>JAMWET010002727.1:0-38320 GCA_024036415.1 Prochilodus magdalenae | reverse complement strand
ATTAATACTTTGACAATGACGTAGTAAAATGAACCTGGGTTTTGATTGGCTGCCCTGTATGCCATAGCTTCCCAGGTTTGGCCAGCCAGGTTTGGGAACCCATGGTGAAAATATGCATTATCTTTGTTTAGTACAATTTTCAAGTGAAAAAAAAAAAAAAGAAAAAGTTTGGGCACCCAAGAGATTTGAGCTCTCAGATAACTCTTACCAAGGCTCCAGATCTTAATTAGCTTGCGGGGGCGCTGACCTGTCCACGCTCATTATCAGGAAAGGCCAGGTGATGCAAATATCATAGCTTTATAAATACTCTCCAAACGTCAATCAGGCTCTTCTAAGCCACAAAGAACCTTAACATAATTGATGCCCATAAAGCTGGGGAAGCTATAGGAAGATTGCTGTGTGTTTTCTGGTAGCCGTGTCTTTAGTTGGTAAGGTGATTAGGAAACGGCAGTGGAGGTCAGGCTGAGAAACAAGGCAAGAAAACGCAATGTGTTTGTAGGATTGCTAGAAAGGTCAATCAAAACCCCAGTTCCGACCACAAAAGGCCTTCCGGACGAGTTAGCAGGTCGTGGATTGGAGTGGTGCACTGATCTACCATGCAGGAACACCACCTGCATGGTCATCAAAACCTTTCCCTAGTCCTCACCATGAAATGCCGCATCCAAGGTTGGCGAAGGGACCTCTAAACTCCTTGGACGATGGTGCAGTGGGTAGCGCTATCGCCTCAAAGCAAAAAGGATCGATTCCCCAGCAGGGTGACCAGGGTCCTAGCTGGACCTCCCATTCTGTTTCCTCCAGCAGTCCAAAGACATGCTGTCCGGTAAACTGAATATACTAAATCACCGCCTAGGTGAATGTGTATGTCTTGTGTATGTGATGAACTGATGGCCTGTCCAGGGGTGTTTCCTGTCTTCTGTTCAATGAGCGCTGGGATAGACCCCAGTAAACCATGTGACCCAGAAGGATAAACAGAGTAGAAGAAAAATGAATGAAGGATAAAGTCCTCAAATGATCCTACAAACACTGATTGTTATTCCGTAAAGTTTGCAAAGGTAACAATAGCTGGTTGGTTGGTGTGGCTCAGCGTTAACACCACTCCCCCCCAGAAAGCTACCACTCCAAGTGGGGGAGCTTTCACACCAACATCCATAATTACACCGAAGCGTGGAGGCAACACAGATAGTCTACGCATGTTCTCTGGACTCAGCATTTGTTACCTAGACTTACAAGGCTATTCGTTTTACAGGTAGGCCCAGTCTAGGTAACAAATGCTGAGTTACACCAATAAGAGTCCTTGGGCAAGACTCCTAACACTGCACTGGCCTACCTGTAAAACGAATCATCATTTAGCATCAGCTAAATGGCTAAATGTAAATAGCTAGCATATGTACTGGGTCCAGAGAACATGCTCAGACTACCCGTGTTGCCTCCAAGCGTCGGTGTAATAATGGATGTTGGTGTGAGTGCATGAGCAGAACAGTGCCGTGCATCATTTAATCTCAGTCCAGAGCTAGCTAGCATGCTATTTCATTAGCGAAATCAAATTAGATGGCTAAATCACCTAATGTGGTTATGATGTCAGTTCCTGCGGTCACCAAAATAGGTGGAAAATGACCTAGAACTAGAACCATCAGTTCCATGAGTTCCACTGGTTCCTGTTCTGGTGGGTTAAAAGCTAGTTGTGATGTTTTAGATCTTCCTTCATAATGTAAGCGATGCTAATCGTAACACGACCATGAGATGTCTATAGGGGTCCTACAGGAAACTAGTGGTGTTGGCAACCGCGAAACCAATCCCCCCTAGCAACAGCAGGTTTCTAGCAGTGTTCCATTGATAGAGAACTGTTAACCTGAATAACATGCTTTATGTCAACGTCTCTCGACAAGTGTCTCCGGCGGCAGAGCGGCTACGCTATATTTTGGGAGACGATGAAGATGCCATGCCCACACCCACCCTTTTCACCGAGATGGACACGCTCCAACATGAGGGGGAGGAACTGGAGTGGAGAGAATCAGCCAGGTACAAACACACACCCACACAAACACACACCACCACATGGACTCACATGCAATAGTGATACACTTTATGGCCAAAAGTATATGGACACCCCCTTTCATAATTGACCTCAGGTGTTTCAGCCATGCTCATTTGCTAAGAGGTGTAGAAAGTCAAGCACATAGCCATGAAACCTCCGTAGGCAGTGGAATACTGAATACCTCAGGGACCTTAAACAAGGCACCGTCGTGAACTGTAAGCCCTGCTAGGTCTGGCCTGGTCTACAGTGGGTGCTGGTATAGTGGAATGGAAGCATCTCAGCCATCAAGTAGCAGGCTATGCAAACTCACAGTGGTGTGAAGAACCTCCAGCCACCTACAGACCTAACCTCAACCTCACTGAAGACCTGGGATGAAAGAATTGTTGCAGCTGGAAGGAAGTGTGAGATTGGAGTGCTGTTGGGAAGGAAGATAAAGGTTACCTGGAACAAAAATTGATGATGCATGTAGACTGATATGATCAATATTTATTGAGCTACACCTACAGAAGTAGTGTCTCAGTAAGGGGTTGGGTCGCCGTGTCTTCTAAGACAACATGGCAGACGTCTGGAGTTGTAGAAGTTCCTAATGGTGTCCTGTGATAATCCATCCCATGCAGCTTGAATATCCTCACACAGTTCCTGCAGATGGTGCGGTAGAGGTGGAGGTGAGTGACACCAGCCCTTCTGGAACCTTCTGGTGCCTCCACACATGGACTAATTTGGTCATTTCCCAAAAGACTAAAGCGGGACTCGTCACTGAAGATGACCCGCTGCCATTCTGAGTCACTCCATGACAGTCTGGCATGACACCACTGCAGTCTTTGGTGATGGTGACGTGGTGTTAAGGACAGTCGTCGTAACAGTCTGTGTGCATGTAGTCCTGCGTGGTGCAGCCGTCTGCCAATAGCGCTGGCACTAACAGGATGACTCATGGAGGACACCACTGCTCGCCGAATGTCCCCAGTCGTGGCTGCTGAATCATGAATCTTGAATCATGTCTCACGTGTCAAACCTACCCACCAACTTTCAATCCTGAAGCTACTACTGCGACTGTTCTTTTGAGGATGAGCGTATAAGGGCCTGTGTATAGCATATGCATCATGGCGATATGTGCATGTGTGTAGGGAGTTTGTGGGGTGATGCACCTATGAAAAGTTCAGACAGAGTTGGTGGGGGGATTGTTAGAGGGATGCAGGTGTTCACTCTAAATAAGAAAGAGCACACATGATTCTATCAGTTCAAACAATCAATAAGTCTTCAGGCAGTTGTCTACAGCTGCTGCAGCCCCCTGGACCCACCCCAACACCCCCTATCACCCAACGCCAGATCCAAACTTTTCGATTGTGCCCCATTAATGTTTACGTGTTGGAAAGTGAAGCCTGCTCTCTTACCATCTCCTCCAACTCAAAGTGTTCCTTGTGCTTCCTTAAAGGCATGAAAGGTTTTCAAGGTCTGAGTTAAAGGTGACCGCTGAAATGAGGCAGAGAGGCATGTTATGATGTGCATCATCTATTTCTATTCAGCATTGTTATGACATGCACCGGTTAGCCATAACATTGACCACCACCTTGTATCCACACTCACTGTCCATCTTATCAGCTCCACTGACCATATAGGACACTCTGTAGTTCTACAGGTACAGACTGTAGTCCATCTGTTTCTCTGTATACTGTATTACCCTGTCCTTCAATGGTCAGGACCCCCAGAGGACCACCACAGAGCAGGTATTATGTGGGTGGTGGATCCTTTACAGCACTGCAGTGACACTGACGTGGTGGTGGTGTGTTAGTGTGTGTGGTGCTGGTGTGAGTGGATCAGACACAGCAGTGCTGCACCTCAGTGTCACTGCTGGACTGAGAATCGTCCACCTACCAAAACTATCCAGAAAACAGCGTCCTGTGGGCAGTGTCCTGTGGGCAGCGTCCTGTGGGCAGCGTCCTGTGGGCAGCGTCCTGTGGGCAGCGTCCTGTGGGCAGCGTCCTTGGGCAGCGCCCTGTGGGCAGCGTCCTGTGGGCAGCATCCTGTGGGCCACTGGTGTAGGACTAGAGGATGACCCACACTGCACTGTGCAGCAGCAGATGAGCTATCGTCTCTGACTGTCCATCTACAAGGTGGACCAGCAAGGTAGGAGTGTCTAATAGAGTGGACAGTGAGTGGAGCACCGTGATCCACTCGCACCAGCCCAACACACACTAACACACCACCACCAGTGTTGAGAATGATCCACCACCCACATAATACCTGCTCTGTGGTGGTCGGTACGTAGTGATCTACATACCTTAAACCTAAAACTCATTTATCCCTCAACAGTGAAACACACTTCTGGGAAAAGCGCTTCTGATTGACAGCACTTTAAATAGACTCGCCCTTCCATCTAATAACCCCATCTTCCCACTAGTAATTACCGTAGGTGAAGGAGAGCCTCTCCTCCTCCTCCTCCTCTGTCACTGCGCTCTCGTCCAACTCTCTGTGTTCTCCTCAGGTGGGTGAAATTTGAGGAGAAGGTGGAGGAGGGCGGCGAGCGCTGGAGCAAACCGCACGTGTCCACGCTGTCCCTGCACAGCCTGTTCGAGCTGCGCACCTGCCTGCAGACAGGTGTAGTGCTGCTGGACCTGGAGGGATACTCACTGCCACAGATAGTAGGTGAGGAGGACGAGGGTTGGGATGACCAGGGTTGGGCAGTGTGGTCTGTAAATCGTAAGCTCGCAGGTGAGATACCTTGAGAGCTCCACCACTTCACCGCTTAGGAGATGACTTGTCCGTCCAGAAGCAAGACGTGTTGGGTTTGCTTCCTGTATTTGCACTGCAAGGCTAATGTTGCTAACATGTAATGGAAGCCTATTCTCTACAATTAGCATGATGCTAACACCATGCCTAAACCTCAGGCCTAAGGTTCTAAGGTTACCTCTGCCCTAAGGTTCTGTCCTTTGTCTGGGCGCCAACCAATATACTATCACTGCTAGAGTCCTTGGTCAGGACTTTTACCACGTGGCCACACCTCTGGTTTTAGAAACCCTACCTGGAGAACAGCATGCTCCTTTGTTGGCCAAAGCTGGCCTACACTGGATTTTGTTGGTGTGGTGCTGGTTCAACTGGTCACCCAGCATGGTTGTGATAGCTAACTAGCATACCATCACCCAAAACACATTATGGAGACTAGCCCTGCTAGGTTTCTAGCAGGACAAGCTTTCTCTAAGATATGCAGAGCTCTACTACATCGGTACTGCCTGACAGTAAGGCAGTGTTCTTCGCTGTTCCACACACTCGGAGGGGAACTGTAGCGCTAATTCTGTCAGCTAGCAGCTGTTGTTTGTTATCATCATGCTGGGTCGTGTGGTGAGGCCGATGCTAAGGCAGTGTTATTATAATTTGCCCTACGTTATTTAACTTTCTGTTTTGTTCTATTATAAGCAAATATGTGCGGCTTTAGGCTAAACCAGTGACAGGATCAGATCATATTCCTTTTCATTCCATCCATTATCGGATCAGTGCTATTTCTGCCTGAGATTAACATCATGTTGATTGTACTTCCTGCTGTTCTACACTGATGAAGTCTAGCTCTGGGCTAGAAGGCCACTACACTGGTTAATTGAACCTTTCCCATTCAGTATGGGCTTTGTTAGCCAACTACAATGTGTTATAGCAGCAAGATCAGATGCATCAAAGCTGGGACAACATATTGGCCAATTCCATGGCCTTTCAGCCCTAGTTTCTCCTGGGATAACGTTTAACAGTCTACAAGACCTCCAGCTTTGCTTATACATGGATGACCTGTTAGGTAGAAAGTGGGCAATCTGACAAAACAGTGGCCACAATACTATCACGTGTTTTCCAAACCTGGTCCTGGAGGCATCCTGCCCTGGACATGTCAGTGGACTCCCTGTGTTAACACACCCCCTGCAGCTCTGAAAGGGTTTGTAAATGAGCTGAAGCTGATAAGTTGAGTCAGGTGTGTTAGGAGCGCAGGGCAGGGTACATCCAGGACCAGGGATGGGAAACACTGTTCTACTCTACTCATAATAATTCCGTTTCCTGTTCTGTCTCACACAGATGACATCATCGAGCGTCAGATTGAGGAGGGGATAATTGGTCCGGAGCTCAGGGATAAGATCAGCTTTGTGTTGCTAAGGAAACATCGGCACCAAACCAAGAAACCCATCCACCGCTCACTGGCCGACATGGGTAAAGGAGGCTCTGGCGCCCGTGAGTGACCCTGGTCTTTTTCAAAAAACTTCAGGAGATGCACTTCCTGTTTTCCAAAGAAATCTGCAGGAATTTTTTTGATTAGTTTCGTTTTCGATGTTGGTTTAGCATTTTCTAGTGTTAGACAGTAACTGCACTGTAAGTACCATGTCAGTGTACAGTAACTGTAAATGTGTTAGTGTACTGTAAGTAGCGTGTCAGTGTACAGTAACTCAGTAAGTGTGATGTGTTAGTGTACTGTAAGTAGTGTGTTGGTGTACAGTAACTCAGTAAGTGTAATGTGTTAGTGTACTGTAAGTAGTGTGTTGGTGTACAGTAACTCAGTAAGTGTGATGTGTTAGTGTGCTGTAAGTAGTGTGTTGGTGTACAGTAACTCAGTAAGTGTAATGTGTTAGTGTACTGTAAGTAGTGTGTAGGTGTACAGTAACTCAGTAAGTGTGCTGTGTTAGTGTGCTGTAAGTAGTGTGTTGGTGTACAGTAACTCAGTAACTGTAAATGTGTTAGTGTACTGTAAGTAGCGTGTCAGTGTACAGTAACTCAGTAAGTGTAATGCGTTAGTGTGCTGTAAGTAGTGTGTAGGTGTACAGTAACTCAGTAACTGTAAATGTGTTAGTGTACTGTAAGTAGCGTGTCAGTGTACAGTAACTCAGTAAGTGTAATGTGTTAGTGTGCTGTAAGTAGTGTGTTGGTGTACAGTAACTCAGTAAGTGTAATGTGTTAGTGTGCTGTAAGTAGTGTGTTGGTGTACAGTAACTCAGTAAGTGTGATGCGTTAGTGTGCTGTAAGTAGTGTGTAGGTGTACAGTAACTCAGTAAGTGTGCTGTGTTAGTGTGCTGTAAGTAGTGTGTTGGTGTACAGTAACTCAGTAAGTGTATTGCGTTAGTGTGCTGTAAGTAGTGTGTTGGTGTACAGTAACTCAGTAAGTGTAATGTGTTAGTGTGCTGTAAGTAGTGTGTCGGTGTACAGTAACTCAGTAAGTGTAATGTGTTAGTGTGCTGTAAGTAGTGTGTTGGTGTACAATAACTCAGTAAGTGTATTGCGTTAGTGTGCTGTAAGTAGTGTGTTGGTGTACAGTAACTCAGTAAGTGTAATGTGTTAGTGTGCTGTAAGTAGTGTGTCGGTGTACAGTAACTCAGTAAGTGTAATGTGTTAGTGTGCTGTAAGTAGTGTGTCGGTGTACAGTAACTCAGTAAGTGTAATGCGTTAGTGTGCTGTAAGTAGTGTGTTGGTGTACAGTAACTCAGTAAGTGTAGTGTGTTAGTGTGCTGTAAGTAGTGTGTCGGTGTACAGTAACTCAGTAAGTGTAATGCGTTAGTGTGCTGTAAGTAGTGTGTTGGTGTACAGTAACTCAGTAAGTGTAATGCGTTAGTGTGCTGTAAGTAGTGTGTCGGTGTACAGTAACTCAGTAAGTGTAATGCATTAGTGTGCTGTAAGTAGTGTGTTGGTGTACAGTAACTCAGTAAGTGTAATGCATTAGTGTGCTGTAAGTAGTGTGTTGGTGTACAGTAACTCAGTAAGTGTGATGTGTTAGTGTGCTGTAAGTAGCGTGTTGGTGTACAGTAACTCAGTAAGTGTAATGTGTTAGTGTACTGTAAGTAGTTTGTCGGTGTACAGTAACTCAGTAAGTGTGATGTGTTAGTGTACTGTAAGTAGCGTGTTGGTGTTTTTTCTGTTTCCTTTTCTCAGAAATGTTAATGTAAGTCTGTCTCTCTTTCAGCCCGGAGTCCAGCTCGAACCCCTGCAGCCCCCTCCAACTTCAACCGTTCTACAGAGGACCTGCGCTGTAAACAGGGGGGCAGTTACGGAAGACTGCGTAAGTCTCATTACTCCTTCAGGAGCCTCAGAATCTCATAACGACAGACTTTAGAACAACACAGTAGTAAGTCTGTTTCCAGTGAGTGGAAGTATAAAATAGGGGTTTCTAATAAAGTGGCCAGGGAGTAGAAGTACAAAGAGGGTGTTTCCAATAAACTGGCCAGTAAATGGAAGTTAGTAGAAGTACAAGGTGGGTGTTTCTAATAAAGTGGCCAGTCAGTGAAATTACAAGGTGGGTGTTTCTAATAAAGTGGCCAGCTATTTAAAGTACAAGGTGGGCCTTTCTAATAAAGTGGCCAGTCAGTGAAAGTACAAGGTGGGCATTTCTAATAAAGTGGTCAGTCAGTGAAAGTACAAGGTGGGCATTTCTAATAAAGTGGCCAGTTAGTGCAAGTACAAGGTGGGCGTTTCTAATAAAGTGGCCAGCTATTTAAAGTACAAGGTGGGCCTTTCTAATAAAGTTGCCAGTCAGTGAAAGTACAAGGTGGGTGTTTCTACTAAAGTGGCCAGTGAGTGGAAGTTCAAGGTGGACGTTTCTAATAAAGTGGCCAGTCAGTGAAAGTACAAGGTGGGTGTTTCTAATAAAGTGGCCAGCTATTTGAAGTACAAGGTGGGTGTTTCTAATAAAGTGGCCAGTTAGTGGAAGTACAAGGTGGGTGTTTCTAATAAAGTGGCCAGTTAGTGCAAGTACAAGGTGGGCGTTTCTAATAAAGTGGCCAGTTATTGGAAGTACAAGGTGGGTGTTTCTAATAAAGTGGCCAGCTATTTGAAGTACAAGGTGGGTGTTTCTAATAAAGTGGCCATTTATTGGAAGTACAAGGTGTGTGTTTCTAATAAAGTGGCCATTTATTGGAAGTACAAGGTGGGTGTTTCTAATAAAGTGGCCAGTTAGTGGAAGCACAAGGTGGGCGTTTCTAATAAAGTGGCCATTTATTGGAAGTACAAGGTGGGTGTTTCTAATA
The DNA here is from genome assembly GCA_024036415.1 of Prochilodus magdalenae. Taxonomy (NCBI): domain Eukaryota; kingdom Metazoa; phylum Chordata; class Actinopteri; order Characiformes; family Prochilodontidae; genus Prochilodus; species Prochilodus magdalenae. The sequence goes on along the minus strand of JAMWET010002727.1, from coordinate 29,305 downwards.
AAGTGGCCAGCTATTTGAAGTACAAGGTGGGTGTTTCTAATAAAGTGGCCAGTTAGTGAAAGTACAAGGTGGGCGTTTCTAATAAAGTGGCCAGTTAGTGCAAGTACAAGGTGGGCGTTTCTAATAAAGTGGCCAGTCAGTGAAAGTACAAAGTGGGTGTTTCTAATAAAGTGGCCAGTGTGTGGTTGTTGACAGGTTGTTTGTGCTGTACTGCAGGTCACGCACAGAGCAGAAGTATGAACGACATCACAGACACGCCGAGCACGGACCAGGTGAGGCGCTTGTTATGACCGTTAACCATCAGCGTCTCTACCTACAGTTTGCGGTTCTGCGGAGTCTCACGCCGGAGTCCAGCACTGACCACCAATCTGACATTTACACGCACTTTGTATGACACCAGGGTTACTTTATGGTTGTCATGGCAACCTGGCCCTTTTGTGGCACTAATGCATTTGGCCGTCCACAGCGAGTGAGTTATGAAACCCTTTCCCGCTGCGAGTTAGAAAATTTGAGGGGTTATTTTTATTAAAGCGCTCGATCTCTTTTATAATTCCCACAGCCATCGCTTCGGAAAAGTGTCGCCCCTCGCTGCCTCCTGCAAAAGCCCTGCGGAAGTCGCGCGGTAGACGAACCGACTTTCACTCGGACGGTGTTCAGGCTGTCGTATCAGATTTCATACCGGCTTCGTTCCTTAAGAAGAACACCGGGACTGGCTTGACAGCTAATCTAATAGATCCTTGCCCCCACTGAAATCCTGAAACACTGGAGGCGGCAGGTAAAGCAGCGTCGTCAACAAAGGCGTCTACGTGTGCGGTTAATGTGTCGATGCATTATTTAGGCCTATTGATCTGGAAGCTGGAGCTTTGCCGGCTTTGCCAGGTTATATTTTATTATTCTCCCCGAGGTCCACTTGTGATGTTAGTAGGGAGTAATTCCCAATGTTGGTGGCCATAATTCATAACACCTTTCCACTCACCTTCATACCTTATGATTAAACAGGGCATTACTGGGCCTTTAATACTGACATCAGCTCACTGGACCACTGAGACATACCTACTGGATGAGGACCAATAACAGCTGACTGGATTTGCCATTGACTGTACAAGTTTCCGGATGTAGGCCACATCAGTGTTCAGGCACTCATGCATCAAGGAGTTGGTGGACGCCTTCCCTGGCACAATTCCGAGGAGAGTTTCCTGTAGACTGGGGTTTTAGCCACTGCTGGTAGACACGTATGACCGTACGCTTCCATACACCTGCAGATTCAGCTACTTCCTTCACACTATGGTCTTTGGCCACGCCCAAATGCAGTCACTCCCTTTAGCCAATCATTAGCATCTGCTCTGGAGCCATTTTCCACACACCGAGACATTCACTTCACGTTTGACATCGCTAAACATGGACATACAAAGCGTGTTACAGGTTCTAGTGACGTTCTTCAGACTCTAGTTTAATATTTCAGTTTTACAGCGAATCATATTGCCAGGACTTTAATCATCTAGACTGTGCTATATCGTAGCCTGCTAACTAGCTTAGCAACCATGTTCTAGATAAGATAAGAATTGGGTTTTCACTTTATCAGTACACTCGATACAGCACTTACGATTATTCCATTAACACCACAAGGGTTTTTCATGATGTGAGTTCAGTTAGTGTGATGAGGTCATACACTATATTGCCAAAAGTATTCACTCCCCCCATCCAAATCATTGGGTTCAGGTGTTCCAATCACCTCCATGGCCACAGGTGTATAAAACCAAGCCCCTAGACATGCACACGGCTTCTACACCCATCAGTGAGAGAATGGGTTGCTCTCAGGAGCTCAGTGAATTCCACCATGATACCGTGATTGGATGCTACCTGTGTAACAAGTCCAGTTGTGAAATATTCCACAGTGGACTGTCAGTGGGATTAGAACAAAGTGGAAGTGACTATAACAGCTTCAACTCTTCTGGGAAGGCTTTCCACAAGGGTTAGGAATGTGTCTATGGGAATTTCTGACCGTTCTTCCAGAAGCCCATTTGTGAGGTCAGACACTGATGTTGGACGAGAAGGCCTGGCTCTCAGCCTCCGCTCTAATTCATCCCAAAGGTGTTCTATCGGGTTGAGGTCAGGACTCTGTGCAGGCCAGTCCAGTTCCTCCACACCCAACTCACTCATCCATGTCTTTATGGAGCTTGCTTTGTGCACTGGTGTGCAGCCATGTTGGAGCAGGAAGGGCCCATCCCCCCAAACTGTTCCCACAAAGCTGGGAGCATGGAATGGTCCAGAGTCTCTTGGTCTGGTGAAGCATTAAGGGTTCCTCTCACTGGAACTAAGGGGTCGAGCCCACCTCCTGAGCAACAACCATAATCCCCCTCCACCAAACTTAACACTCAGCACAGTGCAGTCGGGCAAGTACCGTTCTCCTGGCAACCGCCAAACCCAGACTCCTCTACCAGATTGCAGATGGAGAAGTGTGATTGGTCACTCCAGAGAACACGTCTCTACTGCTATAGAGACCAGTGGCGGCGCTTTACACCACTGCATTCAACACTTTGCACTGCGCTTGCTGATGTAAGGCTTGGATGCAGCTGCACACCCATGGAAACCCATTCCACGAAGCTCTCTACACACTGTTCCTGAGCTGATCTGAAGGTCACATGACGTTTGGAGGTCTGTAAAGGAAATGAAGGGTGGTCTGAATCTGTTATGTATATCACGAACGGATCCCTGTAAATAGGTTATTAATCATTTCAGGATAGAAATGTCTCAGGCGCTGTTCACAGTCCGGGAGATCTGCTGATAGGATCTAGTTTGGACAAATGTGCTTGGTAAACTGTGCTGTGGCCTTGCTTCGGGGTCGCTATTGATTGCTCATCAAGTGGAAACGTGTCCCTGTCCCGTCCTCGTGCCTCTCTCTCACATGCCCAGAGCAGCAGGGAGCTCTCTCTGATAAAGCAGCAGTCATCTTTCCCCTGCTTTTATAGCTATCCGACGTGCACGGGCCATTTCAAAATGTCTGCACAATTCAGTGGGTAACGGAGTTCTATACAGCTGTGGTGATGGGAAGTAGGGGTCACGAAATGTCCTGGTCTTTATTTGTGATGTTGATGATGCTACAATAGCGCTACGTCTGAAAACGGCCACATCATATTGCTCTATAACACTTCTACACCAGGTAGGTGTCACGCTTCCGGGTTTTCACGGCTCCTCCGCCCCACCGGACTCAACTTCCCAGAGGGCATCGCACAATGACGTCACACCCACATGTTTGCAGCCGTCCAATCAGCTCCGCTGTAGGTCTCCAGAGTTTAAACCCAGCTGAAGCCAATTAGCCCGTGTATATATGCCTCTCGCCAACACTTCCTCATTCCGAAGTTTTGCCGAACCTAGTTTGTGATTCTGAGCGTTTCCTCCGTTTACCCGCTCTGGTTTTTAACTCCCTTCGTTTTTGACCTCCTCTTTTGCCCATCCCTTGTCAGCTCTCTCTTTAAATCTACCCTCTGTTTATCTACCTCCCTTTCATTCTCTTGTCTAGCCCTTCTGCTTCGGTTACCTCGCTGCCTGTCTATCCTGGTTTTGACCTCTGCAAGTCTTTTGACTTTGACCTTGCCTCTCCCTCCATGTTTGTTCGTGTACTGCTGCTGTGCTCACTTACTCGCTTGCTTAATAACTGACCACCCAACTGACTTTTAGCTCTTTGTGCATCGGTCCTGGTTCTTTGTTTCTGACAGTAGGACGTAAAAAAATCTGTTGAGGCCACAAATTATACTGAGGAAGTTAATTACTATACTAGGGCCACAAATAACTATGTTGAGGCCACAGAGTAGTACACTAAGCCCACAGATTACTACATTCAGGAAAGAAACAACTAAACCGAGGCCACCAAAGAATATACTGGGGAAAAAAAAGACTACACTGAGGCCACAAATTTATATATGCAGGTCGCAAATTATTTTACTGAGGAAATAAGTCACTATATTGGAGCCACAAATTACTATATTGAGTTCAAAAATTCATATATTGAGGAAATTTATATCCTGAGGTCACAAATTAATATATTAAGGGGACAAAATGCTATTTTGAGAAACTAATTATTTTACTGAGGCCACAAGTTAACATTTTGAGGCCACCCAATAATATATTTAATCCTTCCGTAAACAATGAGGTCATAAATGAATGAAAAATATTTATTATACTAAGCACACAAATGAATATATTGAGGCCTTTTAACTTGTAACCTCGATAAATTATAATAATCTGTGAGCTAAAAAAAAAAAAGACCATATCACTTTAGGGCAGAGATGGCCACAAGTCACAAAATACAAGTCCATATCAAATGACGAGTCTATAGGCTAGAGTCCAAGTCAAGTCACGAGTCCTTAGGCTAGAGTCCAAGTCAAGTCACGAGTCTTTAGGCTGAAGTCCAAGTCAAGTCACAAGTCTTTAGGCTAGAGTCCAAGTCAAGTCACGAGTCTTTAGGCTAGAGTCCAAGTCAAGTCACGAGTCTTTAGACTGGAGTCCAAGTCAAGTCACGAGTCTTTAGGCTAGAGTCCAAGTCAAGTCACGAGGCTATAGGCTAGAGTCCAGGTCAAGTCATGAGTCTTTAGGCTAGAGTCCAAGTCAAGTCACAAGTCTTTAGGCTAGAGTCCAAGTCAAGTCACAAGTTAATTTACACAAAGCATATATAGTAACTGTAGCATTTTAAAAAGTGTAGATTAAAAAAAACACAACAGATTAACTTTGTGTGCAACACAACTGTATTTTTTTTACAGTCTAACACTTCTTTTCTTTTTTGTTTTGTTTAAATGCTCCATATTTCCTTACAATATTCACTCACAAAAAACAACATGCTCTACAACTCTCAGACAGAACAAACTAGAAGCAATATCACTTCCTGTTTTGGCACCATACTCTGCCTCAAACACTTCCTGTGTCAGGCCAGCTGAAGGGGTTAACACTGTATGCTATATAGCTGGAATGATGGCTAAACGGCTAAGCGGCTAGCACAGACCTATCCGGGTGTGTTTTCAGATGCCGTATGAAGTTTGATGTGGTCGATCCAGTGTCTGTAATTTGTCTCCCACACTCTCTGCACGTCGCCACTCTTCTGTTATACGCTAGGATTTTGAATTTCCTGTAACCAAAGGCTACCGCGTACGGCGCGCGCGTTGTGTTTACACTGGGCGCCGTTTACTGATATCACGCACGCGCTGAAGCCGGATGTTGTGATTCGTCCGTGGGGCGTGTCCCAAATCAGCAAAATAAAGTACACATACACAAAGGAATTATTTTCCTGTAACTTCCGCACACCGTGCCTGGATGGTAATGGAAAGAAACTTGATGTTCATGTGTTATTTGGGACCGAGTCCGAGTCGAGTCGGGAGTCATTATAGACGAAGTCAAGTCTGAAGTCTATTTATACGCAGCTCAAGTGTGACTCGAACTCGAGTCGCTAAATCGAGCGCCCATCTCTGCTTTAGGGTCTGGGTATGTGTCCTTTAAAAACTGAGGCTATTAAAACTAGGCTGCTTATATGATTGGCATTTTGGGATGCAGCATATCACTAAAAATAGCTCGGGCAACATACCAGAATATTCGGGATACTGCCGGAGTCCATACATGGAGCCTACAGAGCAATAAACAGCTGTAAACAGCTGTGACATCACAACCATGAGCGTGTTTACCTACAGTCATGTGTCAGCTTTCAGCAGGTTAGCTCCGCCCATTCCAGTGGAAGTGTTATGGAGTGTTGTTTCTGCAGGTGGTCCAGGGCTACTGGAGCGGAAGACCTGGCTATAAGGAAGCAAACAAGTGATTGCAGCCCTCCGAATGATCCACTCCTCCAAAACGAAAGCCTGAGATTTCAGTATTCAGTATTCTGGTTGCCTGAACCGATAGCTCAGGACCTCCTGCACACCGTGAAAGGAGCACGATGTCGTTATTTCATTAGTGTAACGAGAAACTAGGGTTAAATAGATTGTTGTCCATATGTTACAATCAATCCTGCAGCGGCGCAGCTTGGGGCTGATTGTCGCAATCACCGCGCTTATGCTGAACCTGTAATGAACGACTGTGTGGAAGTTTGTTTTTCATCAGAAAGCAATAACATGTAAACGCATATGAATACAAACCGAGATCTCATTTAACCGCTAATCTGATACACGCAGGGCCACTTCAAGTTCCAGACATCACAGTACTTAAGGTTTATTATTCAGGGACTAAATGAACTAAACTGACTCATTAATAACTCGCCTCAGTCTAAACGTCTCAGAGTTAGAGACGAAGTCAGAGCGAGTCGCTTTAAACACCGAAGGTGCCATAGAATACAGTTATTCCGTATTAAAATGGTTCTCTGATGTTCTACTTTGAGAACATGTGACTTTTATCGGTGTCATAAATGGCCAGATGCAGCTATACACATCCGTTTACACCCTATGCTCCTAGAATGAAACAGCTACTTCCACCGTTTTGAGCTGATGAATATTTAGATGAGCTCTGCTCTGATTGGCCGGCTTACAGCAAGACGCAACAATGAGCACACAGATACAACATGTGGGAGTAGACTAAATAAAACGAGGCCCAGTGTAAACATGCTCCACCCTTATACTATTTAGCTAGCTATGATAGTAGCTAACGTTACCTATGCTAGCTACTGGCTTTCCATCTGGACGTCCACACACAGCTGTTCCTCACTATGACGCTCTCAGTTTAAGATTATCTGCTTCTACCAGCAAACAGTAGTTGGCTGCTAATTAAAGGCTGCCCAATAGCAGTTTTGTGATGCTAATGAAGGTGGAGCTGCTCCTCGCTTCAGTCTCCTCAATGTAAAACGCTGAGCGAAGCTGCTGCTCCATATTGTACAAGAGTTTGAGAAACTGTCCTGAGTGAAATGACTGCAGGATTAAAGTTGTCCGGGATCCTATTAATGATGTTCCAACTTGTTATCCAGATTTTCTCTTCCACCTTAAATGGTGCTGTGGTTGCATTCTGGTGGCTGTATAAACTGCAGCATTTAAGGTGGAATGGAACATTGGATTAAGAAACTGGTGAATTGGAATCAACTGCATCCTGACAGTTGGGTCCGGCTGATGGTTGGGTTTCTTTGGGAAGGAAATGAAAATTCCAGGTATCACCTTCTGAGCCTGGAACGCTAGAATTCTCCACATCGTCCACCATGTTGGTTGCTGTAGCTCCGTTGTTGTGGTTGTATGTGAAGGTCGGGGGTGGAAATATGAATGAGTCTGTTCCATAACAGCTTAGGATGATGGAATCAGCCCATTAGACCTCCTCATGTAGAAATGCGGGACAACAGTGTATGAGGTTCACTCTATGTCAGCTCTATGAACTCTCCTGGTTGAACTCTGACTATGTAAATACAGTTTTCTATTCTATGGCACCTGTGCTATTTCAGAGTCAGTATCTATAGACCCCAACCCACCAATTTATGACAACCAACCCGGTTCCCAGAGCACATAGAACCCTTTCTGGCAATTTAGTTTTCAGCTTGAAATTGAAGTCCTCATTACTGTAATGCAAGTACATACGTGCAATTACCAAAGTACACAAAGTTCAATATCCATAACACATTGTTGGTTATAAGCTCGTTCTGTGTAACACCTCCTTGGGCACCAATAACAGCTGTGACTGGATTGGGCCTAGACTGGACAAGTTTCTGGATGTACATGAACATCAATGTTCAGACACTCTTACTTCAAAGAGTTGGCCCAGATTTGGTGGATGCCTTCCCTGGCACACTTCCAAGGAGAATTCCCTGTAGACTGGGATTTTAGTCACAGCTGGTAGACCCATATGACCGTACGCTTCCATTCACCTGCATTCAGCTACTTCCTTCACACTACGGTCTTTGGCCACGCCCAAATGCAGTCACTCCTTTTAGCCAATCGTTAACATCTGCTCTGGAGCGTTTACCACACATGGAACGAGACATCCCCTGCACTGTAGTACCTCTTCCCAATCTATGGATCCCATCACTCACACCCCGCATGCATTTATAGCCCCCCATCACCCTTGTGCAGCGCCATCTGCAGGAAACCTGAAGTTACAACCACCATAAACACCCAAGGTGACACATGTTTTGCCCAGTGAGCTTATTTGTTATATGCAAATGAACAAGAAAGCGCCCATTGATCAGTATAAGACCTCATCCTTTGCTGTTATCGCTGACCGCCTCGTTTGTGTTGTGGTTCGGGTTCCGTTCATCGGCCTAGGCTGCCAAATTGGGCATTTGAATTTCAGCTTTGCTGTTGGGTGGATTTTTTAATGTCAGAGTTTCTGAAGTTTCTAAATGAGGAAGCGAATGTGTGATTGACCGGCTGCTTTGTATTCTGACATGCAGAAAGTGAAAAGCAGGAAAAGGAATGATTGGGCCAAACAAAAAGCCACTGTCTGGAAAAGTATTAAATACGGGGAGCCTATTGGTATTCTGCATCTCACAGCTAAAAACATTGTGTACCGTTTCTTGCAGGACTAGGCTTAGCATTGTTCCTGCTGATCTTGGGGAACTGTAATTCACCTTCCGAAACTTTAGAACGGGAATGATCGCCTTAGGTGTACTTTTGATTCGGCTTCGCTGAGCTCATTAGCCAGGCGAGCTAAGTCGGGCCTTTTCTTACACGGGGCACAGGCCCGTAGATACAATGTAATGGGTCGCTCTATAATTAGAGCTGGTTATGAGAAACACTTTACGGCAGGTGGCACCGTCTTTACCACCCCGAAGAACAGAATACAACAAAAGAACAAATTAGAGCTCATGGAAAAGTTCTGGCTCGGTCTCAGTGGGTGGAATACTTTTCTATAACTGTAATAATCAGGTGCAAGAATATCACAGATATTCATAGTGAGCCCTGATGAAGGGTTTGGCTTTGATACGTCTGCTTGCTAATGGGCGACTGGGTGTCTTCATAGTTTATAAAAGCATCCCACAAGAAAATTTCTCAAGATAGTGGGCCTCAGTTATAAAATACTCAATCATAAAATGGTAATATGGTGAAGTAGAATATAAAACATAATTGTGACACGCGTTTTGGCTCCAGAGTCAAGAGCAGTATGCACAGAGCCTTGACTTCACTTCACTTGACTTGACTTGACCAGATCGGACCTCAGACCCTGTGAGCCAGGCTCACAACTTTAGTATCCTTGTTCTTCCTTCATGTTCTTTTGACTAAATGGGCATTCCAAAATCTTGTAGGAAGCCTTCCCAGAGTTCCCAAGAGTTTGTACCCACAAAGGGTGGCAGTGGGGGTGATGGGAGGGTGACTCCATGTTATTAGACATTGCTTTGGAATACCATGTTCAAGATTCTCTTATAGGTGTGGTGATCAGCTGTCCACATACTTTTGGCCACATACACTCATTATCAAAAGAGCAGATGCACCAATAGCTGCACCCAGAAGGAATCAACCTACAGAAATGAAACTTGGTGGGTAGGTTTGACATTGGGAGGCAATGACTCAAGTATCATACTCGGCTGCACATGTGATGTAAACAAGTACGGGCGGTCTTATCACTGTACCTGACTGACCCAACAGCCACGATTACAGACATTCAGTGACCAGTGGTGCCCTTCATGAGTCACCCTGCTAGTGCCAGCATCATTGGCATATGGCTGCATTGGGACGCAGGACTAATGCACGCAAGTATCATACGATGCTCATGTGACACCATGTACCTGACCACCTGTCAACACGAAGGCAAAGACATTCGTTCCAGTGGTGCCCTGTCATGGAGTGACTCTGAATAGTCAGTGGAGGACTCTGGATCTGTTAGTGACAAGTCCCTCAGTGACTTTTTTTTTATTATATCAATTTAATTTTATTATTATATCATTTTAATTGGTCTGTTTTATTTGTTTGTTTATTTATTTATTTGTTTATTATTGAATAAGTGAACTAACCATTTCAAGTTCATACCGAGTTTGTAGGAGAGCACCTACTGTGCTGTCATCTTCTCTCTTTTTGAGGGTTTCTTGGTGGGAAAATGCAAATTCGTTCAAAGATGGGCGGAGTTGGAAAACTGGTTCATGTGCACTAATTTCCATGACCGTTTGCGGTTTGCGAGTGATCAGTCTCAGACCCCCCAAAACTCTTCACTTCACTTACTGTGACTGCAGCTGAAGAACAAATTCATGAAGAAGATCCCGAGAGATGCCGAGGCGTCCAACGTGCTGGTGGGGGAGGTGGATTTCCTCAACAAACCCTTCGTGGCCTTCGTACGCCTGGCCCAGGCCACCACGCTAGGAGGCCTGACCGAGGTTCCAGTACCCACCAGGTACACCGTTATCAGTCCATACTGTGGTCTGTATTATTATGACCAAGTCTTCTCCTCAAGTGTTCAAATTATTGGGGAGAAAATTAATTATTTGTACGTTTTGCAAAATGAACTGTTAATATGGTATTTTATTCACAGCTACGATATCTTAATCTGTGCCTCAACACTTAAACAACATTTCTAGCATTAGTTCTTAGTGAGGAACCGAAGGTTGGGTTCTAGCTTTACTGGCAGATACAGTGAGCGTCTGGTTCATAAAAACAAGGTCAAGCAGCAAACACACAGGATAACACAGCTACAGACTGGCAGAGTCCCCCTCTCTACTGACTGTGATGAGCTCCACCTCATTCCAGTGTCCCTTAACCACCGTAAGATGACCTCGAGTGACCTACAGAGAGACTGGCGAGCGGTGGCTGGGGTGAAAGGCCCAGCGAGCATGGTTCTAAAAACAGGCTTCTGGAGGTCATTAGTGATTTTCTAAATAAACAGATCTACTACAATATCTGATCTGGAGTTTGGGAGACATGGTTCCAGTAGTGTAGAGAATCAAACAGAACTGAGGAATTCTGGTCCAACACAAACCGAGAACCTGTACAACTAGAGACACTGAGATTTGGTCTCAGTTGGTCTCTTAATTTTTTTCCAGAGCTGTATAACCATATTAGTGTTATGTTAGGTATACTAATAGAAATATTTAAACAGTATGATATGTGTATTTATAAAAGTTGATTGTAGTGTTCTGGTGAGTCGATATGATTTGTAGTTATTATCATGTGGGCCTTGGGGTGGAAAAGGTAGAGAGCCCCTGCAATAAACAATGCCAGACAAGGAAAAGGACAAACACAAGAGATATAAATACAAGAGGAAATGAAGAAGAAGCACCAAAACAAAAACAACAGAACCACATGGCAGGAGAGCACATGAGGGAAGGTACACAAAGGCAGACAGGATGTTACACAAATACAGGCTGTTACTGAAGAACGTCCACTGAAGTTAAAGGGAAAGTGTTGATATTGAATGGTTAAAGTCTGATGTCTGTGTTTAAATGACTCTTCTTATGACAGATTCTTATTTGTACTGTTGGGCCCCCCTGGCAAAGCCAAGTCCTACAACGAGATTGGGCGTGCCATTGCTACGCTTATGGTAGACGATGTGAGTATACTTCAGAGTGCATCAACGTACAATTAAAAGACTCATATAAGTTGCTTCTAAGTAGGGATGCTCCAAACCCTTCTTCCCGTCTCAATCTGATCCTGCTAGTTCCACCTCTACATCAGAGACTAAAACAGGAATCATAGCTAGCCAGGTTAAAGATCTGCCCCAGACAGGAATCATAGCTAGCCAGGTTAGAGAGCTGACCCAGACAGGAATCATAGCTAGCCAGGTTAAAGATCTGCCCCAGACAGGAATCATAGCTAGCCAGGTTAGAGAGCTGACCCAGACAGGAATCATAGCTAGCCAGGTTAAATATCTGTCCCAGACAGAATCCACAGCTAGCCATGTTAAAGATCTGACCCAGACAGAATCCACAGCTAGCCAGGTTAAAGATCTGCCCCAGACAGGAATCATAGCTAGCCAGGTTAAAGATCTGCCCCAAACAGGAATCATAGCCAGCAAGGTTAAAGATCTGACCCAGACAGAATCCACAGCTAGCCAGGTTAAAGATCTGCCCCAGACAGGAATCATAGCTAGCCAGGTTAAAGATCTGCCCCAGACAGGAATCATAGCTAGCCAGGTTAAAGATCTGCCCCAGACAGGAATCATAGCTAGCCAGGTTAAAGATCTGCCCCAGACAGGAATCATAGCTAGCCAGGTTAAATATCTGTCCCAGACAGGAATCATAGCTAGCCAGGTTAAAGATCTGCCCCAGACAGTAATCATAGCTAGCCAGGTTAAAGATCTGCCCCAGACAGGAGTCATAGCCAGCAAGGTTAAATATCTGTCCCAGACAGGAATCATAGCTAGCCAGGTTAAAGATCTGCCCCAGACAGGAATCATAGCTAGCCAGGTTAAAGATCTGCCCCAGACAGGAATCATAGCTAGCCAGGTTAAAGATCTGCCCCAGACAGGAATCATAGCTAGCCAGGTTAAAGATCTGCCCCAGACAGGAGTCATAGCCAGCAAGGTTAAATATCTGTCCCAGACAGGAATCATAGCTAGCCAGGTTAAAGATCTGCCCCAGACAGGAATCATAGCTAGCCAGGTTAAAGATCTGCCCCAGACAGGAATCATAGCTAGCCAGGTTAAAGATCTGCCCCAGACAGGAATCATAGCTAGCCAGGTTAACGATCTACCCCAAACAGGAATCATAGCTAGCCAGGTTAAAGATCTGCCCCAGACAGGAATCATAGCTAGCCAGGTTAAAGATCTGACCCAAACAGGAATCATAGCTAGCCAGGTTAAAGATCTGCCCCAGACAGGAATCATAGCTAGCCAGGTTAAAGATCTGCCCCAGACAGGAGTCATAGCCAGCAAGGTTAAAGATCTGCCCCAAACAGGAATCATAGCTAGCCAGGTTAAAGATTTGCCCCAGACAGGAATCATAGCTAGCCAGGTTAAAAACCTTTCCCAGACAGGAATCATAGCTAGCCAGGTTAAAAACCTTTCCCAGACAGAATCCACAGCTAGCCAGGTTACAGATCTGCCCCAGACAGAAATCATAGCTAGCCAGGTTAAAGATCTGACCCAGACAGGAATCATAGCTAGCCAGGTTAGAGAGCTGACCCAGACAGGAATCATAGCTAGCCAGGTTAGAGAGCTGACCCAGACAGGAATCATAGCTAGCCAGGTTAAAGATCTACCAAGGCAGGAATCATAGCTAGCCAGGTTAAAGATCTGCCCCAGACTGGAATCATAGCCAGCCAGGTTAAAGATCTGACCCAGACAGGAATCATAGCTAGCCAGGTTAAAGATTTGCCCCAGACAGGAATCATAGCTAGCCAGGTTAAAAACCTTTCCCAGACAGAATCCACAGCTAGCCAGGTTAAAGATTTGCCCCAGACAGGAATCATAGCTAGCCAGGTTAAAGATCTGACCCAGACAGGAATCATAGCTAGCCAGGTTAAAAACCTTTCCCAGACAGAATCCACAGCTAGCCAGGTTAAAGATCTGCCCCAGACAGGAATCATAGTTTGGAGTGTTAAGAATGAGTTTCGTCTCCAGCTGTTTAGTGATGTAGCGTACAAGGCCAGGGATCGTGAGGACCTGATAGCGGGCATCGATGAGTTCCTGGATGAGGTGATCGTACTTCCGCCTGGTGAATGGGACCCCAAAATTCGCATCGAGCCCCCCAAGAAAGTGACTTCTGCCGACAAGAGGTAAACTCAGTAACTCAGTAATATGTTCAGCATTTTTGAGTGTGTCTTTTTTTGGAAGGCTTGAAGCTCCAGAAAAATAATTCTGCCTCCATTAATTCCCAACCAACATGTTTCAACTTGGTGTTGTATCTCCAGGAACAGTATTGCCCAAGTTTAAATCTCATCACTGACTGTTACACACTGACCTTCTGACAATAGGACATTATTTATTTTCCTAAATCAGCTGTTTTGTAGGACTCCTAGTGGCCATACCACCAGTGTTAACCACTTGGCCTAAGCTAGCTAACTTGCTAAACATGTTTCCAACTGTATATTCCATTCCTGGTTCACCAAAACAGGAGGTCGGTGTTCTCTCTGAACGAGCTGGGTCAGATGAATGGCTCTGTGGGTGGAGGGGGCGGTGTGAGCGAGGACGAGGAGATGCCTGTGCCCCATGAACTTGGAGAAGAGCTGGCCTACACTGGCAGGCAAGTTCCTCTGACACCTTTACCTGATTTCACTCACTTCTCAGGGAAACCCAGTAGAGCGGTTTGGTCACATGATACATAGAGACACTATATTGCCAAAAGCATTCGCTCGTCTGCCTAAACACACATATGAACTTGAGTGACAGCCCACTCTTAACCCATAGGGTTTAATATGATGTCGGACCATCCTTTAAAGCTATAACAGCTTCAACTTTTCTGGGAAGACTTTACACAAGATTTAGGAATATGTTGATGGGAATGTTTGACCGTTCTTCCAGAAGCACATTAGTGAGGTCAGATACTGATGTTGGACGAGAAGGCCTGGCTCTCAGTCTCCACTCTAATTCATCCCAAAGGTGTTCTATCGGGTTATGGTCGATGGAGAAGCGTGATTGGTCACTCCAAAGAACATGTCTCCACTGCTCTAGAGTCCAGTGGCAGCACTTTACACCACTGCATTCAGCGCTTTGCATTGCGCTTGGTGATGTAAGGCTTGGATGCAGATGCTTAGCCATGGAAACGCACTCCATGAAGCTCTACACACTGTTCCTGAGCTGAGGGCTAATCTGACCACATGAAGTTTGGAGGTCTGATTGATTCTGCAGAAAGTTGGCGACCTCTGCGCACTATGCGCCTGAGCATCCGCTGACCCTGGGGTAATAGCTTCCTGGTGGGTAATGGTGTTAACCGCTGAGCCACACCAACCACCAGCCATGGAAATCGGTCCCTCACTCCTCATCAAACTGGCTGATTGGCTGAGAACAAAACCCTACAGTGTTCTTCAAATGCGAGCCACACTGACACTATGACAAGCTACTGCTGGGAAGGCGTCAGTTTGGAGGACTATAGAGTGGCACCATTCCTAAGCAGTCTCTGTTAGGTCACAAGTTCAATCTCTCCAGTGATGCCCTAGCCACCCATGGCCAGAAGCTGAAGACAGTGGTTTGGTGGTTTCCCATCTCCCCTAATCCTTAGTATGAAATTGGCAGCTAGTGTTCTCCTGCAAGCGTGTTGAACTGTCCAATAACACTGCGCTC
Source organism: Prochilodus magdalenae (assembly GCA_024036415.1). Taxonomy (NCBI): domain Eukaryota; kingdom Metazoa; phylum Chordata; class Actinopteri; order Characiformes; family Prochilodontidae; genus Prochilodus; species Prochilodus magdalenae. The sequence continues at coordinate 14,212 of JAMWET010002727.1, read as the reverse complement.
ACAGCAGTGTGAAAAGGTGGAGTAATCTTCATGTATCTATGTGTAAGCTCATGTTCATCCAGCTTGGTAGGAGACCCCTAACTGCAAATGAAATTGGCCATTACAAAATTTAGGAGGAGGAGTTTAAAATTACAAATATTCATATAGTACATGAAACACATTCAGAGTGATGTCTAAAGTGAAGTTAGCCCATGCATACAATGCTTACAGACAATGATAGATTACCAGTTAAATGTTTTAGTTGGTTACATTGCTAGCTAGCTAAGCTAGCTTTGGTAACAGCAGAGTATCATTTACTCTAGGCTATGTCACTGGTTCAGAGTTTGGAGTGTCTTTCAAGTTAAACACTCTCTTTATGTCGATGTGTGTTGTCTAGGCTAGTCTTGCTAACAGCTAATCGTGGGATTTCCCTTTACCAGTAGACTACACCCTGATAGCAAGTAGACAGTGGACCACAGTTAGCCTTGCTAACAGCTAGCAGTCCACTGCCGTTTTGCCCAGGGTTTTCTGGGCGGCCCACTGGTAGTTTAGTGGTTTGACTTTTTGTCGCTCGTTTTTCCTAAAACTGTCCAATTTATGAATTCTTTATTTGATCTTAATTAGTTTAGCAAATTCTTTTAAAAAATGATTTGCCATTTTATATCAGACATAGTCACTAATTATTTTCTATTAGTTGTTTGCAATGTTGCTCTTAGCTGTTCTTGTAAAATAAAAGTCTCTTTGCCTTTAAAATCTATTTGGGGAGATTAAAAACTAGTTAGGCCTCGGATATGGGACACTAATCTGGCTGCTGTGCCAAACTTATCAAGGCAGCAGGTCGATACAGGCTCACTATCCGGGGTTTAGCTTATCTCAGTATACACACTGTACTACCCTAGACTCAAATCTGGTTCAGGGGCTGGAAGGCTTGTCTAGTTATTGAAGTTGCTGTATATTTTAGCTATGTTGCTATGTGGCTGTCTCACAGGGCCAAATGAGAATGTCTGGTAACAATTAAGAACTTTTGTGCTACTTCTTAGCGTGAACAAACTGAGTGTGAAATTTCGAAACAATCCAATCTCTCATGAAGGAGCTCAGGGGACAGTGGTGTTCTTGTCGGCACCTTCCATCGGACAACAAACATTAAAACTAAACTATTACCTTTTGGCAAGGTGAAAAACAACTCCATTAGCTTATGATAGTGTTTCGCTAGAGAGCTTTTTCTACTTGTGTGCTTCCTTGATTGGGTTCCACATTAGCTGGTGCTTCTACAGCAGTTATTTGGGACCACTCAGATCGTTATCTTGGATAAAAGATCTGGAAAAGCATCAAAGAAAACAAAAGGCATTTTGTCTAATACCCAATTTATCCACCACTGTGCCAGTGGACCTCCAGCTTTGCTGCTGGTAGGTCAATAATGGTTGGCTATTCTCTTCCAGGCCAGCCAGAAAACACTGTGCCAGTGGCCCACCAGTCTTGCCGTCCATGGGCCAACAGTGGTCCGCTATCCTCTTCCTATCAGGGACAATCCAGCATCAGTAGTTGTCCCCAGACCTGTATTGTTATTCTAAGATCACATCTGACCTTACGAGACTCTTTGACCAGGCGAGGCCACCCAGAAAACACTGTGCCAGTGGCTCACCAGTCTTGCTGTCCGTGGGCCAACAGTGGTCCGCTATCCTCTTCCTATCAGGGACAGTCCAGCACCAGTAGTTGTCCCCAGACCTGTATTGTCATTACAAGCCCACATCTGACCCTACGAGGCTGTATCCTAGCTATGGAGGTCTTGCTAACAGCTAATTCCAGTAAAGTCTACTGCTCCACTGGTTGATAGCCTGGAGGGCCCTATGGATTTGCTTAAATTGCTAAATATTTTGGTTATGCTGCAGTGTGTTAGCTAGGCTAGTCTTGCTAACAGCTAATCACAGTCTGTCCGGACCTTACTCTAGACTGGGTCACTTGTTCAGAGGCTCAATGGCCTTTTGAGTCATTTTGATGCCATGCTAGGCTAGTCTTGCTAACAGTTAATAAAAAAACAGCATTCCCACATCTCTGGCTGGATGCTGGAGTGCCGGGAGGGCTGCTGAAGTGGCTGAAAATGCTTTGCTTGGCAGTTTCGGAGTGAGTTTGTGAGTTCTAGAGAAGGCTGGTTGATTTTATGGTGATAAATAAGGTGTACAAGGAAATGCATTACAACCTCCTGGGCATGATGAGCTAAGCTCCCTGAATGCTCTGCCAATACACTAAAGAGCCTGAAGGGGCCGGCAGCCTCTTTACGTCTTCCTCTGTCTCTCTCACACATTCTTTGTCAGTTTCTACTTGACTTTTTAATGGGAGCTGTGCAAAGGACAGACCTCTGTTTCATAATTCATTAAGAGCCTGTGTGGGTGGTTGTGTGTGCTCTGCAGGTTTTGCGGAGGCCTGTTTCTAGACATCAAGAGGAAACTGCCCTGGTACCCCAGTGACTTTTATGAGGGCTTCCACATCCAGTCCATCTCGGCCGTGCTCTTCATCTACCTGGGCTGCATCACCAATGCGATCACCTTCGGGGGTCTCCTGGGGGACGCCACAGACAACTACCAGGTACACGCTGGAACCGTCCGCCAGAAGGAGCCACGAGCATGACATTTCGTTTAAAGTTGAATGTGGCATTTACTGATGTCATAAGTGCAGCTGCCTGTTTTATCCGTCCCCATCTTTCCTGCCTTTATAGTCTTTCATTCTGTGTGTGGTTCCTGCGACTCGCAGTACCAGCCTCATCGGTCAGTTGTGCCTTGATGGTTCATTATGGTGCACACATTTTACACATGGAAGCATCACATATGTACTCAGTCCGGGGTGGGGGAGAACCCTCAGAGACTTCATCAGAAAACCTTCAGAGGCACAGCTGTAAGTTTTAGTTAACTCATCATCATCACCTAAACTGCCTCCACTCCTGAATCGCGGGGGTTGTTGCTGGGGTTGTTGCTACCTATCCCAGCGATCACTGGGTCGAAGGCAGGAAACGTTTGGGAAGTTTTGGCTGGAAACAAGTGGGACACAACCCTGAAACAATGTCCAGTCAGGATGGTGTTCTCCGTGGTATTGCCTTTTGTTACCATCCTGACAAATGGTGCTCTCACCATTGGTTACAGAACTCAGGAGCCTGCGCGACGCTCACCTGAGATTCTCACACCCCCACACATAATGACCTCCCCCCCCCAGCGACACAATGGAACCTGACACAGGTCGTTGTAAGGTATGTTGCCATATTGCAGGGCACAGTTTGAGTTAACTCAGAATGTCGTCTCTAGCCGCTGCTGGAAGGTTCTAGATACAATACACATGCGGATTAACGAATGAGGGCATTAGACAGTGTAGTTGTTAGCGAATGGAAACACGCTTCAGGAGCATCGTTCCAGAAAAGGGTACTGTGAAAGTGTTTTGGTTGCTTCAAATGTCCATGTTTTAACTACACTGGCCAAAAAGGGCTAAGTAGTGCACCTCTCGTTAAGGGCTTCCGTGCTCACATACTGTTATGCATCTTGATGTAAGGGTGGCTATGCATAAATTTATGTCTAATCAGATTATTTTTTTTTTGTAGTTGTGGACCAGGGTCCACTGAGAAACCACCGTGCTGCCAAGGGTAGAAACCCCAGCTTGTGCAGTTATTTAGGCCAATCGAAGGTGGTCGCACATCCATTCTTTGCTATCAGGAACAATCTAACACCAGTAGTTGTCCCCAGACTTATATTGTTATTACAAGATCCCGTCTGACCCTACGATATTACCATTTTATCTTCTTATTTATAGCATCCAGTGTTCTAGCTATGCAAATGTAGTGTGCTAACGATCTCAATTACAGTGTATACGTTGTGTCTCACACAAAGCAACGCCCTTTGGAGGACTCATTCGATGGTTTATCTTGCCACTGCTTTTCCTGCTCCACCCTGGCTTCCGACCCACTCCCACACCTGAAAGCATACTTCAGTAGGAACTCATTTGGACTTGCTATTAAGACTCCTTTGATATGTTTATATACGACATAGTATCTCTGTTTTAATCTCTCTTTTGTAGTCTTGAGCCGTGTTTTCCTGCTGTTCTTGTTCCCTGTGTTTTGTAGCCTTTGTGTTTATTCCTGACCTTTTGACCCTTGTTTTGGTTTCTGGCTGTTTCATTCTCTTTATGGATATGTATCCTGTCCAATGCGCTTTCCTGGACTTATTGACACCCTGTGCCTCCTCGGACACAAAGACCCAAAATAAAAACTGCGTTGCGTTTTGACAAACCTGCCTCAACCTCCCCATTGCAATAGTCTACAGCTCCATTGGTTGAGAGGCTGGAGGGTCCAGTGGAATACAGTGAGTCATAGCCAGGTCTCGGTTAGTTGTTAGGAATGGAAAGCAGCTCAGAGATCTTTCCAGAAAGGGTTACTGTAAAAGCGTCACATACACGGAAAGCGTTATTCCGGTTGCTTCAAATGTCCATGTTTTAGAAGTGCCAAAAAGTGCTAATGTGCACTAGCGTTAGCTTAATGCTAATGTACTGTAAGAAATCTTTTAGGAGTGCTGGCAGAAATATCAAATATTTTCTTGATATATTCTTGATATTTTTGGCCAAAACTAAAGGCCATAGCTCTAGTAGTTACCGTTCACCACTGATCTGCTTCTGGACCGATTCTGGAAGTGGTCCAAATATGATTTCCAGAATATGACTGTAGTTCATGGGGCTGTCATTGGCTGAAGGTGAGGGAAACAGCCTTGTGACCAGAGGGTCACCGGCCTGATTCCCTGAACCGACAGTAACAACTGAAGGGCCCTTGAGCAAGGGCACTTCAGTTTTATCCATATGCTCCCCGGGTGCCGTGGATAGGACTGCCCACCGCTCTGGGCGAGTGTGCTTACTGCCCCCTAGTGTGTATGTTCACTATTGTGTATGTGGGTGCTTCACTTCACGTATGGGTTAAATGTGGAAGGCAAAGTCCTTCGTGTTTAAAGAGAAAATGATTCGCCTCACCTAAATGAATCCAAGATGGCGGCCTGTCCAGGCACAGTGGACCTACCTTACCTCATTGTGTCCTTTGTAATAAGTTATATTAGAACTGTTAAGCCATTTAAGGTCTAATATTTTAAGTTAGCATGCTACAAAAATGCTGAAGAACTTGTTTTGATTGGTGTAAAGTGATGGAACCTTCTATAGCGCAAGTTTCAACGAACATCTAACATTACCTATAAAATTTTAGTTTTTATTACAATCTTCAGTACACGTACCAAAATACCTCACTCAAGTCCTAACCCATTTAAAAATAGAGTAGATTTGTGCTCAGGCGAGATCACAGAACATATGGAACAAAAGGAAACTTCCAATTGCAGATATGGACATAAATTAGTCCATACAGTCCATAATGGGAGGCTCTTAACATCAAAGTCTTGTGGATGGAGGTCTTCACTTCGGTACCTAGATGAATGGAGTGGATCCACTCAGCGTGAGACTCCCTGGAGGAGCGGCAACCTCTCTCATAGATTGTCTCATTGGCAGGCAGAGGAGGCCATCACTGCTGCCAGGGGATGCGACATTGCGGTCATGAGCTGGGATACAGGCCTGTCTGAGAAGTCACAGAAACAAGCCCTATTTGCCGTGAGCCTTCCTCGTGAGCAAGCCTGCTGGTTCACCGCAGCTGCTAATGATCAGATCAATCTTGAAGACTTCCAACCTGACTAGACCGTCTCACCGGCTGGGAGAGAAAACCACAGAGAGGCGACGGGCCTCTGCCACAAGCCCTACCTGTGTTTCACTCACTAGCAGACTCTCTGATTTATTCAGCCAATATCACCGCTTTCACAAAGAGCCCTCCGGAGTTACAGTCACAATACTAAACACAGTGCTCTGTTGATTTTTGGTTTTCTCTCTGTTGAATTTTCTTTTTTTTTTTGTAGATAAAATTTTCACCAGTGCAAACAAGCGGTTTTAATATTTAAATTAAAAATGAAAAAACAACTTTTACTACAAATTTTGACCCATTTTTTTTATTTTTTAAAATCACTTATTGTGCCAGTCGTACTAATCAGGTGGGTGTATTTGCTGTATAACCACCATGGTTCAAAAACGATGGTACAGACAAGTTGGGAAACTGTCTACTACAGATGTTAGATGTTAATTAACTTGTCAGGCTTGCCAATCAGATGGGTGCCTTTCCCGTACAACAGCGGAGGCTAGCCTCAAACTAACAAAAGGTACAATGCATCATTAAGCTAACTAACACTTGAAGTTTGACCATGTCCCAAAACTATTGAACCTTGTTCCTACCAGTAGTTAAAACCATGTTGGTTTGGAACTGCGCTCCCTTGTTGTATGGGATATAGCTCTAAAACAGAACTATGACAGAAAGGAAGTACGTTGTTATAAGGGTAACAACAGCTCATGTGAGTTTAGAACTGCATCTGGAAGCAGCCTTAGCACAGGAACTATGTAGGAGAAGCTTAAAAATGGGCTTCCATGGTCAACTAGCAGCACACAAGCCTAAGAATACTATGTGCAATGCCAGTGGTTGGCTGGAGCAGTGTAAAGCACACAAGGTAAAAGTCAGGGGTTTTTATTGTTGTATCTTAATATAACCTGTGTGCACTAGAATGAAATATCGTTCCTCAGGCCTCATGGTGCAACCCACAACAGCAGCACATGTACAGGACTACACAGAGTGCAGATACACGACCACGTAAAGCCAGTGCAGTTTGCACTACTTCCTTATTCACTACTTGCTACTAAAAGCCAAATGGGAAAACAGGCAATCTCTAGACTTATGAATCACACCTCTGGCTGCTACCTACCGGGAATGCCAACAGTAAAGTTCGGTGGAGGGGGGATAATGGGATTGTTGGTTCTGGGGTGTTTTTCCGGCCCCTTAGTTCCAGTGAAGGGTGATGTTAATGCTCCAGCATTAAATGCGATGTTCAACAAGACCAGATAGATGTGATGGGTAGGTGTCCACATACTTTTGGCCAGTCAGTCAGGTAGACGTGCCTTGCTGGTCTGATTGTTTGGACGTTGGCATGCTTGTTGGCTTTTTCTTCCCGAGCCTGAGGCAGCCTCAGAGGCCGTAGGTTTACCTCTCTGTGTATCTTTTATTGACAGCAGAACGTTGACCTGATAAGAATTCTGACTGAGAATCGATGACTCCTCATTTCTCTCTCTCTCTTTTTATAAGGGTGTGATGGAGAGTTTCCTGGGGACGGCCCTGGCGGGGACAGTCTTCTGCCTGTTTGGCGGTCAGCCTCTCATCATCCTCAGCTCCACGGGGCCCATCCTCATCTTTGAGAAGCTGCTCTACGAGTTCAGCAAGTGAGGGATGCCTCTGTTATCTTTTCATAGGCGGCTATCGGGCATGCCGCTGTACAGATCGATGACTTTCATCAGTCTCTCCTCATTGGCTTTTTCAGCCATGACTAATTTGACTCCTGGTTCGGTACATTGCTGCTGGCTTCAAATACAATCTTTTTGCCAATCTGTTCGCAATCCAAGGACGTGCTTCGAAAGCCATGGCGGTGAGCCAGACTTCTAAATTCCATCAATTTCTGATGTTCTCCAGGTTTTCCAATCTGGTCTCCACATAGTTTCTTAATTGCTGTAATCATTTTATATTCAGCATAATTGACGGGAATGGAAATGCCCAGCCCAAGAGAAAAATATGATCTGTTGAACATGTCTAGAGTGGTGTGGTAGTCTCTGAGGTACTAGGAAAACCCCTTTCTGGTGAAGTATCTACCTAATATACAGGTTTCTTCACTAACACTACTGCTAGGATGCTATATACCTTATTGCAGTTGTATATCTCTAGTACGTGTCTTCAAATCATCATTACACTGGTGAGAATGGATTAGCTGAATAACAGATATGCCCAAGGTGAGACGCTAAATGCTAAACTTTAGCGAGGTACATGACTCGCTAGAAATTTCCTTCAGTTTGTCTTGATTTCTTTGGCTGAAAGGGTTTAAAAGCTGCCACTGGTGTCTGCGGAACGGACAATCCATTCTCTAAACCGTCCATTGTCTGCTGAACCGCTTGATTGTTTGACGCCCAAGTTAAAAAATTAGGCTAATACTAGTTTGTGAATGTCAACAGCAAAAGTTTGGTGAAGGAGGGGGGATAATGGGATTTGGGTGGTCTGGGGCTGTTTTTTAGGCCCTTAAGTTCCAGTGAAGGGTGATGTTAATGCGGCAACATTGAATGGAATGTTCTACAGGCCCATATAGATGTGATGGGTTGGTGTCCGCATACTTTTGGCCATATAATATAGCACTCAGGCAGGTAGAAGTGCCTTGCTAATGCTAATGTTATGCTAATGCTAGTTCGATTGGCTAGTTTTAGCCTGTAGATCACAGGCTAGGTTAGTCAGGATTGGTGGACACCACAGGGAACCCATACTAGGGAATTATGTTGTTTCCATGATGCATTTCTGTAATGCATGCTGGATATTGTGTAGTGAAGGAACGCTGATGGGGAAGGAATACATGAGGGAGGTTTTGCGGGACAAGTTATGCTACATAACACAACGTAACCTTTGTTTAACTGTAGTGTGGTGGTGGAATGAGGCAGCCACAAGGAATTCGGAGACGGTCCAGTAAACTCCAGAATTTGTTTGATGTTGCACGCTTGTTTAACAACAGATTTCAAAAAGAAAGGGACAAGAACAAAATGGATACTAGGTCCCTGTCGACTTTATATTGATACCTCACACAGGGTGTGCACCTAGCTGCACTTTAGCCCGACTGTCCACCATCTTCCCTCGTGCTCCTTTCATACCCCATAAGCCCCTCCCACTACCATCAATGGGGTTACTTAAAGAGCATGGGACAGCCTCTCAACTCCTGAGCTCATAAGGTCATTTTAAGGTTCTACACAAAGACTCTACACAAAGACACTACACAAAGACTCTACACAAAGACTCTACACAAAGACTCTACATAAAGACTCTACACAAAGACTCTACACAAAGACTCTACACAAAGACTCTACACAAAGACTCTACATAAAGACTCTACACAAAGACTCTACATAAAGACTCTACACAAAGACTCTACACAAAGACTCTACATAAAGACTCTACATAAAGACTCTACACAAAGACTCTACACAAAGACTACATAAAGACTCTACACAAAGACTACATAAAGACTCTACACAAAGACTCTATACAAAGACTCTATACAAAGACTCTACACAAAGACTCTACACAAAGACTCTACACAAAGACTACATAAAGACTCTACACAAAGACTACATAAAGACTCTACACAAAGACTCTACACAAAGACTCTACACAAAGACTACATAAAGACTACACAAAGACTCTACATAAAGACTCTACACAAAGACTCTACACAAAGACTACATAAAGACTCTACGCAAAGGCTACACAAAGACTCTACACAAAGACTCTACATAAAGACTCTACATTAAGACTCTACACAAAGGCTACACAAAGACTCTACACAAAGAATCTACACAAAGACTATACACAAAGACTACACAAAGAATCTACACAAAGACTACATAAAGACTACATAAAGACTAAACAAAGAATCTACACAAAGACTCTACACAAAGACTACACAAAGACTCTACACAAAGACTACACAAAGAATCTACACAAAGACTACACAAAGACTCTACACAAAGACTCTACATAAAGACTACACAGAGACTCTACACAAAGACTAGACAAAGACTCTACACAAAGACTCTACACAAAGACTACACAAAGACTCTACACAAAGACTCTACACAAAGACTACATAAAGACTACACAAAGACTCTACACAAAGACTACACAAAGACTCTACACAAAGACTCTACATAAAGACTACACAGAGACTCTACACAAAGACTAGACAAAGACTCTACACAAAGACTCTACACAACGACTACATAAAGACTACACAAAGACTCTACACAAAGACTCTACACAAAGACTACATAAAGACTACACAAAGACTCTACACAAAGACTACACAAAGACTCTACACAAAGACTCTACATAAAGACTACACAGAGACTCTACACAAAGACTAGACAAAGACTCTACATAAAGACTCTACATTAAGACTCTACACAAAGGCTACACAAAGACTCTACACAAAGAATCTACACAAAGACTATACACAAAGACTACACAAAGAATCTACACAAAGACTACATAAAGACTACATAAAGACTAAACAAAGAATCTACACAAAGACTCTACACAAAGACTACACAAAGACTCTACACAAAGACTACACAAAGAATCTTTACACGACAAAGACTACACAAAGTACTCTACACAAAGACTCTACATAAAGAACTACACAGAGACTCTACACAAAGGATCTAGCACAAAGACTCTACACAAAATGACTCTACACCACAAAGACTCTACACAAAGACTACACAAAGACTCTACACAAAGACTACATAAAGACTAAACAAAGACTCTACACAAAGACTCTACACAAAGACTCTACATAAAGACTCTACACAAAGACTACACAGAGACTCTACCCAAGACCTCTACACAAAGACTAGACAAAGACCTCACAAAAGACTCTACACAAAGACTACACAAAGACTCTAACAAAAGACTCTACACAAAGGACTACAATAAAGCTACTACACAAGACTCTACACAAAGGATTACACAAAGACTACACAAAGACTCTACACAAAGACTCTACACAAAGACACTACACAAAGACTCCACAAAGACACTACACAAAGGACTACACAAAGAGACTCTACACAAAGAACTCTACGCAAAAGACATACAAAGGTACTATACAAAGACTCAACACAAAGACTCTACACAAAGACTCACAAAAAGGACTCTACACAAAAGGGACTACACAAAGAATCTACACAAAAGACTACACTACTCTACACAAAGACTCTACATAAAGAACACAAAGACTCTACATAAAGACTACACAAAGACTCTACATAAAGACTCTACACAAAGACTCTACACAAAGACTCTACATAAAGACTCTACACAAAGACTACATAAAGACTCTACACAAAGACTCTACACAAAGACTACGCAAAGACTCTACACAAAGACTCTACACAAAGCTAGCTTGATACATACTATTAACTAAACATTACCCAAGTGTGGGAGTCCTAAGGTGTACCTAGTGATGTGTCTGGCGCCTTGACATCATCACATGTAGTTTTAGACCTGGAATGTTCCTTATCTAGAACTCTAGTTATTGAGTGTGTCTGTATGTATGAATGGCCTATTCTTCAGTTCCGTTCAGTTCAGGCGTTTCCTCTCGGCTTCATACGCTGTTAGGAAGTCTTTAGGTGATTAACATCTATAACAAAGTCATTAGCAATAATGATAATGCTGATAAAAGCCGCTGCTGTGTCTTTTATGATAGCTCATTGATCTTTTCAGTATACTTAGGGAAGTTCTACTAGCTTAGCTGATGCCCCCTACTGAACACTTGTTCCTCTGGTTTTTGACACTGGAATAAACTGAAAATTAATCAGATATATTTAATTATGCAGGTTATAAAAAGCTCCCCAGTCCAAAACTGAGTCACCTGATATGTTTACAGTGGTAGTAACTTCAGGCTCCTGTAAATGGCGCTGCATGAGGACGATTAGGCTATAAGTACCTGCAGGGTGTGAGTGACGGGATCCATAGATTGGGAAGAGGTGCTACAGGGAATATTTTGTTTCATGTGTGGGAAATGGCTCCAATGCAGATGCTAATGATTGGCTAAAAGGAGTGATTGGGCATTTGGGGCGTGGCCAAAGACCATAGTGTGAAGGAAGTAGCTGAATCTGCAGGTGTATGGAAGCGAATGGTCATATGGGTCTACCAGCAGTAGCTACAATCCCAGTCTACAGGAAATTCCAGGAAGTTCCAGGGAAGGCATCCACCAAATCTGGACCAACTGGGCAATTCTTTGATGCAAGAGTGGTTGAACATTGCTGTGACGTACTTCCAGAAACTTGTCCAGTCCAGGCGTCATTCAGTCACAGTTGTTGTTGGTGCTATTGCAGTATGTGTGCTAGCTATGCTATCGGTACATACCACTAGGTGGTTGGTAGATGCTAGCTATCATGTTCCAGAGACTCTGGAGCCTGCTAGGAGGTTTGTTTATTTGTTCCAATGACAATCAAGCGTGTTTGCTAGGTTGTCAACAAAGACCACCTGCATACATTAACATTAGCTACTTAGGAAGCATTAGTCAGCCGCACACTCTACCAACATACCCAAACCATATACCCACATATACACTAACCAGACTGTCTTTTCGGTCAGGAGCAACAGTATTGACTACATGGAGCTCCGGCTGTGGATTGGCATGCACTCCTGCGTGCAGTGCCTCTTCCTGGTGGCCACAGACACCAGCTACATCATCAAGTACATGACACGTTTCACCGAGGAGGGCTTCTCGAGTCTGATCTCCTTCATCTTTATCTCCGACGCCATCAAGAAGATGGTGGGGTCCTTCAAGTATTACCCCATCAACACCGACTTCAAACCAGACTACGTCACCGCCTACAAGTGTGAATGTGTCGCCCCGGACCCAAGTGAGTACATTCTCGGAGTGGAGTAGCAACACAATAGCCTGGGAATCTATGAAAGCTTTTGCTGCTATAGAGCTAAAGATATATATTTCATATAATGTGTGGATGACGTGATAATGTCTCTCTTGTTGTCTCGCATATACTGACCCAAGCTGTCAGGCAGGTGTGGAGTGTTGCTTGTTATTGTATATATCTTGTTATGTGTATGAATATGTATTATGATATGGAATTTAGGCGGCCCTTAAATCGTGTTATTATTATTATTATTATTACTATTATTATATGTCAGTGCTATGTAGCAGGGTTCAAGTACTCACTATTACAGCCTATGACAGTATGTTATAACGAGGGTTCAACCCTCATCATAACCTGTTATGACATGTTATGTCAGTGTAGCAGGGGTGCAAGTATCTAAACTCAACGCCTTTGATGAGTGTGTTTATGATCAGAGTTGTTCAAACATGTTATCATCAGTGTTATGACATGCTATGTCAGTGTTATGACATGGTTCAAAGTCAGTGTAACGGCCTGTGACACGTTTTATAAACAGTGTTTTTAAAGCTGACATGCTAAGTCAATGTTATGACATGCTATGTCAGTGTATATCATATGTAGGGATTGACACAGGTAGCTGATGTCAGTGTTACCTGTAATATGTCAGTATTAATGCACTGTTAATAACAGGCTAAGTCAGGTGTTATGACATGTAGGTCAGTGTATGTGACATGCCTCAACAGCCAGTGTTATGACATGCTAAGGGAGGTCGTTATGACATGGCTATGTCCGGTGTGTTATGACATGCTAAGTCACATCATGACAACGGCTATGGTCAGGGCGTTACATGTATGGTTCAGCTGTCATGTGACATGCTAAGTCAGTGTTATGACATGCTATGTCACCTTTATGACATGCTATGTCAGTGTTATGTCAGTGTTATGACATGCTAAGTCAGTGTTATGACATGCTAAGTCAGTGTTATGACATGCTAAGTCAGTGTTATGACATGCTAAGTCAGTGTTATGACATGCTAAGTCAGTGTTATGAAGTGTTATGTCATGTTAACCCATCTGAAAAGAGCCAGCTGAGAGTCTGTGAGTGTTGTAACTGATTTGTACTGTGGTTGCTTTTGCTGCAAACATCCAACACGGCCGCCGCTTCATACGTGTGAGTATCAGCTCCGTGGTTGTTCTGTTTTGCGCTGCTCGAGCTTAAATCAGTTATTAATGTTATTTTCCTGTAATATTATGCATAAGAATTGGATCCGCAACTATTTCTCCTCAGAACACATTGTTCCACATGGAGATTTTGAAACCCTGCAATTTTAATATTCCCAGATTGTAGCTTTTAGCCCAAACCCATCTGTTGTCTTTCTGTAGTGCACAGATGGGGCATGACACCACAACAAATTGCAATTTCTCTCTGAAATTCCTCTTTTCCTTCGCTCTGCTCGTTCTGATCATGTGCTCACCTCTTTCTTCACCCACCCACCTGTTTGATTAGTGGCTCCAATGATCTTCGCTGTTGTAGTTCCAGTGCCGGATAACTCTTCTGCTCTGTTTGGTGTAAGTGCTTCTCTTTCTCTCTTTCTCTCTTTCTCTCTCTTTTGTTGTTGTTGTTTTGTTTTGTGTTGTCTTTAAGCGTAAGCTTTGGCCTTGCCGGATTCATGTTGGATTAGGAGTTC
>JAMWET010002726.1:0-40000 GCA_024036415.1 Prochilodus magdalenae | reverse complement strand
CATGCACCCAATGACTGAGAGAAATTCAGCTCTCTTTACTCAGTTTAATCTTAGTTCTGGGCCTTAATCTGAGCCAATCTAATTTCCAGTGTTTCCAGCAACACTACAACAATTCAAACATGATCCAGACAGATCTTGCTGTTCATTACCAGTGACTGCAAATGTTATAAAGCAAATATACATCATTGACTTGCAGTCTCTTCCTATTAGCAAACTGGAGAAGATTTCAAAATGGAAAATCCTGTCAACTCAGAAGTCTCCAAAAAAGCTCTTTCAAAACCTTTCACTTTGAGAAAGGTTCATACTATGGACATAAGTCTATTACATTTTCAAAGTGAATACCTGGAAAAATACTGTACGGTTACAGTACAGGTACAGTAGCATTCAATTTAAAGTTTAGAAATACAGTGCACTGTATTTCTAAACTTTAAATTGAATGTAGAGTAAACTGTAGAGTTTACTGTAATATCTGTTACTGTGCTACAGCATATTGTACTGTAGTAACTAAACTATTACAATGGAGTATATCATAATATAACTCTAACAAAGGATACAGTCACAAAACTACAATTTACAATTATAGTACAGTTATCAAATTATAATGTATAATGTACATTAATAACAGTATACTGTACCGTTACTATAGTACAGTCTATTATTCTACTTTAGGATTTAAATACAGCTGTTATTACCTGAGATTACTGAATGCACAGTCTGAAGTGAGCTTCACTATTGACTGTCCAGGGTGGTTGTAGGTCAGATCCAGTTCTTTGAGCTGTGTGGGTTTTGCACTCAGAGCTGAAGCCAGAGAAGAACAGCCTTTCTCTGTGATCATACAACCAGATAATCTGCAGAGAGAGAATGAGAGAGATGGCTCAGGTTGGTATCTAACAAAATTTAACAGAAACATAATACAGATTGACAGTTCCACAAATTTCATCTCATGTAAAAATGTAAAATATAAAAACCTATCTGAGCCAGAGGTGGGAGTAAGTCACACATGTACCAATCTCAAGGATGTCCCAAGTTAATGTGGAACGATATATTTCGTGATTCAAACCTCAGTGAAGGTAGTAGCTGTTTAAACGATACAGTAATTAAATCAGCATCATCGTCTAAGACAACTGCACTGTACATGCATTTGAGCGCTTGGCATCAGTGCTGTTTTGTGTTCAAAATGTGGTTGGTGCGGCTCAGTGGATAAGACCACTACCCACCAGGGTGCTACCACACCATCTGGGTGATTGATTCCTGGTCTGGGTTACTATGCTGTGCTACACCAATAGAAGTCCTTTGGCAAGACTCCTAGTACTACACTGGCCTACTTATATGAATACATGTAAGTCGCTCTGGATAAAGGCGTCAGCTAAATGCCGTAAAAGTAAATCACAGTCCTCTCATTCACTATAGTACAGCTGGTTGCTAAGGCATCGCTAGGTGGTGACCTTTGTTTATGGGGTGCATACCGAGTGGTCATTAGGGGTTGGTAACATGTTGCTACATAGTTATTAAGGTGTACAGGGTGGTTGGCAAGGTGTTGCTATGTGGCTGGTAACATGTTGCTAGGTAGTTAATATGGGGTTAGTGATAGGGTGTTACTTAGAGGTTGTGTATCATGCATTTACTGAGTGGTTGTTATTAGGTTACCAACTGCTTACTAGGTGTTTCTGAAAATATTTGGGAATCTATGGGAGGAATGTAACAGACAGACGGATGTAGACAGACAGAGTTGTACACAGACAGATAGATCTGACCTGACCAAGGTTTTCTTAATGAAGGTAACAGCAAAGTAAGTCAAGTTTTCATTATTGTTTCATTATTCATTATTATAAGTTTCATATAACCCTTTTATCATCTCTTTAACTTGGACAAACTAAGCCAATCAATACTTATCTTATTCTCATTAAGAGTACCATTCCCCCACAAAGTTGATTTAGTGTTGTTTCCTTTAGTTAATCTTTATGTTTAAAATATTTGTGTCCTCAGTATTGCTTAATCACCTTAATTATCTGAGCGAATCATATAATAATGTATTATAATATTATAATAAATATTCAATTGTGTTAAAACCTTCTCTCATGAGTTTGTGTGTGTAATTTTGACTGACCTGAGCCATTCCTAGACAGTAAGGAACCCTCAATTTCATTTAATTAAGTTGTGTTAAATTAATTAGTAATAATCTAAACCATTTCATCAGATGATAATCATTCTCAGTGATCAGTAGTCCTGTACCGCTACAAGTTTTTCTTGAGATGTTTATCCCAGAAGAATACTCAGTAGAATAAGACTAAAACCCAATGGGGATAACAGACCAGTAACAGAACTGTAATGCAGTCAAACAAGTAATTTTAACATTAGAACTCTTGCATTTTTATCGAATTAGGCTGTAATAAGAAATAAATGAGAAAACCTAATTTATTACCTGAGTATCTCCAGTTTAGAGTCTGAACTCTTCAGTCCAGCAGAGAGCAGCACCACTCCTGAATCATGCAGGTCATTATTACTGAGGTCTAGGGTTTTCAGGGAGCAGTTTTCTGATTGAAAAACTGACCGCAGAGTGTCACAGGACTGTGTGCTGAGCTTACACAGAGCAAGTCTGCAAAAGGAAAGTAAATACAAAAGATAATGCACCTGAGAGTAGATGTTATTATTAATTAAGCAATACATTTATTACATATTATCATATACTGTATATGTAAATAATGTTCATGTTTCTAAAAACACATTAAGCAGAAAAGTGTGTAACACTGACTTGAGAACTCCCAGTTTACAGTGAGATTTTCACAAATCAGTTACAGATGGAAAAAAGAAATTCCAACAGATCAGATGCAAAGCACCTGATAGAACTGGCTTCTAAACCAAGCAAGAGAACTTACTACTCACATTGGGTGTTTCAATGTGTGCTGGAGGTTTAACAAAACTGAACTCCATAATTTACAATGAAGCTTAAATAAAAACTTTACAGTTCTTTTGTTTTGTAGGTTACAATGCCAATTTATTGTTTGAATAATCTAACATTTTCAATTTGGCAAATCTTTTTAACCACTACCATTGTAGCTAACAAGCAAGATTTTTCAGATGAAAAACAATTTTTGCTGTAGTTTTTCCCCACTTCTAACCAACAGTGATTGACTGTGGTACGCGGTGTGTTCTGTACACAAGAGCAATGTGGTTGCGCTCCAACTTGATGACCCTCACCCTCCAGAAGACATTACTTTCCCTTCACGCCTTAAGTTTTCAGGAATGAACTGACAGAATACTGACCTGAGTATCTCCAGTTTACAGTGTGAACTCTTCAGCCCAGCAGAGAGCAGCTGTACTCCACCATCATAAAGTTCATTGTTACTGAGGTCTATCTCTTTCAGAACGGAGCTCGCTGACTTAAGATCAGAGGACAGAATTTCATACTCGTTTTTAGTGAGATGACAGCTAGCTAGTCTGCAAAGAAAAGAAAACACAACATCGAGTACACTTTGAGCATGCAGGATGAAATCTTAAAAACATTATCCAGTAAGTTTTATCTGGAAGTTTACTTAAACTGTTGTTCAGTGATGTGCAGTTGAGGTTCATACGTCCCAGCAATGTCACACAGCTGTTCCAATAAAACTGAACTATAAGAGCTGTATCTACTATCTTACTTACATTTAAAACATAAATTCTAAGATGCCAGTGCTTGAATGTAATTGGAGCTAACTAACACAGAGCATCCCGCCTCAGCCTGCTTCAGTGACGGGTAACATTGGGAAGCAAAATGCAGCCAACTCTGAGTATAAATGTGGGTGTACTGATTGTAGGGGGTTATGTTTTCATCAGAATGAGACTCAGAAAGTTAAAGCACAGTGCATTTAAAAATTCTACACACCCCTGTTAAATGCCAGGTTTCAGAATAAATCATTTTGAATTAATTTTCATCTTCAATGTGATCCAGAATATCAAACAAATCAAATCACTTTATTGTCACATCACATTTTCACAGGTGTGAAGGTGAGTGAAAAACTTAGGTGCATAGTCCCTTACAGTACTTCAATACAAACGTATAAATAGACAATAAATATATACAATACTGAGCACTAAAATCTCTGTTACACTAATTTACAGTTATGAATAAAAGTTATGAAAACAAACTGATATATGCAGATGTACACATTACCATATAGCACTATGGTAAGGCTGAGGTAGATGAGAGATGCAGGGTAGATACAGGGCATAGAATATTATATTATATATGTATATACATACACTACAGATATACAGTGTGGATGGAAGATAACAGTAGGTCAGTCTATATGTGCAGTGTAAATATGCTAATGTAAAGTGCAGTGTGATGATTGTCCATGTATAATTACACTAAAAAACAAACAGATTTTTAGGATGGAAATTAAAAGTAAAGATTTGGCTACATGCTTTTGCACACCCTTAAACTAATACTTTGTTTAAGTACCCTTTGACTTTATAACAGTCATTCAGTCTTTTTGGATTAGAGTCATCAGCATGACCCATCCTGACTTGGAGATCTTCTCCTGCTAATCTTTCCAAGGCTTCCGTTATGTCCCCCTATCCCAGAGCCCAGACAAATGATGCCCAGATGCCACAGATTCCTGCAACTCCTTTAATGTCGCTGTAGTTTTCTTCTAGTCTTTTTCTGAGGAATGTATAGTTCTTGGTAAAGTTTAAAAAACAGTAAAGTCGCTGTAGCGCCATATTGAATCCACTTATTAATGACCCTCTGTGTGTCAGTGGTACATCTAATGCCTTGTACCCTTCTCCTGACCTTTCAATAATTAGATCCCTCTGATCTGTTGTAATCTCTTTATGCACTGTTGTTTATTTATGTAACACCGCCCTAAAGGCGCCCAGTAAAAAATTAGGGGGCGTACATCTCAGTAACAGTTAACTCTTGGTTAAGTACACTAACAAAGAAGAGTAAATAGCGTGGTGCCTCCATATTCATTATATACATTAGAAACAAAAAATAGACAAGCCACACACACGTTTTCAATTAAAAGTAAATGTTGGCTTGATTTATTTAGACAATTTAGTTCTAACCCCAATTACTGAAATAAAATGAAGTAACTAAAATAAATAAAACACAATCCAATAGATCTCAGTGTTCAAATCAGTTTCAGGACAGCAACCAGTGTACTCTCAGAGCGTTCAAATCCAACTCAAGCGCTTGTAACGTTGGGGCCCATTGCGGTGGTGCACTTATCAAAGACCAGAGACGGAAAGTGATTCGGAGAGTCAGAAGATTCAGCTGAACCGATACTCATGGATCCCGGGAGCACATGGAGAAAGAGCCTCAGCATCCAGGGCAACAACGCAACCGATCAGCACCCACGACTCACAGAGCTGACCCGCGACCCACCGAAGAAACCGGTGGCCCGCCCAGCTAGACACAGACGCAGTTTCCACACGAACACGAAGCCCGGAGTGCAGCGAAGTCCCGGCGATGCACGAAGCCCGGCAGAGTCCATTAAACCTGGGCTCGACTCGGTCCCGCTGTCTCCTGCTCTTCCCGATACGCTAAACTCCCACAGGTGGCTGGACTGCCACACAAGCTCTGCTCTGCTACAGTTTTTGTTCAACCACTAAGCACATACAGTCTGTAAACTTAGATGTGAAAACGGAGAAAGTCACGGAAAACTCCGGAGAAACGAGTAACGGTCAGCCAACTTTTCTCTCGCTGTCTCTCCCTCAGTCTCTCTCTCAGTCTGCACACCCACACGGCTAAAGCCGCCTCTCTTAGGTCCGCCCCCTCCCAAGCACTGATTGGCATGACAGTAATGGCGTAAGTCCATCTAATTGGTCCAGCTGAACAGGAAACTGCTGGAAAACTGGCGCGAAAAATAGAAAAGGACTCTGGGAACTGGAGTTCTGTAATACTACACCCAAACACAACGGGAAACACATAAATATACACACACAGGAATACGCAGGGGATTTTTAAAGGCCCTACATTTATATTTTCTCTATATAAATTATCTGAGATTGTTTTCAATGGTGTTGTACATAATTATGGGTCACATTGAAGGCTGAAATAAATCTGAAATTATGAACCTTGATCTATTTTTTAAATAAAACCTAAACCTTAGAAGGGGTGTGTAGACTTTTATATGCACTGTATACATGTTTGAAACGTAAAGGTGAACTCGCTTTAGATGTTCAGATTTAAAGTGAAACAGCCGAGGATAGCTTACAGCTAGGCATCAAAAACTATGCGGTCTGAGCCAGTTAGATCAGATTTTCTCCACACTGTGATGTTTGATATGAACAGTAAATCAACTTCTTGATCTGTTTATATGATTTTATTATTAATTAATTATTTTATTATTTTCCAATTATAAGTTCATTCATTAAGATTTTCCCTCTCCCAGTTAAAAATGGTCATCAATGTTCAGATATTAATCAATATTATATGAATTTATAAATAACACTTACACAGCCTTTCTGCACTTGCTCACAGCCGGAACCAGTCTCCTGTAACCCTCCTCTGATGTGTTGAACTTCTTTAGGTCCAGCTCTTCCAGAACCTCCTCTGAGACCTGCAGCATGTAGGCTATTGCCGAGCAGTGTGCAGGAGAAAGTTTGGCTTCTGAGCATTTTTCTGATTTTAGATACTCCTGAATCTCTCTGGAGAGAGACTGGTCATTCATTTCAGTCAGGCAGAGGAACAGGTTGATGGATCTCTCAGCAGGAAGATCTCTTGATCGTATTAGCTGTTTGATGTGCTGCACTGTTTTGCTGATGCTCTCTGAGCTTCTTCTTCTGTATTTCAGTAGGCCTTGTAGGAGGTCTTGATTAGACCCAAGTGAGATACCCAGCAGGAACCGGAGGAACAGATCAAGATGCCCATCTTTACTCTCTAAAGCTTTACCCACTGCTTTTATCAGCACGTCATGGAGTCGATCATTCGTAGACCATTCCATGTTCTGTGGGTTAATAGACTGTAGCTCCTCCATGTTCTCGCTTGCGTAGCAGTGAAACACATAGAGCGCAGCCAGGAACTCCTGAAAGCTCAGATGAACAAAGCAGTAGATCTTCCTCTGGTGAATCACGCACTCCTCCTTAAAGATCTCAGTACAGATCCCAGAGTACACCGAGGCCTCAGTGACATCAATGCCACACTCTCTCAGATCCTCCTCATAGAACATCACGTTGCCCTTCATCAGCTGTTTGAAAGCCAGTCTAGCCAGTTTCAGAAGCATGGTTCTGTTGGACTTCAGCAGGTTCTTTGGGTCTCTCTCGTCTTTCTCCTCATACTTCTTGTTCTTCATGTGTGTCTGAGTGAGCAGGAAGTGTGAGTACATCTCAGTCAGGGTTCTAGGGATTTCTGTAGAACCCTGTTTCAAGATTCTCTGAAGAACCGTGGCTGAGATCCAGCAGAAGACTGGAATGTGACACATGATGTGAAGACTCCTTGCTGTCTTAATGTGGGAGATGATTCTCCTGGCTTGGTCTTCATCACTGATCCTCTTCCTGAAGTACTCCTCCCTCTGTGGATCACTGAACCCCTGGATTTCTGTCACACGGTTGATGTACTGAGGAGGGATCTGATTGGCTGCTGCTGGTCGGGAGGTTATCCAGATGTGAGCAGAGCGAAGCAGCTCTCCTTTGATAAGGTTGGTGATCAACACACCCACTGATGACGTCACAGTGGGGTCAGACACTTTTTCACACTCTGAGAAATTCAGTGGAATTCTGCTTTCATCCAGTCCATCAAAAATGAACACAGCCTTACACATGTATATCGATTTTGGATCTAGATCTTTGATCTCAGGATGGAAGTCACACAGAAGGCTGTGAAGACTGTACTGATAGTCTATAATCAAGTTCAGCTCCCGGAATGGAAGCACAAACATGAGATCTACATCCTGGTTTTCCTTTCCTTCAGCCCAGTCCAGGATGAACTTCTGCACAGAGACTGTTTTCCCAATGCCAGCAATGCCTTTAGTCAGCACGGTTCTGACCACTTTCGGTTCCTGATCTTCTTTAGGTTCTTTGTGTTCATCACTGTCACCCATCACATCTATAACCTGTTCTCCTTTAGGATCTTCCAGTGGTTTAAAGATATCCAAGTAGCTGATTGAGTCATTTTTTAATTTCTTCTTGAAAGTTTTCTCCATCTGTAAAACTTCATGTTCTTCATTCACCCCTTCACTCTCTCCCTCTATGATGTAGAGCTGTGTGTAAATCCTGTTCAGGAGGGTTTTATTCTCCCATGTTTTAATTCCCTCAAACAAGCTCTCATACCTGTTCTTCATGCAGATCTTGTGTCTCTCTGAGACTCTCTGCAGGACACCATCAGCTGGACGGTGGGAATCCTGCTCAGTATGTGGTTTTAGAACAGGACGTGTTTCAGATCTCTTTCTGGACTGAGGACAGGAATAGGCTCCTGATGAAGCAGTCTGGATCCAGGATTTATTGATGCGCGGTCTGTAGAACCTGATTATCATAAATAAATTAAAACAAAACAAAGAATGCAGGAAGATGTATTTCACTGACTCCAAACACTCTGAGTGTCTATTAATCATTCTTGTGGTTATGATGTGTCTCATATCTAAAATAATGAATATGCAAATATGATGTTCATGCTATTGTCATTCAGTCCTCTGATGGATATACTGTGTGTGACTGTGTATATGATGTACAGCATGTGTACTATAGTACATTTTCCTCATTCACACGGACATACGGCATACAGATGATGTTAAATTATAAACATATGTAACACCACATCTGTGTTAACAACATAAAACCCTTCCTGTGTCCTGCTGGTATAGAATACTGAAATGAAATACCCTTAATTAATTTATGCTGTGTATGTTTTCTTAAGTGTGTTCACGTCCCACCTTGGGTCAAAACCAGTTCCTCCAGTACTCAGATCAGGAGGTTCAATCATTGAGTTGCTGCTCTTCATAGACACACAGCTGGGATCTGGAAATTCTGCTCCGTAAAACTGAAATCTGGTGACACAATGTTGAGAGAATATATGAAGGAGGTGTAGACTGTCATCATCATGGTCCTGTATAAACTTTGGTCCTTCTGGCTGTGTTAAATATGACAGGTGTCCCGTGTTGCTGATGTTCATATTACTACATTTAAATTTGGGCTTTTAAAGACGTTTTTAACATTACATGCTTATTGGAAAAGGAAATTGGGCTGAACTGATATCAAATGAGTCTTGCCTAAGTGGCAAGTGTGTTGGATGTTACTGTATAGATTTACATCAAACAGAGAATCTATAGTAGTAGCTCCTCTTAAAAATAATAGCAAATAGCACAGCTAAGTATAATATACCATGTGTCTACTGCATTTCTATGCCACTAAAAAAGAGCCTTCTGGACAGGATTTGTGGGGTGCTAGTATGTACAACATGAGATAATGATTCATACATATTATTTTTGGCTTGCTGCCAACAATATGTCACCACTTGTATAATGTGATAACAAGTGAATGTGTCACATTATACAGATTAAATGTAACTCCCAACAAACAAACTACAAACTATCAACGTACATAGTAAGATAGCCTGCATACACTGAACACATCCACACAAATACATTTATAAGGGCGTATGACACACAGGTTTCTAACGCTTCTTAGAATCCCTAAAATGCTCTGTATAGTTTTACTATTTACCTAACTCTATTTTTGGTTTAACTCTAAAAAGGCAGGTTTTTTATGTGTAGATCTCCCATTTCAAAGTATAAACAATATATTAGGTGACAGCCTTAGAGCCTATAAACTTAGATCAATTATATAGGCAACAAACATCTGTCAGATTCAAAAGATCAATAAATACCTGCTAGGATGTATGAAGGATGAAGAATAAAGAAAAAAGGTAAAGGTAGTTCATTACTGTCCATCATCTATTTCAGCTATGTACACCCCTGCAGTGCTTTCTCTCAATTTCAAAATGTCTACAGCTGTGTATTGAACAGGTTGTTGATTCTAGGACAGTGTATTGAACAGGTTGTAGGTTCTAGGGCTGTGTATTAAATAGGTTGTAGGTTCTAGGACTGTGTATTGAATAGGTTGTAGGTTCTAGAGCTGTGTATTGAACAGGTTGTAGGTTCTAGGGCTGTGTATTAAATAGGTTGTTGATTCTAGAGCTGTGTATTGAATAGGTTGTTGATTCTAGGGCTGTGTATTGAACAGGTTGTTGATTCTAGGGCTGTGTATTGAACAGCTTATAGGTTCTATGGCTGTGTATTGAACATGTTGTAGGTTCTAGGGCTGTGTATTGAATAGGTTGTTGATTCTTGGGCCGTGTATTGAACATGTTGTAGGTTCTAGGGCTGTGTATTGAACAGCTTGTAGGTTCTAGGGCTGTGTATTGAATAGGTTGTAGGTTCTAGGTCTGTGTATTGAATAGGTTGTTGATTCTTGGGCTGTGTATTGTATGCATTGTTGAGAACACTATCAAGCACAAGTTTGCTAATGGTAAAGTTAGATCAGGAGGCCACAACATGGATTTGCTGCTCTACATAGACGCACTGGAAATCTGGAAATTCTGTTCCGCACTGGTATAATCTGGTGGGACACATCAAAAAGCTGAGACTGTGATCATCATGGTGTTTTACAAGTTGGGAACCAACTGGGAGCTGTTATTAAGATTAGCATCCAGAGTTGTTTACATTTAGATGACAGAGAACACTTCCTCTCTCTTTAATGCAGTGTATTAAACAGAGAGATTAAAAAACATTGTGTTGTGTTTGTCTCACCTTGGGTAAATCCCAGTCTCTCCAGTACTCAGATTAGGGGGTCTATGCATTGGGTTGCTGCTCTTCATAGACACACAGCTGGGCTCTGCTCTGTGTTTCTTCCCTCTATTAACATGATATAGAAGGAATACATTAAATTAAGACAGTTAAAGCTGTTACATATATGCACAGATTAAGTTTGGGAGAATGTAATGGTGAACATGCTAATCACACCTTTCACCACTGTTACTTGAGGGACTGGAGCAGTAATCACATGTGTATGGTATGTAGAATTATACATGGAATATGCTGATAAATTACAGTAAGAGAATCTCAGAGTTAATGTTTCACTCACTGGTCACGGAAGCTCCCAAACTCCCAAACGGAATTATCCATAATCCTCGTCGGCCAGTCAATCTGTACAGACACCTGACTGAACTCTGGAGAAATTCCTCTCTGGGTTTCTTTCCAGCTAATACTACAAAGAGAAAAAATGTGAGATATGATGTGTACAGTCAGTACTCTCCTGATTTTCTAAAGATTGTAAATAAGTAACATTTTCTACAGAGAACATTTCTGATCATTTTATTACAGTTACTGTTTATTGGCTGAAGTTAACATACTGCAAAAGAAAAAAAGTAAAAATGTGGTCTGTGTGAACGTTTTATATATTTGTTATTTCCCAAAACACTGAGCACAGTGCATAAATATAAATTAAGCACTGATATCTACAGAATATACATATTTTACGTTACTCCTTCTAGAGGATGTGTAATTATTTCACTACATTGTTTTATTTCATTAAAATCATTTAAATGTGTGATATGACCAGGCATGGTCAAACTTGTCCATACAACTGTACTACATTTAACAAATTTTTAAAAATATCAAGGTCGAAGAAGTGGGCATCACTGGGCCCTGGATAAATATGCAGATTTTAATACTAAAATCATTAAATAAACAAACTAAATAAAAACATTATAATTAATAATGAAATGTGCCACATGTTAAGAGAAATACACTGTACAAAAATTCACTTATTCTCAGAACACTTCTTTATAGCGTGCAGTGGGAGGTTCCTCCTTTAGTGGTAAATAGGACCACAAAGTTCTATTAGCTTGTATCTGTCCAATGTTTCTGAGAGCACATATCACAGCTGTAGCTTACATGGAACATTGTTCTTCCTCGCCACTGCTGCCTCTGGCTTGCTCAGGGGGGCTTGGACCCGGTTACCCTTTCCTACGTCTGTACATTAACTTCCTGTTTTTTTTTCCTTTATATAAACAGCTTTTCGGTGAAGCTGCTTTGAAACAACATTGTTTCCTTTTTTGTACCTTTTTGTACACCGCTGGTTACTCCCTGTAACAGTTCATCCATACAAACATGCTAAACCATTCCAAAGATACTGTTACTAAATATTCTTATTAAATATAATAAACAGGAGCAGGAGGGAAGAACAAAGATCTACAGCGCCACATGGGTTCAGGGTCTTCAAGCGCCTTCAGGGTTGTTTGCTCCCTCTGCTGGTAAAACCTTAGTACTACACATCAACACGCAGTTTACAGCGTTAGTGCTTTTTTTTAAAGGACGCCATGTTCACAACCCCCACCTTAACACTGATCTTAACACTAATCTTAACACTGATCTTAACACTAATGCGCTCTGACTTCAAATAAACCTCACAGCACCTGAAATATGACTATATATTCCTACTTTACACTCAGTTTACACTCTTTATATACATTTAGTCCAGGTCATATACACCACCCAACCACCTCGGTGTTTCTCCATCTTTCAGCAATCGGCCATTTTGTGAGAACTGCTCCTCCACTAAACTCCTCCACTGAGTTTATCTGAACCAGTTCTACATCCGGGAAACACATTAAAGCTCCTTCTTACTTTAAACTACAGACAGACATTCCTTACTCCTCTTAGTTATTAAACTTACCGAGTGAATTCAAAGCGCTGATACCAGAAACATCCTTCTCCGGAAAACTTCACCCTGAAAGTTACTTTCAGTTTTTCTGTCAAACAAGCTGGCGGAAACACTGTCAATCATTTGCTGACAGCCAACCAATCATATCACCCAAACTCCCACAACCGGTTTTCATTCGCCAATCCAGACGTTTTTCTGGAGCAGATTGCCCACCCCATTTCCACTGCATGATGTCGAACATACACCCCCCCCCCAAACCCCCCACCAAATAAGTTATAGAGATGAAGTGTATAAGAAGTCCAGCAGATACACTACAGGTGTGGTATCGGTGAAGTGTTAGGAATGAGACTTAGGGAGGTTCTAGAGTTTTCAGGGTATATTTTAGAGTACACCA
The DNA here is from genome assembly GCA_024036415.1 of Prochilodus magdalenae. Classification (NCBI taxonomy): domain Eukaryota; kingdom Metazoa; phylum Chordata; class Actinopteri; order Characiformes; family Prochilodontidae; genus Prochilodus; species Prochilodus magdalenae. Next base: position 26,967 of record JAMWET010002726.1, on the reverse strand, counting down.
CCGAACACATTACTGCATCACCAGGAAGTCAGACAGGAAGCAGTCCACCACAAACCAACCCTGCTGAAAAAAACACCACCAAGAAAGAGCTCACTGTGAGCTAGTTACACTCACTCCTTTCAGTTCTACTCTCTACCTTCACACTGCTATGTCCAAGAAAAAGGCCACCGAGAGGAAGCTGGGGAAAGAAGATGATCAGTTACGTACGTTTTTAATGTTTTACTATAAAAAGGACATTTTAAACTATTTAAAACTAATTTTAATCAAACTCTGCCATTCAAACTGTACCATGTATTAACACATTTTAATAAAGTCCTTACCATGGGATGTCCACCATGTTACGGATATATGCATAACTGTTTGAAACACTTACAGTTTAAACTGATAACTAAATCTATATGATCTATATAATGAGACTGCAGCAAACCATAATCAATCATTCTCAGCACTGCAGTGACACTGACATGGTGGTGCTGTGGATCAGGCACAGCAGTCGTCCACCAAACAAAACTATCCAGCCGGCAGCGTCCTGTGTCCACTGATGAAGGACTAGAGGATGTCCAACACTGCACTGTGCAGCAGCAGATGAGCTATCGTCTCTGACTGTCCATCTACAAGGTGGACCAGCAAGGTAAGAGTGTCTAATAGAGTGGACAGTGAGTGGACACAGTGTTTATACACTCCAGCAGCACTGCTGTGTCTGATCCACTCACACCAGCACCACCCACACTAACACACTACCACCACGTCAGTGTCACTGCAGTGCTGAGAATGATCCACCATCCACATACTACCTGCTCTGTGGTGGTCCTGTGGGGGTCCTGACCATTGAAGAACAGGGTAATACAGTATACAAAGAAACAGATGGACTACAGTCTGGACCTGTACACCTACAGAGTGTCCTGTATGTTCAGTGGAGCTGATACAGTGGACAGCGAGTGTAGAAACAAGGAGGTGGACCTAATGTAACCTGATCAGTGTACAGTGGAATCAACAGGTGACAAGAATTCGTAATCAGTTGAGCTGGAACAGAGAGGTGGTCTGTGATTGGCTGCTGGTGAGGAAGTCAGAGTCACATGATCAACAGGACAGGAGGGCGGTATGGTGTTTGGTGAAAAATGGAATGTAGTTTACTCACTACACTAGACACTGGAATAAGACTGGGTGGGTACAATCAGTGCAGTGAAATCTGCCACACTGTACCATGTTTCTGAATGCTCCTGAATCTGTACTAAATAGATCTGTGGAATCATGTACAGTGGTGTGAAAAAGTGTTTGCCCCCTTCTTGATTTCTTATTTTTTTGCATGTTTAACTCTTAAATGTTTCAGATCATCAAACTAATTTAAATATTAGTCAAATATACACACAAGTAACACAAAATGCAGTTTTTAAATGTCGGTTTTTATTATTAAGGGAGAAAAAAAATCCAAACCAGCATGGCCCTGTGTGAAAGTGTTTGCCCCCTAAACCTAATAACTGGCTGGGCCACTCTTAGCAGCAACAACTGCAATCCAGAGTTTGCGGTAACTTGCAATGAGTCTTTCACAGCACTGTGGAGGAATTCAGGCCCACTCATCTTTGTGGAATTCTTGTAATTCCGCCACATTGAAGGGTTTTCCAGCATGAACCGCCTTTTTAAGGTCATGCCACCACATCTCAGTAGGATTCAGGTCAGGACTTTGACTAGGCCACTCCAAAGTCTTCACTTTGTTTTTTTTTCAGCCATTCAGAGGTGGACTTGCTGGTGTGTTTTGGATCATTGTCCTGCTGTAGAACCCAAGTTCGTTTTAGCTTGAGGACACTAACAGATGGCCGGACATTCTCTTTCAGGATCTTTTGGTAGACAGCGGAATTCATGGTTCCATTTATCACAGCAAGTCTTCCAGGTCCAGAAGCAAAAAACAGCCCCAGACCCTCACACTACCACCACCATATCTTACTGTAGGTTTGGTGTTCTTTTTCTGAAATGCAGTGTTACTTTTATGCCAGATGTAACGGGACACTCACTTTCCAAAAAGTTAAACTTTTGTCTCATCAGTCCAGAGTATTTTCCCAAAAGTTTGGGGGATCACAATCTGGCAAAATTGAGACGAGCCTTAATGTTCTTTTAGCTCAACAGTGGTTTTGGTCTTGTCACTCTGCCATGCAGACCATTTTTGCCCAGTCTCTTTTTTACGGTGGAGTCATGACCGCTGACCTTAACTGAGGCAGGTGAGGCCTGCAGTTTTTTGGAAGTTGTTGTGGGGTCTTGTGTGACCTCTTGGATGAGTCGTTGCTGCACTCTTGGGGTAGTTTTGGTCAGACAGCCACTTCTTAGTAGGTACACCACTGTTCCATGTTTTCACCATTTGTGGATAATGGCTCTCACTGTGGTTTGCTGGAGTCCCAAAACTTTAGAAATGGCTTTGTAACCTTTTTCAGGCTGATAGATCTCAGTTACTTTCTTTCTCATTTGTTCCGGAATTTCTTTGGATCTTGGCATGATGTTTACATTTACGGCATTTAGCTGACGCTCTTATCCAGAGCGACTTACAAGGTTGATGATTACAGGTAGGCCAACACCAAGTGTTAGGAGTCTTGCCCAAGGACTCTTATTGGTGTAGCTCAGCATAGTCACCTAGACTGTGATTCAAACCCCAGTCTCCCACACATAGAGGTGGCACCCTGAGTAGTGGTGTTACCCACTGACCTACACCAACCACCATGTCTAGCTTTTGAGTATCTTTAGGTCTACTTCTCTTTGTCCGGCAGGTCCTATTTAAGGGATGTCTTGATTGAGAACAGGTGTGGCAGTAATCAGGCCTGGGTGTGGCTAGAGAAATTGAACTCAGGTGTGATAAACGCCAGTTATGTTTTAACTGGGGGACAAACATTTCTTCACACATTGCTATGTAGGTTGGGATTTTCTCCCTTAATAATAAAAACCTTCATTTAAAAACTGCATTTTGTGTTTACTTGTGTTGTCTATGATATATATTAAATATATATTCAAATTAGTTTGATGTTCTGAAACATTTCAGAGACAAACATTCAAAACAATAAGGAATCACGAAGGGGCAAACACATGAACACAACACTGTAAATATATATTGACCTGCAACTTAAAATCATCATAGATATAACACACGCTATAACATGACCATCCCAGGCCTCATCACAGAGACAAGGTCAGCGCCCTGTCAGAGAGGTGCAACCACAACCATCTCCGTCTCAACACTGTAAAGAACATACCTGTATATATTTCCTCTCTCAGATTATCCATGTCTGGTATATTGTACATATCAGAGAATTTCAGAGAGCCCTCCTGTCTGTGTATGTTCTGTATACTCTGTGTATTTAATATATCTCTGTTTATTTAATATGTGTCGTTAGTATGTATATTAATGCTGCCCTGCTGTTGAGTATTAGCCTGAGCCTCACCACAAGCACCTCAACGCTGAAATTAATTTCTGAATAGGTGAGTTTTACAAAGCTCCTGGTGAATTACTGATGGAGCATATTCCAACATCCTAAAATGGTATCTGAATACATACATCAACACAATGTTTTTCAGAAATAGATTCAACAAAGTGTACTATGTAAAAACGAAAGGACTATTACCACAGTTATTAATAATTTGTCCACAAGCTAAACACACTTAATAAGAGCAAGCAGCACCTCACCCTCTCTCATGCTCAGCACAGGATCCCCTCTCACCATTGCTCTACACACTGCATCACAACCCACAGTTCCAACATCATCATTAATTTTGCTGATGATACAACAATAATAGACAACATCCCCGACGATGACGAGGGCCCATACAGAGAGGAGGTCAAGCTCCTCACAGAGTGGTGTGCCACCAACAACCTCCCCCTCAATGTCAGGAAAACCAAGGAGCTGATCATTGACTTCAGGAGGGGAAAAGAACGCACACATCTTTATGGATATCATGGACATCAGCATTAACAACAACAGCAACAACATTTTTTCAATTTCAAAATGTGCTGTTGTCTTTGTAATATTGTAATTTAGATATAGAGTTTACATGATTTGCACATCACTACATTCAGGTTTTCTCACAGCGCGGTTGGGGTTGTGGACCCAAGCGCAGGACGGACACCCATTTGCACCGATGTAAAGTTTTAACTACAAGCAACCGGGTTTCCTGGGTGTGGATGCAGGTAAAACGATGTGTGCTGGGAGTGAACCAGAACCAGAACAACCGAGAAAGGGTTTAACCTGAAAGGGAATCTTTTCTGTTCGCAAGCCTTAATGTTTTCTGGGCTTTTTAGTTTTTTCTCGTTCAGTTTGGCCCATGTCTTTTTCTTCTTTCCTTCTTACTTTTTTTATTTTCGTAAGGGGAGAACCACTGCTCTAAGGGATCGTGTGTGTTGGGGTAGGGAATCCTAAGGGGAAAACCACTGCTCTAAGGGATCCTGTGTGTTGGGTAGGGAGTCCTAAGGGGAGAACCACTGCTCTAAGGGATCCTGTGTGTTGGGTAGGGAATCCTAAGGGGAGAACCACTGCTCTAAGGGATCGTGTGTGTTGGGGTAGGGAATCCTAAGGGGAGAACCACTGCTCTAAGGGATTGTGTGTGTTGGGGTAGGGAATCCTAAGGGGAGAACCACTTCAAAGAGGTGCGGCTCTATTCCTGCACTCATCCCTAAGGGGTGAACAATACACCTTTAATATGGCTTATTAAATAACTTTATACTGAACTAGGCCTGAATTATATAGGCAGCACTTTTACAACACTGAATAAGAACAAACACAGTAAACAGTAATAAGACGTTTATTTAGAGTTTATTTGTTTATTTATTTGTTTGTTTGTTTGTAAAACAGGTTTGGTTCTTCTCACTGCACTCCAGCCATCACACGGATATGTTAAATTACATCATCATCTTCTTCTCCAGACCAGAGACATACAGAGTAAACTACAGACCATTCAAACACAGAGCTCTTCCAAACACCTACCAAAGATTCCACACACACACCAAGACATCTACACACATCCACCTATTCAGACTACAGCAGTTTAGCTCCACCCACTCACACTGAAGGAGTGTTTCAGCCTGAACTGCTCTTTAAATGAAGAACAATACAGCCCAGCCAATCAGAACAGAGCTCATTTACATATATCAGTCTTAAAGGCTCAGTAATATAAACAGTCTGTTTAACTGTAAAATCACCAAATTAATTATTTACATTTTTATCATCTTACAGAATCAATATTTAATAAACCCACATAAACACTATACAGAGAGAGAGAGGGAGAGAGAGAGAGAGAGAGAGAGAGAGAGAGAGGGAGAGAGAGAGAGAGAAGGTTATTCTTTCACACACACTGAGGAGTCAGGATAAACATAGAACCCAGCGTTGAGCGGTTCAGTGAATGAGGTGTAGAAGGTGTGGAGGTGAGTCAGTGTGTGTGGATCAGAGGAGACTCTGTAGAAGGACAGAGTGCCGGCCGGACAGTCCACATACACTCCTACTCTCTTACAGTCAGAGGGAGGAACAGAGACAGCAGTGCTGATATTATTGTGACGGACAGAGTAACTGCTATCAGAGCAGATCAGACTCCAGGACTTTACATTCCGTCCAAACCTGCAGTCATCACTGTATCCTTTCCTGCTGATTGATTTATATGATACTGATATAAAAACCGTCCCGCTCCACTCAGCCTCCCAGTAACAGCGTCCAGTCAGACTCTCTCTACTCAGAACCTGCCACCACCCATCAAATCTCTCTGGATGATCAGGATACGACTGATCCCTCCCCACACACTCCACCTTCCTGTTCCCGTCAGACAGAGAGAGAGAACTGTGTGCTGTGTTTGGATCCAGAGTGACCTCACAGGAATCTGCACACAAGGAGAGAGAGAGAGAGGGAGAGAGAGACAGAGAGAGAGTGTGTGAATGGGAGAGAGAGAGAGAGAGAGAATGAGAGAGAGTGGGAGAGAGAGAGTGTGTGTGAATGGGAGAGAGAGAGAGAGAGAGAATGAGAGAGAGAGACAGAGAGAGAGAGAGAGAGAGAGAGAGAGAGAGAGAGAGATGCCAGTAAAGTTATTGATTTTATATTAATTAAATCAGGCAGGTCCCCAAACACTAATCCACAGCCATACTAACCCGCACTCCTCTATGTGTCGTTTATTCATCCCTCGTTCCTCCCATAGAGCCCCAGTCATTTCTGTCCCAAACCAAACCCCGCTGTGTCCTTCACCTGAGACCCACAAACTTCACCTGCTCACTAAGGGCAGGTCCCAAACACTAATCCACAGCCATACTTTTGGATATCAGTGTTTTGTATACGAGTGTGTTTGTGTAGAAGTGTGTATGTATACGAGTGTGTTTGTGTAGAGGTGTGTATGTATACGAGTGTGTTTGTGTAGAAGTGTGTAAGACCCGTTGTTCTGTAATGAGACTCTTTTACAGTCATAATATGATATTTCATCTTCTGGTGTCACTAACACTCTACAGACTCCACACTCACCTCCTGCTCCATGACCCCACTGACCTACAGTCACTAACACTCTACAGACTCCACATTCACCTCCTGCGCCATGACCCCACTGACTTACAGTCACTAACACTCTACAGACTCCACACTCACCTCCTGCTCCATGACCCCACTGACCTACAGTCACTAACACTCTACAGACTCTACATTCACCTCCTGCTCCATGACCGCTCTGACCTACAGTCACTAACACTCTACAGACTCTACACTCACCTCCTGCTCCATGACCACACTGACCTACAGTCACTAACACTCTACAGACTCCACTCTCACCTCCTGCTCCATGACCCCACTGACCTACAGTCACTAACACTCTACAGACTCAACATTCACCTCCTGCAACACGACCCCACTGACCTACAGTCACTAACACTCTACAGACTCCACATTCACCTCCTGCTCCATGACCCCACTGACTGTGTGTGTGTATGTGTGTGTGTGTGTGTGTGTGTGTGTGTGTGTGTGTGTGTGTGTGTGTGTGTGTGTGTGTATGTGTGTTTGTGTGTGTGTGTGTGTACTCACATTTATTCAGTCTTGGTTTGATTCTCTTCTCACCTCCATGTTCCACCCTAAACACACACGCACACACGAACACACACACACATACACACACACATACACACACACACACACACACACACACACATACACACACACACCCACACACACCCACGCACACATGCACACACACACACACACACACACATTAATATTTTCAAAATTCAATTCAAAATTCTTTTCTCTCTCTGCCTTGTGCTCTCTCTCTCTCTCTCTCTCTCTCTCTCTCTCTCTCTCTCTTCTCTCTGTTCTTAATGGCGAACATACACTGTATAACCACTAGTTACTATGGAGTTAATGAGGAAGTTAAGGTTTAAGGTAACAGTGGATTTAAAGGGGCAGTTGATTTAACACACAGTGGGGCTTGAAGGTGTGATGATCATAGTTTGAAGTCCTAAAAGTAGGTAAGGAGAATTAACCAGACGTGTGGACTCGAGTCACATGACTTGGACTCGAGTCCGACTCGAGTCACTAAACTGATGACTTGTGACTTGACTCGACAACATTACTAAAGACTTGCGACTTGACTTAGACTTTACCTTTACTGACTTGGACTTGGAATCGGACTCGAGCTTTAAGACTTGAAAAGACTTGACAACCCTACTTTAACATAATGAATAAGTAAAACTGAATCACATAACTGGATCATTTTATATTAAATGGCGCTGTAACGCTGGGGAGCTGAGCCGCTCAGCCCAGATGATCCGTAACCTAGCAACAAGTAAAGCCGTAACCGTGCAGCCAATCACGGGAAGCTTTGAGGGGGGCGCCAGTGTTTAATTTGTGCGGAGAAGACGAGCAACATGCTCCCAAAAATAATCCTGTTCAACTACAAAGATTATAACGTAGTAAATAAAAGAACTGCGGTATGCAAGACATGTGGAGTCAAGATCACAGATGGAGGTGCTTCACTTCAAACTCGACATTTGAGGCTGCACAAAGAACAGTAAGTCTGTGCTGTGTATATTTCGCATATAGCAGTTAGCAGTTAGCAAGCTAGCAAACGTAGCGACATAATAAACAACAGCGGATGTAAACAAAGCTGTTGTCCTCTGTTCGTCCCTCTCTCACACCGTTCACTGTGAGAGATTTTACTGAAAATTAAAGTGTTTAGGAACCACAGCATCTCAGCCACGACGTGGTGAATTAGCATAGAGCAGAAAAGTGTCAAACACAGCAGTTCACACATGCTGTTATATATATATATGTATATATATATAACAGCATGTATATATATATACATATATATATATATATATATATATATATATATATATATATATATATATATATATATATATATATATATTACAGGTCTATATATTAACGCTTATGGGTTTAGAATGTGATGTCATTAAAAATTCCTGTAGGTGGAATGTGTTCTACTACTTCGTTATAGTGTGGTGTTCCTCAACCTTGGCCTTCGAGGCCCACTGCCCTGCACATTTTAGTGTTTTTTTTCTGCTTCAGCACCTATTTAAACTCAGTAATGGGCTGGTTATGAGGTGATTAGTTGGATCAGATGTGTTGGTAGAAGGGAAAACAATAAAAAGTGCAGGGCAGTGGGCCTCCAGGGCCAGGGTTGAGAAACAATGATGTAGTGTACTTTGATAGCCTGTTTACAGAAATGTATAGCATACTGAAACAGCTCATATGATATCATGAATCACATGATATTCTTGTCCTTTCCTAATTTTTTTCTTTAATCCATAAACCTTGACTTTTTGTTGCTGTAAACTGTGGTATAATGTCACATTCATTTTTCCATACTGCGTTTAGTACATATCTATCATATACATTGTACTTTGTTTACTGCACAGTACTTTGCAGGTTATTTAATCCTCAAATTATTTAATTAACGATTTGCACTACTTGTTCCTGTTAAGTAAAATAGCACTTTGTTGTTTGAACTGTTTGAGATGATGCAAGTTGTTTTTGTTATACTAAATACAAACTTTAAAAACATTTATGATTAATGTCAGTTTAATATATTACGAATCAGCTGCATCAGTTATGTGAAATATTGAAATGACATCTGGTGACTTGACTAGGACTCGAAGTTTAAGACTTGGGACTTGACTTGAGACTTGCTTGTATTGACTTGGGACTTGACTCGAGACCTGCTTGTATTGACTTGGGACTTGACTCGAGACTTGCTTGTATTGACTTGGGACTTGACTCGTGACTTGATTGTTAAGACTTGAGACTTACTTGTTACTTGCAACTTAGTGACTTGTTCCCATGTCTGGAATTAACCATATCAGATAAAAATATTACAGTGGGGTTTTTACTGATGGAAATGATCCAACATCTGTACGTATCTGTAGGTGGTAAAAGTATGTGAACCCTGAAGATAGGTAGATATTCTGAAGGTGAGATTAGAGTCAGTTGTTTTCAGTTTTATTTTAAGAAAAGGGATCTATCAAAGATATTTACAGCACATGTGTGGAAGTTCATCATGCCATGATCAAAGGAGATTTCTGAGGAACCTCAGAGGAAGACTTGATGATGCTCATCATAAAGAAACCCAAGATAACTTCTAAACCACTAAAGGCCTTTCTCTTCATGAGTCCACCATCAGGAGAACACTGAACAACACTGGTACACCATGAGAACTCAAATATTAATTAACTTTTTGTCATTTCTATTTAAGGTTCCACTGAACTCTTTTATTCACCATATTGTTCTCTGATGTTAAATATAGAAGGTTTGTGATTTTGTTTGGGGTGAACAAATACCTAGATGCAGTTTTACATGTCCATTTACATTCGGTCCTTGAATGAAATGATTGGCAGGAGATCGGCAGGAGAATACAACACATCTGGACATCAATACAAAGTAGATTAAATTTGTTCCTCACTATGGAACACTCAGTTTAAGATGATCTGCTTCAAACATGGATACAACCTCTATTCACCGATATGTTATCCAACAGAACACTAAGCACGGTTGTAAGTCGCTCTGGATAAGAGCGTCTGCTAAATGCCTTAAATGTAAATGTAAAATGTTATTGTTGTGGGACTCCTATATACACTTCCAGAATCCTGGCCAATATTATACGCCAAATTGGGAAAACCATACGTTTTTTTCAGATCTTTTCTCCCGCTTACCAGACATGGCGACTCATCACCATATTTTCGGGGGTGTTGTGTCCTCTGCCCTGTCTTGGACCGCAGTTCAGTGTAAATACTTATTTATTTATTTAAAAAAATAATGAATGGCCCCTCCACACCTGGTGTATCTGAAGTAGTGTTATCACTGGATGCAGATTTATTTGTATTGTTATAAATGTGTTTTTTCTATTTCAGTCTCTTCCGGTGTTTTTTACCTAAATTGTTTTTTCTTAAAGTGAATAATTTAATATTGGCCTTTTTATCTCAAACAAAAAAAACCCTCGAATAAAAAGAAACTAAAGAAACATCCTGCAGAGAGGTCAGCATTCAGGGGAATTGGCACTTCCTAATATTCTGTTCTATTACTGGGCAGCAAATATAAGTACACTGTTATACTGGATGATGAATGAAGCTGCTACGCCCGTATTAGCCTTGCAGAGGTCGCCTGTTGGGTCCACATCCCTAGCGGCGCTATTGTGCTCCGACTCACCACCTACTTTGTACCCTCCAATTTGGACCATTTTCCATCAATTCCTTCCACCTCTTTGTTAGAGTCAGTGTTTAAATATAAAACAATTCATAAGCGAACAATTAGTATAATTTATGAGCTGCTCAATTCACATAATTCCACCCCACTAGAACTTCTTAAAAGTAAATGGGAAACAGATTTGGGCGAAACAACACTAGAGGAAACATGGCACAAACTAATACAAGGAATGTTCTCATCCCCTATATGTGCACGGCATGCCGTCATTCAGTTTAGGGTGGTACATCGCCTACATTGGTCCAAAGTCAGACTCTCTAAGATCAGGGCTGATTTGAACCCTACGTGTGACCGATGTGGGATGACTCCAGCTTCTCTTTTGCGTATGTTCTGGTCGTGTTCAAAACTGTGCCTTTTGGAATTCTGTTTTTGAGATGTTCTCAAAGATCTCTGGGAAAATAGTGGAGCCATCCCCATTCATGGCATTGTGTGGTCCCGATGGATACCTCTCTGGACGGACGGGACATAAACATGTTCTGCTCTGTCCTTGCTTGAAGATTGATTCTGTTTAAATGGAAGGCTATCAGCCCGCCGACATATGCCCACTGGATCAGAGAGGTCCTGTGCCATCTTACATTGGAAAAGATTAGATATACTTTAAGGGCGTCCACTACGAGGTTTAATAATATCTGGCAGCCTTTATTGACCATTATTGAAGATATGGACGCAGGTAGTATAACAATGTAACAAGGGCTTGTTTCTTTCTAATTTATTTATTTATTTATTTATTATTTCCCCCCGCCCCTCTTTTTCTCTCTATGCAAACCTGACTTTATATCTGTGCATATATGATGTTATGTCTGGTATCAGTTGGGGAATGGGGAATGTGTTTTGTTCTGTGTTTACTTTCTTTTTTCTTTCCTTGTGATATAATGTGAAAAATAAACCCTGAACAACAAAAAAAAATTAATTGAATAAAGGCGATGCAAAGTAACACTTACTGAAGATTTAGTTATTTAATGCACTGGGAACTATGAGTAACCTTTACTTCTATTTATGCACTGTTAAATTTACTAGCTGTGTTTACGTGGAAAGTCAGTCATGCTGACTACCATATTTATTCTAAACTGTTACACCTTCTCTCTAAAATATAGATAGAAATCTGATCATTCATTCATCATATTTATATGCACTTAGATGATCAAATATTGTAAAATCCTGGGTGAGTCAGGTAATAATCAGGTGTCTGCCTTGCACCCAACCAATAAATTCACAGAATAAAACGTAAACATAAAGGTAAAACCTGAGACTTAATGCTGCATAAACATGCGTCATCTAGAAGATGAGTTTTTAAATTCTTAACTTCATCAACCATGCAGCTGGTTTCAGCATCACTCCAAAATAGTTTTTGTAGCTGTCTCGTGGCTACTGTGTTAAGTGCTGTTTCCTTGATTCCATAAGGCCCTGCGGTCTGAATTCACATAAGGCGAAATTAAGAAATCCGCCCCCAAAAAATGTAAGTAAATGTATGCATGCACCCAATCACTGAGATAAATTCAGCTCTCTTTACTAATTTTAATCTGATTTCTGGGCCTTAATCTGAGCCAGGAAATCTGATTTCCAGTGTTTCCAGCAACACTAAAACAATTGAAACATGATCCAGACAGATCCTGCTGTTCATTACCAGTGACTGCAAATGTTATAAAACATATATAAATAATTGACTTCCAGTCTCTTCCTATTAGCAAACTGGAGAAGATCTCAAAATGGCAAATCCTGTCTACTCAGAAGTCTCTAAACAAGCAACAAGCTCTTTCAAAACCTCAGAGAGGTTTATACTCTGGACATAAGTCTGTTACATTTTCAAAGTGAATACCTGGAAAATTATTCCGTACAGCTGCAGTACAATAGCATGCAGTTTAATGTTTAGTAATACAGTGCACTGTAGAGTTTACTGTAATATCTGTTACTATGCTACAGCATACTGTACTGTAATAACTAAAATATTATAATGGAGTATATCATGATATAACTCTAACAAAGGATACAGTCACAAACTTACAACTAGGGCTGTACCCGACTCAGAATTTTGTCAGTCGAACCGGATTCGCCCGTCTTGGCTGACGTCTCGACTACTCGTTATGTTTTTTCTCCATGTACATTATCTAGTAAATCAATTTACATACATTTCAGATCCGATGTCCTCCTCATTTAGAAAGTCAGCGGAGTCACAGGAACATATTTCTGAACTAAAAGAGGCGGGGCGTATGATTATTGACCTGAACTGGAGACTGATTTAATTATAGAATATAGTGTCGGGCAGCAGCGCGTATCTATGCTAAATGTTAGCGCTTAAAGCTTATAGTCTTTTTAATTTCTCTTTTAACAGCTCCTTCAGTAGGATGACCCTTCGTCTTTTATCTCTCATAAATAATGAACTGCTAAATAAATCCAGATTTTAGATGAAAAGAAGAATGGTAGACCTGAAACAGTAGACCTCTAATTATTATATCTCCCGCGCTAAAATAATTATCCCTCGCTTATCGGCAGACATATTAAGTGACTGTACTTATCATTAAATAAAAATAATCTTAGCTGTAGATGAATAAATATAAATATCTGTATTTTAGGTTCTAAAATAAATTCTAAGAAATTCTAATAAAAAAAAAAACGTCTCCGCTCCGTTGTTCCTTCACCGCAAAAAGCCGTTCTATCTAAACCAAAAGTAAGCTCACTCGTTTGAAGCAGTGCTCGATGTCTGACTAAATGAAGAGCAGAATTAGGTTTGATTTGTTGAGATTCTTTTCTTCAGAAGCTCCTCCAGACTTTTTCTGAGACATCGCTCCACCCGTGTGTCTCAGCTTCACAGCTTTAGCTTTAACGGTGAACCGCCAGCTCACATCCATAGGAGCATGGATTTAATTTTTCAGCAAGCATGCATCACAGCCCAACTAGAGCTTAACTATATATTTATTATTCACTATGTAATAATTATTTAAATGTCTTTTTAAATTCTTAAAGTTCTTTTGAATTTTTGTAAGCTTTAGTCTGTTTTACGGGAAACAATAAAACAAAAAACTCGTCACTGTTGTCAGTCGACTTGAAGGGTCTCCGACTGACGATTCGACTCCTCAACTTCTAGAGGGCAGCCGTACTTACAATGTACAACTATTGTATAGTTACCAAATTATAATGTATAATTAATGTACATTAACAACAGTATACTGTACAGTTACTATAGTCTACTGTTATTCTACTACAGGATTTAAACACAGCTGTTATTACCTGAGATTACTGAATGCACCGCCTGAAGTGAGCTTCATTATTGACTGTCCTGGGTAATTATAGGTCAGATCCAGTTCTTTCAGCTGTGTGGGTTTTGAACTCAGAGCTGAAGCCAGAGAAGAACAGCCTTTCTCTGTGATCATACAACCAGATAATCTGCAGAGAGAGAATGAGAGAGATGGCTCAGGTTGGTATCTAACGTAATACAGTCTGACAGTTCCACAAACTTAATTATTATCTAAAAATGTAAAATATAAAAATCTATCTGAGCCAGAGGTGGGAGTAAATCACACATGTGCCAGTCTCAAGCAAGTCCCAGGTAAACGTGGGACGAAATATTTGATAATTCAAACCCCTGTGAAGGTGGTAGCTGTTCAAAGGACACGATAATTGAAACAGCATTGTCGTCCAAGACAACAGCACTGTACACAAGGTTGAGTGGTTGGCATCAGTGCTACTTTGTGTTTAAATCACAATCCTCTCGTTCACTACAGTATAGTTGGTTGCTAAGGCATTGCTAGGAGGTGACCTTGGTGTATGGGGTGCATATTGAGTGGTCATTAGAGGTTGGCAACATGTTGCTACATAGCTATTAAGGTGTACAGGGTGGTTGCAAGGTGGCAAGGTGTTGCTATGTGGTTGGTAAAGTGTTGCTAGGTAGTTAATATGGTATGGGGTTGGTGGTAGGGTGTCACTTAGAGGTTGCCTCTGTGTATGAGGTATTTACTGAGTGGTCGGTACTAGATTACCAAGTGCTTACTGGGTGATTAAGGTGAGCACTATGTAATTACCTTAATCATCCATGTGTATTGCTGTTTTTTGCTATGAAAAACTTAATAATAATAAATAATAAATATTTAAGTGAATAATAAATATTTAAACCATCTTCCATGAGTTTGAGTATGGAATCCTCTCTATTTCATTTAATTAAGCTGTGTTAAATTAATTAGTAATAATCTAAATTATTTCATCAAATGATAATCACCCTCAGTGATAGTGGTCCTGTACTGCTACAAGTTATTTATCCTAGAAGAATAATCAGAAGAATGAGACTAAAACCCCAGGTTATAACAAACCAGTAACAGAACTGTAATGAAGTTAAATAGGTATCTTTAACATAGTACATCAGAACTCTTGCCTTTTTATCTAATTAGGCTATAATAAGAAATGAATGAGAAAACCTAATTTATTACCTGAGAATCTCCAGTGTGCAGTGTGAACTCTTCAGTCCAGCAGAGAGCAGCTCCACTCCTGAATCATGCAGGTCATTACTACTGAGGTCTAGGGTTTTCAGGGAGCAGTTTTCAGATTGAAAAACTGACCGCAGAGTGTCACAGGACCGTGTACTCAGCTTACACATAGCAAGTCTGCAAAAGGAAAATAAATACAAAAGATAATGCACCTGAGAGTAGATGTTATTATTTAATTAAGCAATACATTTATTAGCATATCATATACTGTATATGTAAATAATGTTCATGTTTCTAAAAGCACATTAAACAGTAACGTTTGTAACACTGACATGAGTACTTCCAGGGTAGAGTAAGATTTTCAGAAGTCAGTGACAGACTACAATGGGAAAAGAAATTCCGATCAGATGCAAAGCACCTAATAGAACTGGCTCGTACCTTACTACAATAAAAATGTACTCATATCTAGAAGGCTAAAATGTTCCACAACATTGTTCCGTGGTGTTTCTGGAGGTTTGGGTGGGACATACAGAAATTTGACTGGCCACTCTTTTTGTGTTACTAAACGCTATACTTTATTCCCATGTAGCCTCTTAGCAGTAGGACTGTTAAAGGTTAAAAATGGTTGTAACCTGAATACAGAGCCTATATACTTATTAACCTCAGGATATATAGAATGTATAAGGTTTTAGATTCTTTTATTTTATTTTTTCTTTATTTTGGTTAACCACGATGCTCTTGTGGAGGAATGAGCAGACTTATGCATATTCCTAAGGAAGTGACCACGGTCCCCTCCTAGTTATGCCCCCATGGGCCTGTACTCAAACTCAGGTCACACAGAGAACTTTCTCTTTGGTCTTTTTTGGTCTCTTTTGGCTCCTCTTTTCAGTTCTCTTCTTGAGCTCCTTTGAACTCTTTTTGAGCTCTCATCCAGGAGCCCTCTTTGAGGCTTAAGTCCCTCTCTCCAAACTCGGGAAAGCTAAAGACCGTGCACTCTCATGCAATGCTTTCTGAACTGCACTTCCTGCGCTTCCAGAAAGGGGACACAACCAAAATGCCCTTCTGTGGTCCAGTCCTCGGTGCTGTGGTTATTGATGCTGTGTTTTTTATAATATGGGTAATTACAGGTTACACATATGGTTACACTCAGATTTACGCTCCAGCTCTGCTCATTCTACACCAAATAGCTTCCTCTGAGTTTCAGTAAACTCATGTAGCCTCTTTAAGTCAATGTGATGTATCTGGACTTCCTGTTAAGCATATAATAACCCAACTTATCATTTAATGTTTATTCATCTTGTTATTAAATGTGCTGTAAATAAATAGCTTTTATTAAAACTAGTCTGGATAAATGACTCAATATTGTGACAAGCGAGCAGATCACTAGATGTCTCGTATATGAACTCTCACCTTGAGATTGGATCAGACGGCAATTATGGTTTGTGTTTAAATTAAGCTAAACTATGCCTTCTAATATCCTAATAATTACTTTATTAAATAATAGGCTAATTAATTATATACATATTCCCCTACATCCCATTAAAGCAGGTGCTTCATTTATTAGATTGTCATTCCTCAACAGAATTGGGATCTGTCATTTAGTTGAGGAATTAAAATGAAATTGTTGAACTCTACCATCAGCAAAAAATCATTTTGCTGATCAAATAAAAGATCTAAACCTGTACAGCAGCACAACAATAAGCAAGAGGGCACACTCCTCACACTGGGTGTTTGGAAGTGTGTTGGTGGTTTAAGAGGATGTTTAAAAATTACACTTCATAATATACAACAATGCAAAAATAAAAACTTTACGGATGAACTGACAGAATACTGACCTGAGTATCTCCAGTTTACAGTGTGAACTCTTCAGCCCAGCAGAGAGCAGCTCCACTCCATCATCATAAAGCTCATTGTTACTGAGGTCCAGCTCTTTCAGAACGGAGCTCACAGACTTAAGATCAGAGGACAGAATTTCATACTCGTTCTTAGTGAGATTACAGTTAGCTAGTCTGCAAAGAAAAGAAAACATAACATGTGGTGCACTTTGAGCATGCAGGATGAAATCAAGTCTTAACAATATTATCCAGTAAGTTTTATCTGGAAGTTTCCTTAAATTGTTGCTTTAGTGATGTGCAGTTGAGGTTCATACGTCCTATCAATGTCACACAGGTGTTCCAGTCCTGATTTATCTCAATGGGAACAGCACACAGCTGTTCCAATAAAACTGAACCATAAGGGCTGTATCTACTATCGTAAATACATTTAAAACATAAATGTGAAGTGCTTGTATGTCATTTGAGAATGTGTCATGAGCTACCTGACACAGAGCAGCGCAGAATAGTTCATTAGCTCAGATAAACATTTATAAGTACACAGGTATACACCTGAAAAATCTCTCTTTGTGGTGTATTGCATCCTGCCTCAGCCTGCTTCAGTGGCAGGTAACACTGGGGACCAAAACACAGCCAACTCTGAGTATAAATGTGGGTGTAGTGATAGTAGAGGGGTATGTTTTCTTCAGAATGAGCCTGAAAAAGTTAAAGCACAGTGGATTTAAAAAAGTGTAAACACCCCTGTTAAAATGCCATTTTTTGTCATTTAAAAAATCAGGATAAATCATTTTGAATTTTTTTCACCTTGAATGTGACCTAGAATCTGTACAAGCACACTGAAAAACAAACTGAATTTTTTTAGGGTTTAAAAATAGATAAATAAAAAAGATGTGACTGCATGCATGTGCACACCCTCTAACTAATACGTTAATAAGTACCCTTTGACTTTATGACAGTCATTCAGTCTTTCTGGATAGGAGTCTATCAGCATGGCCCATCCTGACTTGGAGATCTTTGCCTACTCATCCTTCCGAAGGGTCTCCAAATCTGTCAGATTGCAACAGTATCTCCCGTATACAGCCCTCTTCAGGTCTATCCACAGATTTCAGGTCTGGGCTCTGGCTGGGCCAGTCCAAAGCTTTGATCTGCTTCTGATTTGGTTTTATACTAAAACTGATTGATGTTTGGAACTGTTCATAGTTTCCTCCACCTCGACAGAAGCCCCAGTTCCAGCTGCAGACACACAGCCCCAAAGCCTACTGCAGCCTCCACCATGCTTCACTGTGGGTGTGGTGTTCTTTTGGTGACAGACATAACTTTTGGAATTCTGTCCATAAACTTCAACCCTGGTCTCATCAGACCATCACACACTGTCCCACATTCTTTTATCAGACTGGATGTAGGTTTGATAAAAACATAGCCAGCGTTGGAGTTTCTCTCTGTTAGAAAAGGCCTCCGTCATGTCCCCCTACCCCAGAGCCCCCAGACGTGTGAAGAATACGGAGGCTGAGACATGAACTACACACCCAGTCACAAATCCCATAGATTCCTGCAGCTCCTTTAATGTTGCTGTAGTTTTCTTCTTGTCTTTTCATCATTTTCTGAGGGATGTATACTTCTAGGTAATGTCACTGTAGTGCCAAATTTAATCTACTTATTAATGACCGTTTGTGCTCCATGGTACATCTAACGCCTTGTACCCTTCTCCTGACCTTTACAACAGATTAGATCCCTCTGATCTGTTGTAAGCTCTTTATGGCTTTGGTTATAAAATGAGAATCACTTTAAATAATGGCAGCTGTGTACTAGCTACTATTTAACCTGAGTTTAAATGTGATTGGGTAATTCTGAACGCAACCACATCCACAATTATACGAGGATGTTCACATGTAAATAACGAAATTATTTAATTTTTTGTTTTCAACGGAATTGTACAAATTACGGGCCACACTGAAGGTCGACATGAATCTGAAATTATGAACCTTAATCTATTTTTTTATATGACCTAAACCTTAACAGGGGTGTGAAGACTTTTATATGCACTGTATACATGTTTGAAATGTAAAGGTGAACTCGCTTTAGATGTTCAGATATAAAGTGAAATAGCCGAGGGTAGCTAACAGCTAGGCACCAAGAACCATGCAGTCTGAGCCACTTAGATCAGATTTTCTCCACAATGATGTTTGATGTGAACATTAATTCTTCTTGACCTGTTTACATGATTTTATTAGTAATTAATTATTTTATTATTTGCCAATAATAAGTTCATTCATTAAGATATTCCCTCTCCCTGTTAAAAATGGTCATCACTATTCAGATATTAATCAATATTATATGAATTTATAAATAACACTTACAGAGCCTTTCTGCACTTGCTCACAGCCGGAACCAGTCTCTTGTAACCCTCATCTGACGTGTTGAACTTCTTTAGGTCCAACTCTTCCAGAAGCTCCTCTGAAACCTGCAGCATGTAGGCTATGGCCGAGCAGTGTGCAGGAGAAAGTTCGGCTTCTGAGCATTTTTCTGATTTCAGATACTCCTGAATCTCTCTGGAGAGAGACTCGTCATTCATTTCAGTCAGACAGAGGAACAGGTTGATGGATCTCTCAGCTGGAAGATCCTCTGATTGTATTAGCTGTTTGATGTGCTGAACTGTTTCGCTGATACTCTCTGAGCTTGTTTGCTGTGTCAGTAGGCCTTGTAGGAGTTCTTGATTAGACCCAAGTGAGATACCCAGCAGGAACCGGAGGAACAGATCAAGATGCCCATCTTTACTCTCTAAAGCTTTATCCACTGCTTTTATCAGGACCACATGCAGTGGATCATCCGTAGACCACTTTCTGTTCTGTGGCTCTAAAACCTGAACCGGATTCATGTTCTGTGGGTTTAAAAACTGAGGACGTTTCATGTTCCGTGGGTTTAAGAGCTGTAGTTTCTCCATGTTCTTGCTTGCGTAGCAGTGAAACACGTAGAGCGCAGCCAGGAACTCCTGGAAGCTCAGATGAACAAAGCAGTAGATCTTCCTCTGGTGAATCACACACTCCTCCCTAAAGATTTCAGTGCAGATCCCAGAGTACACCGAGGCCTCAGTGACATCAATGCCACACTCTCTAAGATCCTCCTCATAGAACATCACGTTGCCCTTCATCAGCTGTTTGAAAGCCAGTTCAGCCAGTTTCAGAAGCATGGTTCTGTTGGACTCCAGCAGGTTCTTTGGGTCTCTCTCGTCTTTCTCCTCATACTTCTCGTTCTTCATGTGTGTCTGAGTGAGCAGGAAGTGTGAGTACATCTCAGTCAGAGTTTTAGGGATTTCTGTAGTTCCCTGTTTCATGATCTGCTGAAGAACCGTGGCTGAGATCCAGCAGAAGACTGGAATGTGACACATGATGTGAAGACTCCTTGCTGTCTTAATGTGGGAGATGATTCTCCTGGCTTGGTCTTCATCACTGATCCTCTTCCTGAAGTACTCCTCCTTCTGTGGATCACTGAACCCCTGGATTTCTGTCACACGGTTGATGTACCGAGGAGGGATCTGATTGGCTGCTGCTGGTCGGGAGGTTATCCAGATGTGAGCAGAGGGAAGCAGCTCTCCTTTGATAAGGTTGGTAATTAACACACCTACTGATGATGTCACGGTGGGGTCAGACACTTTTTCACATTCTGAAAAGTTCAGTGGAATTCTGTTTTCATCCAGTCCATCAAAAATGAACACAACCTTACACACGTCTATCATGTTTGGATCTAGATCTTTGAGCTCAGGACGGAAGTCACACAGAAGGCCGTAAAGACTGTACTGATAGTCTATAATCAAGTTCAGCTCCCGGAATGGAAGCACAAACATAAGATCTACATCCTGGTTTTCCTTACCTTCAGCCCAGTCCAGGATAAACTTCTGCACAGAGACTGTTTTCCCAATTCCAGCAATGCCTTTAGTCAGCACGGTTCTGACCACTTTCGGTTCCTGATCTTCTTTAAGTTCTTTGTGTTCATCACTGTCACCCATCACATCTATAACCTGTTCTCCTTTAGGATCTTCCAGTGGTTTAAAGATATCCAGGTAGCTGACTGGAGTGTCTTGATACTGTTTTCTGGAAGTTTTCTCCATTTGTAAAACTTCATGTTCTTCATTCACCCCTTCACTCTCTCCCTCTATGATGTAGAGCTGTGTGTAAATCCTGTTCAGGAGGGTTTTATTCTCCTCTGTTTTAACTCCCTCAAACAAGCTCTCATACCTGTCCTTCATGCAGGTCTTGTGTCTCTCTGAGACTCTCTGCAGGACACCATCAAGTGGACGGTGGGAATCCTGCTCAGTATGTGGTTTTAGAACAGGACGTGTTTTAGATCTCTTCCTGCACTGAGGACAGGAATAGTCTCCTGATGAAGCAGACTGGTCCCAGCAGCTAATGATGCACTGTCTGCAGTACCTGTGTCCACAGGTGATAGAAACCGGATCTGTCATAAGCTGCTGACACACTCCACAGTGGAACTGATCCTGAAGCAAATCATCGCTCTCCCTCCTTAAAAAAACACAGAATTATCTGATTATCATAAATATCAGTGCACTTTGATATACCACCCGCCATATCAGTCAGTGACTCGAGTCACTGCTAACCCAATGCAGTGCACTCTAAAATACCACCTACCATCTCAGTCAGTGACTCCAGTCACTGCTAACCCAATGCAGTGCACTCTGATATACCACCTGCCATCTCAGACAGTGACTCCAGTCACTACTAGCCTTGCAGTAACTTTTTTGCATAGCTCTTTCAGTATTTATCTTATTTGGTAACATGGCTTGAGTTTATAAACAATCCATTAATCTAACCTAAATTACACAACTCAGAAAAACATCTAATTTTATTAATCCAGAGCAGTATGAGTGATCAGTCACACTGCTGTCGAAACATCAGGATGAGTCTTTGAAGAACCTATGTTTGTCAACTACTAATTATCAGCGTGCAGAAGCATGGAGATGGTATTATCGATAATGTTATAATTACATTTTCATGCCTGCAATCATGCCTATTCAGCCTCTATGAAGTTAAACACTCTGATGTAATTCTATGAATACATATAAAGGAGTCTGCCAGTCTTGAGAAAAAACAGCTCCTTTAAATTAATATTTTACACTCTACACTAAGACTCGCTGCAGTGTACAACAGTGTATTTAACCTTGTCTCAGCAATGTTACTTATTTTACTATGTTTTTTATGACAAAGTCATCTTTTACAGATAAACTATATATATATATATATATATACACACACACACACAATTTAAAACTAAAACTCTACACAGTATATAGAACTGTAAGTAGCTATATAAATATCATCAACCATTTTTACTGAATTATTCATAGAAATTATTTGTCTACGAACCATAAAGCATACAGTTACACATGAATTCTTTAAATATGAGTGAACTTCTTAAGCTTGAAAATGAACTTGAAAATAAGAGAATCAAGAATGTATGTAAAAACAAATTGCACAAAGATATAATCTAAGCTCTGCACATGTTCCATGATACCATGTATAGGCAACAGCATTTCACAAACAACACCCTGAAGTTACACAGTAGGAAACAGAAGAACAACTAGTGACCTCACGTAATCTGATTAATTTAAATGGAGTAGACATGTGTTGCATGTACTGAATAATAAATCCACATAGCACAGTTTAACACAGTAGGTTACAGCGAAATCGCATGGCGATGTATAGCATGTGTACTTATATACAAGACATTTACCTCATTCACACGGACATACAGCATACAGACGATGTTTAAAAATATGTAACAACTTCTGTGTTAACAACATAAAACCTGTCCTGTGTCCTGCTGGTATAGAATACTGAAATGAAATACCCTTAACTAATTTATGCTGTGTATGTTGTCTTATATGTGTTTACGTCTCACCTTGGGTGAAAACCAGTTCCTTCAGTACTCAGATTAGGAGGATGAAACATCGAGTTGCTGCTCTTCATAGACACACAGCTGGGATCTGGAAATTCTGCTCCGTATTTCTGAAATCTGGTGACATAATGTTGAGAGAATATATGAAGGAGGTGTAGACTGTCATCATCATGACACATGCATCTTTTATTAATTTGGGCCTTCAGTATGTTTTAAATATCACAGATTTCCCATGTTATTGATGTTTTAGTATTAAATGCATTGAATAGTTTGCTGATTCTATAGCTGTGTATTGAACAGGTTGCTGATTCTATAGCTGTGTATTGAACAGGTTGTTGATTCTAGGGGTGTGTATTGAACAAGTTGTTGATTCGAGGGCTGTGTATTGAACAGGTTGTTGATTCGAGGGCTGTGTATTGTACAGGTTGTTGATTCTAGGGCTGTGTATTGAACAGGTTGTTGATTCTAGGGCTGTGTATTGAACAGGTTGTTAATTCGAGGGCTGTGTATTAAACAGGTTGTTAATTTTAGGGCTGTGTATTGAACAGGTTGTTGATTCTAGGGCGGTGTATTGAATAGATTGTTGATTCGAGGGCTGTGTATTGAACAGGTTGTTTATACTAGGGCTGTGTATTGAACAGGTTGTTGATTCTAGGGCTGTGTATTGAACAGGTTGTTGATTCGAGGGCTGTGTATTGATTCTAGGGCTGTGTATTGTACAGGTTGTTGATTATAGGGCCGTGTATTGAATAGGTTGTTGATTCTAGAGCTGAGTATTGAAGAGGTGGTTGATTCTAAGGCATTGATTCTAGGGCTGTGTATTGAACAGGTTGTTGATTCTAGAGCTGAGTACTGTACAGATTGTTGATTCTAGGGCTGTGTATTGATCCTAGGGCTGTGTATTGAACAGGTTGTGGATTTTAGGGCTGTGTATTGCATACGTTGTTCATTTTAGGGCATGAGCATGTGTACTTATATACGGTACACTTACCTCATTCACACGGACATACAGCATACAGACAATGTTAAATTGTAAAAATATGTAACACAACTTCTGTGTTAACATCATAAAACCTGTCCTGTGTCCTACCAATTGGTGGTATAGAATACTGAAATGAAATACCCTTAATTAATTTATGCTGTGTATGTTGTCTTATACTGTGTTAACGTCTCACCTTGGGTGAAAACCAGTTCCTCCAGTACTCAGATCAGGAGGATGAAACATCGAGTTGCTGCTCTTCATAGACACACAGCTGGGATCTGGAAATTCTGCTCCGTATTTCTGAAATCTGGTGACATAATGTTGAGAGAATATATGAAGGAGGTGTAGACTGTCATCATCATGACACATACATCTTTTATAAATTTGGGCCTTCAGTCTGTTTTAAATATCACAGATTTCCCATGTTATTGATGTTTATAGTATTAAATGCATTGAAGAGGTTGCTGATTCTAAGGCTGAGTACTGAACAGGTTGTTGATCCTAGGACTGTGTACTGAACAGGTTGTTGATTCTAGGGCTGTGTATTGAACAGGTTGTAGATTCTGGGGCAGTGTATTGAACAGGTTGTTAATTTGAGGGGTGTGTATTGAACAGGTTGTTACTTTGAGAGCTGTGTATTGAACAGGTTGTTGATTCTAGGGCTGTGTATTGAACAGGGTGTTGATTCGAGGGCTGTGTATTGAAGAGGTTGTTGATTCTAGGGCTGTGTATTGAACAGATTGTTGATTCTAGGGCTGTGGATTGATCCAAGGGCTGTGTATTGAACAGGTTGTTGATTCTAGGGCTGTGTATTGAACAGGGTGTTGATTCGAGGGCTGTGTATTGAAGAGGTTGTTGATTCTAGGGCTGTGTATTGAACAGATTGTTGATTCTAGGGCTGTGGATTGATCCAAGGGCTGTGTATTGAACAGGTTGTTGATTCTAGGGCTGTGTATTGAACAGGTTGTTAATTCGAGGGCTGTGTATTGAACAGGTTGTTGATTCTAGGGCAGTGTATTGAACAGGTTGTTGATCCTAGGACTGTGTACTGAACAGGTTGTTGATTCTAGGGCTGTATATTGAACAGGTTGTTAATTCGAGGGCTGTGTATTGAACAGGTTGTTAAGTCGAGGGCTGTGTATTGAACCGATTGTTTATTCAAGGGCTGTGTATTGAACAGGTTGTTGATTCGAGGGCTGTGTATTGAACAGGTTGTTTATACTAGGGCTGTGTATTGTACAGGTTGTTGATTCTAGGGCTGTGTATTGAACCGATTGTTGATTCTAGGGCTGTGTATTGATCCTAGGGCTGTGTATTGAACAGGTTGTTGATTCTAGGGCTGTGTATTGAAGAGGTTGTTGATTCTAGGGCTGTGTATTGAACAGATTGTTGATTCTAGGGCTGTGTATTGATCCTAGGGCTGTGTATTGAACAGGTTGTTGATTCTAGGGCTGTGTATTGAACAGGTTGTTGATTCTAGGGCTGTGTATTGAACAGGTTGTTGATTCTAGGGCTGTGTATTGAACAGGTTGTTAATTCAAGGGCTGTGTATTGAACAGGTTGTTAATATTAGGGCTGTGTATTGAACAGGTTGTTGGTTCTGGGGCTGTCTATTGAACAGGTTGTTGATTCGAGGGCTGTGTATTGAACAGGTTGTTGATTCTAGGGCCGTTTATTGAACAGGTTGTTGATTCGAGGGCTGTGTATTGAACAGGTTGTTGATTCTAGGGCTGTCTATTGAACAGGTTGTTGATTCGAGGGCTGTGTTTTGAACAGGGTGTTGATTATAGGGCTGTGTATTGATTCTAGGGCTGTGTATTGTACAGGTTGTTGTTTATAGGGACGAGTATTGAATAGGTTGTTGATTCTAGATCTGAGTATTGAAGAGGTGGTTGATTCTAAGGCTGTGTATTGATTCTAGGGCTGTGTATTGTATAGGATGTTGATTCTAGAGCTGAGTATTGGACAGATTGTTGATTCTAGAGCTGTGTATTGATCCTAGGGCTGTGTATTGAACAGGTTGTTGATTCTAGGGCTGTGTATTGAACAGGTTGTTTATACTAGGGCTGTGTATTGAATAGGTTGTTGATTCTAGGGCTGTGTATTGAACAGGTTGTTAATTCTAGGGCTGTGTAATGTACAGGTTGTTGATTCTAGGGCTGTGTATTGAACAGGTTGTTGATTCTAGGGCTGTGTATTGTACAGGTTGTATATTCTAGGGCTGTGTATTGAACAGGTTGTTAATACGAGTGCTGTGTATTGAACAGGTTGTTGATTCTAGGGCAGTGTATTCAACAGGTTGTTGATATTAGGGCTGTGTATTGAACAGGTTGTTGATTCTAGGGCTGTGTATTGAACAGGTTGTTGATTCTAGGGCTGTGTATTGATCCTAGGGCTGTGTATTGAACAGGTTGTTGATTCTAGGGCTGTGTATTGAACAGGTTGTTAATTCAAGGGCTGTGTATTGAAGAGGTTGTTGATTGTAGATCTGAGTATTGAAGATGTGGTTGATTCTAAGGCTGTGTATTGATTCTAGGGCTGTGTATTGTATAGGTTGTTGATTCTAGGGCTGTGCATTGAACAGGTTGTTGATTCGAGGGCTGTGTATTGAAGAGGTTGTTGATTCTAGGGCTGTGTATTGAACAGATTGTTGATTCTAGGGCTGTGGATTGATCCAAGGGCTGTGTATTGTAGGCAGGTTTGTTTTTCATTCAAGGGGCTGTGTATTGAACAGGTTGTTGTGAATTCTGAGGGGGCTGTGTATTGAACAGGGTTGTTGAATTCGAGGGCAGTGTATTGAAGCCAGGTTGTTGATCATAGGGGCTGTGTACTGAACAGGTTGTTGATTCTAGGGCTGTATATTGAACAAGGTTTGTTAATTCGGGGGGGGGGGGTGTATATGATGAACAGGTTGTTTAATTCTAGGGGTGTGTATTTAAACAAGGTTGTTCGATTTTCTGTATTGAACAGGTTGTGAATTTGAGGGCTGTGTATTGAACAGGTTGTTGATTCGAGGGCTGTGTAATTGAAACGGTTGTTGATTCGAGGCTGTGTATTGAACAGGTTGTTTATTGCGAGGGATTTGTGTATTGAACAGGTTGTTGATTCTAGGGCTG
>JAMWET010002725.1:0-16009 GCA_024036415.1 Prochilodus magdalenae | reverse complement strand
CATATAGAAGATTACTCACTATCAGGGCCCCGAGACTGAACCTTGTGGGACTCCGTATAGAAGATTACTCGCTATCAGGGCCCTGAGACTGAACCTTGTGGGACTCCGTATAGAAGATTACTCACTATCAGGGCCCTGAGACTGAACCTTGTGGGACTCCGTATAGAAGATTACTCACTATCAGGGCCCTGAGACTGAACCTTGTGGGACTCCGTATAGAAGATTACTCACTATCAGGGCCCTGAGACTGAACCTTGTGGGACTCCGTATAGAAGATTAGTGACTATGAGGGCCCTAAGACTGAAAGTTGTGGGACCTTGTGGGGTTATTTCACTGACACCCAGCCCAGATTGCTTTTTGAAAATTACATGATACAGATCAGCCAATCAGAAGAGATCATCTGCACCTCATGTGGTCATGTGTAATGATTTTAAACGATTTAAAAATGCACAGCAGATTTCTAGAAGAACCCATTCACCCACATGGTTATGCTTCACATGCTTCATCAAAGGAATCGCATCACCCAGAGGGATTCAGGTTTCACACCCGCCCACGCGTGTGACGTAGGCAAGGTCTTATCGTTGCACCTGACTGACTGTATAAGGTCATCCTGTGGCGTGTGCTTTCATTCTGACTCGTGCTGCTGTGTTGGGGGCATCCTTTACAGGTGAGGCATGTACCACAGTTGGAAAGGGGCCGCAGCATCGCAGGGCACAGACAAACGGGCTGGTCGTATCCACATACTGCACACCACACCGGTCATGTGGATACTAACACAGCACACGTTTGCAGCAGTGGATAGAAGAAGGCAGCACCAGCGACATGAAGGATCTGGGAGACCTACGTGAACCACGGAGAGAGAGAACAGACGACCTGTGTGAGTGACTGACCCAACAGCGACCATTACGCCATTCACAGAGCAGCGATGCCCTCCATGAGACATCCCATAGCCAGCACCATCGGCAGACGGCTGCACCACGCAGGACTACATGCACACAGACCGTTACCACGACTGTCCTTAACACCACGTCACCGTCACCAAAGACTGCAGTGGTGTCGTACCAGACTGTCATGGAGTGACTCAGAATGGCAGCGGGTCATCTTCAGTGACGAGTCCCGCTTTAGTCTTGGTGGAGACGCCCAACGAATCCGTGTGTGGAGGCACCGTGGTCAGCACCAAGATGGCCTGGTGTCCCTCCACCTCCACCCCTACCGCACCATCTGCAGGAACTGTGTGAGGATGTTCAAGCTGCATTGGATGGATTATCACAGGACTCCATTAGGAACCTCTACAGCTCCATACCGAGACGTGTTGGGTGTACCATGTCTTGCCGTGTGTGCATACATACGAGTGTTTCTCCTGGCTGTATCTCGGCTTTCGGCTCCCGTCCTATGATCTGCTAAGGGCAGCTTCAGTTCAGCCCAGTTCAGTTGGGGTAAACATACAGGCGTCTCTTTCTGGCGCGGCGTGGCCGTAATTAACGCATGACTAACAGGCCTTCAGCAGCCATAACACAGTTGGTACCGATCAGCACAGAAACGCTGCTTCAGAGCATTAAACCAGAC
Organism: Prochilodus magdalenae; assembly: GCA_024036415.1. Classification (NCBI taxonomy): domain Eukaryota; kingdom Metazoa; phylum Chordata; class Actinopteri; order Characiformes; family Prochilodontidae; genus Prochilodus; species Prochilodus magdalenae. The sequence goes on along the minus strand of JAMWET010002725.1, from coordinate 14,443 downwards.
GTCCTTACGCAACCCTGTTTACTAGAACTCCAGAGCCTCCAGCCGGAGCGCGACGCCAGCAGACAGGCAGGATACACAACCCCCCGACGGCCCCCCAAACCCTCACGGCCTCGCATCTTACCCCCATGACCAAACTGATCAAGTACAGACACACTTCCACCAGCTACGACTTCACTGCGGAGAACGTCAACCGTCAACATGAACACAAAACCAGCTCCCGGTTCAGGAATCCCAACCAATCCAATCCACAACGGGCTGGTGTGGCCGCACATCACACGAAGATCATCCCCAACAAAGCTGGAGGTGGCATGATCAGCCACATCGGCCCTTTGGAGATTAGACTGACACCCTAGCTCTAATGTAGCAGTGCTTCTCGACCCCGGCCCTGGAGGCACCCTACTCTGCACACTGTAGAGCTTTCCCTGCTCCCAGCACACCGGCTTCAACACATCAGCTCATTAACGAGCCCCCTCAGAGCTGCAAGGTGGGTGTTAAGGCTGGGAGTCCACTAACATGTCCAGGGCAGGGTGCCCCCAGGACCAGGACCAGGACGGCCTACCAGTGAACCCAGCTGACGTTACTTCACCAAGCCAAATACGAAGCTGCTGGTTATCAGGTATGGTTAGTTACACTGGGAGACAACTGCAGCCATGGTAGGAATACTCACATTCCATTGAGATGCCATCTTTTTGGTTGCCATGGAGAACTACCCAGTCAGACTTGGCATTTGTGTGGTATTATATATAGATATAGCCAAGCAAGTTCGTCCTCCGGTCAGTTTGCCAGGAGCTGGACTGAAGGCCTTACATGTTAGATTAGCCAACAGCCAACATTGTTAGGAAGTGACAGAGGAACCAACCAATCATGGCTAAGTGTCCAGTTTCATAAGACAACCTCAAGATTCACGCCGAAAAGTGTCCATGGGAGTCGGTGTTAGCTTATGGCTAACATACAACTAGAATCCCATAGTGATGCTAACAGACATTAGCATTATAGTGGTGTTCTTGACATGTATGATCCACTCACACCAGCACCACACACACTAACACACCACCACCACGCCAGTGTCACTGCAGTGCTGAGAATGATCCACCACCCACATCATACCTGCTCTGTGGTGGTCCTGTGGGGGTCCTGTGGGGGTCCTGCCCATTGAAGAACAGGGTAAAACAGTACACAGAGAAACAGATGGACTACAGTCTGGAGCTGTACACCTACAGAGTGTCCTGTATGGTCAGTGGAGCTGATGGAGGTGGTTGATTGGTTGAGGTGGTGATACTCCTGTGGCTGATGGGTGTATATTGTAATATCGTGGAGTGGCAGGAACCCAGTAGAGCTCTGTTAGGGCAGGACCGGTTTTCCCAGAAGGGGTCTGGTGATGTGGTAAGTGCCTAATTAGCCTGGCTGATCTCGGAGGATCTCCGAAATTTCCTCAAATTATCCCAAACAGCGCGAATCAAAACATCACGTGGACGTCCGCACCAGCCTTATACAACAGAAGTCGAGCACCCAACACTGTGCAGCTAACGCAGTGCAGCCAACGCAGTGCAGCCAACACTGTACAGCCAACACCGTGCAGCTAACGCCGTGCACACAACACTGTGCAGCCAACACTGTGCAGCCAACACCGTGCAGCCAACGCCGTGCACCCAACACTGTGCAGCTAACGCAGTGCAGCCAACGCAGTGCAGCCAACACTGTACAGCCAACACTGTGCAGCCAACGCCGTGCAGCCAACGCCGTGCAGCTAACGCTGTGCAGCTAACGCCGTGCACCCAACACTGTGCAGCTAACGCCGTGCACCCAACACTGTGCAGCTAACGCGGTGCAGCCAACGCTGTGCAGCCAACACTGTGCAGCCAACACTGTGCAGCTAACGCCGTGCAGCCAACGCTGTGCAGCCAACGCTGTGCAGCCAACGCTGTGCAGCCAACACTGTGCAGCCAACACCGTGCAGCTAACGCCGTGCAGCTAACGCCGTGCACCCAACACTGTGCAGCTAACGCCGTGCACCCAACACTGTGCAGCCAACGCAGTGCACCCAACGCAGTGCAGCTAACACTGTGCAGCCAACGCAGCGCAGCCAACGCTGTGCAGCTAACGCCGTGCAGCTAACGCCGTGCACACAACACTGTGCAGCTAACACTGTGCAGCCAACGCTGTGCAGCCAACACTGTGCAGCCAACACCGTGCAGCTAACGCCGTGCACACAACACTGTGCAGCCAACACTGTGCAGCCAACGCAGTGCAGCCAACACCGTGCAGCTAACACGGTGCAGCTAACACTGTGCAGCCAACGCAGTGCAGCCAACGCTGTGCAGCTAACACTGTGCAGCCAACACCGTGCAGCTAACGCCGTGCAGCTAACGCCGTGCACACAACACTGTGCAGCCAACACTGTGCAGCCAACGCAGTGCAGCCAACACCGTGCAGCCAACACCGTGCAGCCAACACCGTGCAGCTAACACGGTGCAGCTAACACGGTGCAGCTAACACTGTGCAGCTAACACTTTGCAGCCAACACTGTGCAGCTAACACTGTGCAGCTAAGACTATGCAGCTAGCACTGTGCAGCTAACACTGTGCAGCTAACACTGTGCAACTAACACTGTGCAGCTAGCACTGTGCAGCTAACACTGTGCAGCCAACACTGTGCAGCTAACACTGTGCAGCTAGAACTGTGCAGCTAGAACTGTGCAGCTAACACTGTGCAGCTAACACTGTGCAGCCAACACTGTGCAGCCAACACTGTGCAGCCAACACTGTGCAGCAAACACTGTGCAGCTAACACTGTGCAGCTAACCCTGTGCAGCTAACCCTGTGCAGCTAACCCTGTGCAGCCAACACTGTGCAGCCAACACTGTGCAGCCAACACTGTGCAGCTAACACTTGCAGTTAATGCTGTGCACCCAACACTGTGCAGCTAACGCTGTGCAGCTAACACTGTGCAGCCAACAATGTGCAGTCAACACTGTGCAGCCAACACTGTGCAGCCAACACTGTGCAGCTAACACTGTGCAGCTAACACTGTGCAGCAACCCTGTGCAGCCAACACTGTGCAGCTAACACTGTGCAGCCAACACCGTGCAGCCAACACCGTGCAGCTAACACTGTGCAGCTAACACGTGCAGTTAACGCTGTGCACCCAACACTGTGCAGCTAACGCTGTGCAGCTAACACTGTGCAGCCAACAATGTGCAGTCAACACTGTGCAGCCAACACTGTGCAGCTAACACTGTGCAGCTAACACTGTGCAGCTAACACTGTGCAGCTAACCCTGTGCAGCTAACACTGTGCAGCCAACACTGTGCAGCTAACACGTGCAGTTAACACTGTGCAGCTAACGCTGTGCAGCTAACACTGTGCAGCCAACAATGTGCAGCCAACACTGTGCAGCCAACACTGTGCAGTCAACACTGTGCAGCCAACACTGTGCACTCAACACTGTGCAGCCAACACTGTGCAGCCAACACTGTGCAGCTAACACGTGCAGTTAACGCTGTGCACCCAACACTGTGCAGCTAACACGTGCAGTTAACGCTGTGCACCCAACACTGTGCAGCTAACGCTGTGCAGCTAACGCTGTGCAGCCAACAATGTGCAGTCAACCCTGTGCAGGTAACCCTGTGCAGGTAACACTGTGCAGCTAACTGGCATATAGACTAGCACAGACTAGTCCACACACGGATTCGTTGGGCGTCTCCACCAAGACTAAAGCGGGACTCGTCACTGAAGATGACCCGCTGCCATTCTGAGTCCCTCCATGACAGTCTGGTACGACACCACTGCAGTCTTTGGTGACGGTGACGTGGTGTTAAGTCTCCATAGACAGACCCCGCCGGTAGAATGGGTCGACCTGGGATAGGCACCAGCACCTACTTGACCCAGGAGGAGAGAGATGAACGGCAGCTTGACCCGCTTAGCGCCCCCAGTGCGACCTCCAGTCAGACAGAGAGGAATGTGAAGCTGTGCCTGGGGGCTGGAGCGGATCTGGAAAACTTTCGGTTTCAGTCTTACAGACTCAGACGCACGGCGGGCCAACAGCTGAGCACTGTTTCCACACTTCCAGAGAAGCCCTGAGCCGCGGCCAATCGGCTCCACATCAGCAGGAGACGGCAGGTCTGCTCCTCTCCCTGCGGTGTGAGCTTGAAAAGTGAGGAGGTGATGAAACCGCGGATAAAGCCGAGTGCAGTCGGCCGAGTGCGTTCCCCTCTGTGTACAGCAGCATTCCGTGAGTGTTCAGTTCGGACTGTGTGGGAGAAACAAACACAAAGCACCCACTAGTGCTGCCAGCGGCGTTCAGGGGTTCCCATAGGGTGTTTTAGCCTGTGTACAGCACAGTGTTCAGGCTCTACTCCAGGGCCTGTTGGGGCCCTAGTCAAAAATACTGAACACCCTTTCTCCTACCGACACTCCACCAAGCACACACTGATCAGCCATTAGTACTGAACACACCTCCTCCTACAGACACTCCACTGAGCACACACTAATCAGCCATTAATACTGAACACACCTCCTCCTACCAACACTCCACTGAGCACACACTGATCAGCCATTAATACTGAACACACCTCCTCCTACCGACACTCCACTGAGCACACACTGTTCAGCCATTAATACTGAACACCCCTTCTCCTACCGACACTCCACCAAGCACACACTGATCAGCCATTAATACTGAACACACCTCCTCCTACCAACACTCCACTGAGCACACACTAATCAGCCATTAATACTGAACACACCTCCTCCTACCGACACGCCACTGAGCACACACTGTTCAGCCATTAATACTGAACACCCCTTCTCCTACCGACACTCCACCAAGCACACACCGATCAGCCATTAATACTGAACACACCTCCTCCTACAGACACTCCACTGAGCACACACTGATCGTCCATTAATACTGAACACACCTCCTCCTACCGACACTCTACTGAGCACGCACTGATCAGCCATTAATACTCAACACACCTCCTCCTACCGACACTCCACTGAGCACACCCTGATCAGCCATTAATACTCAACACACCTCCTTCTACAGACACTCCACCAAACACACCCTGATCAGCCATTAATACTGAACACACCTCCTCCTACCAACACTCCACTGAGCACACACTGATCAGCCATTACTACTGAACACACCTCCTCCTACGGACACTCCACAGTGCACACACTGATCAGCCATTAATACTGAACACACCTCCTCCAACTGCCACTCCACCAAGCACACACTGGCTAGCTATCAGTACTGAACACACCTCCTCCTACCAACACTCCACTGAGCACACACTGATCAGCCATTAATACTGAACACACCTCCTCCTACCGACACTCCACTGAGCACACACCGATCAGCCATTAATACTGAACACCCCTCCTCCTACCGACACTCCACTAAGCACACACTGATCAGCCATTAATACTGAACACCCCTTCTCCTACTGACAATCCACCAAACACACACTGATCAGCCATTAATACTGAACATCTCTCCTCCTACCAACACTCCACCGAGCACACAGTGATCAGCCAGTAATACTGAACACACCTCCTCCTACCGACACTCCACTGAGCACACACTGATCATCCATTAATACTGAACACACCTGCTCCTACGGACACTCCACTGAGCACACACTGATCAGCCATTAATACTGAACACACCTGCTCCTACGGACACTCCACTGAGCACACACTGATCAGCCATTAATACTGAACACCCCTCCTCCTACCGACACTCTACTGAGCAAACACTATTCAGCCATTAATACTGAACACCCCTCCTCCTACCGACACTCTACTGAGCACACACTATTCAGCCATTAATACTGAACACCCCTTCTCCTACCCACACTACTGAGCAAACACCGATCAGCCACTAACACTGAACACCCCTCCTCTTACCGACACTCCATTGAGCACACACTGAGCAGCCATTAATACTGAACACACCTGCTCCTACTGACTCCTCTCCACCCTGATCAGCCATCTATCTATCTATCTATCTATCTATCTATCTATCTATCTATCTATCTATCTATCTATCTATCTATCTATCTATCTGTTTCTCTGTATTACCCTGTTCTTCAATGGTCAGGACCCCCACAGGACCCCCACAGGACCCCCACAGAGCAGGTATTATTTATTTATTTATTTATTATTTATTAATATAGTGGTCGTGGAGGTGTTACAGATGTTCTCAGCCGATGTGGTACACGTCTCTCATCATGATTATTTACACTGGCATCACAACACGTGCCTTTCTCCAAACCGCACACCTCACAGACGTACCTGCGACGGCCGTACCTGGCTCAGGGTGCTTTGATCTTACCTCAAACCAAATACACACGTCAATCAACCAGTCAGTGCCGTCAGAGCGTCTAGTCTGCGTGCCACTGGCTACGACCCAGACAGCTGTATTCCTTCTACACATCCTGACGCTCCTCTCCTTTCCTCTCTCCACTCCTCTCTCACAGGTCTTCATCCTCGTCACTCTGGACGTCCTCCCCGTTAAAGGAAACCGTGATCTACATCTCCGCCATAGCAGTGTTTCACCTGTGCCCACTGGTACCGAAGCTCCTTCAGCCAGTCATGCTCCTCTGGTGTCGTCTCAGAACCCGGCCACCGGTGGAGATGCTGACTGACTGGATATTTTATAAACCATGGCTGTTCTGAACGATGGCCGGCTGGATCATGATATCACGATGTGCAGAACTGACACGGAGGTGTGGAGGCTGACAGTTTTGAGAATAGTAGCATGGCAACGCTGCGGTGCTGAAACACATCTAAACAGAAAAACATTATTATTATTATTATTATTATTATTATTATTATTATTATTATTAATATTTATTATTATTATTATTATTATTATTATTATTATTTATTATTATTGGTATTTATTATTATTTTATTATTATTATTATTATTATTATTTATTATTATTGTTGGTATTTATTATTATTATTATTATTATTATTATTATTATTATTATTATTTGTATTATTTATTATTATAAAATTATGAGAAGGAGCTGAAGTAGAAAAATGCTCATCTGTATTATCAGTAGTAGTAGTATTAGTAGTACTAGTACTGTAGTGTGTCAGTGCAGCGCCCTCTACTGGCCATCCACTGAAACAGTAATGCTGTTTTATATACAGATATTTTCTGTGGATATTTTCTGTGGAGTTATTATACAGAATATTATACCGTCTATTTATTTACACATTTACAATCACCTCATTTATTATCACCACACTTAATTATATGCTAGTATAATAATGAGAGATTCTATTCTATTAGATCTTAATTCTAAGTGGTAATTTTAGTAATACTTCAGTAAAGATGTTAATTTTATTACAACTTTGTTCTGGATATTGATTTTATTAGAATGTTATACTGAATATTGATTTGATTAGAACTTTATTCTTGATGTCAATTTTATGAAAACCTCTCTCTAGACATTAATTTAATTAGAGCCTCTTTCTGGGTGGTAATTTTAGTAAAACATTTTCATTTCTTTAGAATTTCTTTTTAGAAATTAATTAGATTTCTGGGCAACAATTTGATTAGAACTTTATTTGGAACACTGATTTTATCAAAACTTCATTCTGGAAAATTATTTGAATATTTGATTTTTTTTACAATATAATTCTGGGTGATAATTTTCATTAAAACTTATATTTTGATTGGAACTTCATTCTGGATACTGATTTGATTAGAACTTTATTCCAGATGTTAACTTTATTAGAAAGTTATTGTAATATAGACTCATTTTAGTAGAAGTTTAATCTAGACTATATAAGCTTAGAACAGACCAGCCACAAAGTCGTCTCAGAACTCACCTTCTAGATGGTGCTTGAACTGTCCAGCAGGTGGAGCTAAAGCCTTTCTCTCCTTCTTCATCTCGTCTTCACTCCACCACACTTCCAGAGAAGCCTCCATCAGTGCCAGACTGGAAACTGGAATGGGAGGGTTTTATTGGGGGGTGTTGTCGAGGTGAAGACAGAAGCTCAGCTTTACCTTCTCTGGGCTGATGAGTGGCTGCTATGGGGGATCCTCCAGCGATGAGACAGATACCATTTACATGAATTCCAGTCTGATTCTGGTATTGTGATTCTTACTGTGATGTCTGAGTGTTATATCTTCACTCCTTTTAGAGGGGTAAGAGATGGCGGCCTAGAGCTAGAGGTCACTTTAACAGGAACAGCAGTTATTGATTGCCTCTGGAGGGAACTTGATGGAACTTTATGGAACGCGAGGCGTTTCTCCTCGTGTTTATGAGTGGCTGTGTTTTTGCTGGGGGCTGATTTATACTGCAAGCTGCTGTGCCTCTAAATAAGCTGCCTCGAGTGGATAAACCCAGCTTTATGGAGGAAAACGAAATGAAACAGAACACCAACCCGCAGCCCAGCAGCACAGGGGCGACAACATACTGACCCTCCATTAGGTACACCTCCTTCACTGACCATACAGGACACTCTGTAGCTCTACAGGTATAGACGGTAGTCCATCTGTTTCTATGATGAAAGGGATGAATAAACAACACATAGAGGAGTGTAGGTCAGTGTGTCGGTGGGTTTGGGGGTCTGCCCTGAGTGAGTACATGCAGTTTGGTGACTGAGGGTTAAAGGAAACACTAGAGTTTGAATGGAGGTGAAAATGAATGGGAGTCTATGGGAGGAACGAGGGATGAATAAACAACACATAGAGGAGTGTTAAAGGAAACACTAGAGTTTGAATGGGAAGAAGCAGAAGAATGACTGGATACTTGTGGAGACCTGGTGGGGTTAACGCATGTGACACTGCTAATGTTATTTTATAGGAACGGTGAGTACGGTGTAGTAGTAGAACTTATTAGAACTTATTCCGGAGATTAATCTGATTAAAATTTCATTTGGGATATTAATGTAATTAGAACTTCATTCTGTTTATTAATTTTAGTAGAACTTCATTCTGGATGTTAATTTTAATAGAACTTCATTCCAGATGTCAATTATAGTAGAACTTAATTCCAGATGTTAATTTTAATAGAACTTAATTCCAGATGTTAATTTTAGTAGAACTTCATTACGAATATTAATATTAGTAGAACTTCATTTCAGATATAAATTTTAGTAGAGCATCATTCTAAATGTTAATTTTAGTAGAACTTCATTCCAGATATTTCCTTGATTAGAACTTAATGTTGTATGTAAATTTTAGTAGACCAAAATTCTGGATATTAATTTAAGTAGAATGTCATGCTGGATGTTAATTGTAATAGAACTTCATTGTAGATGTTAATTCATTTGGAACTTCGCTTCAGATATACAGTTTAGTAGACCTTAATTGTGGATATTAATTTGATTAGAATTTTATTCCAGATATTAATTTTAGTAGAACTTTATTGTGGAGGTTAATTTTAGTAGAACTTCATTCAAGATAATAATTTAGTAAAAAAAAAAATATTCCGGATGTTAATTTTAGTAGAGCTTTATTCCAGATATTAATTTGATTAGAACTTCATTCTGGATATTAATTTAAGAAGAACTTTATTCTGGATATTAATTTTAGTAGAACTTCATTACAGATATTACTTCGATTAAAATTTCAATCTGGATAATCATTTGATTAGAACTTCATTCTGGAGGTTACTTTTGGTAGAATTTCATTGTAGATGTTAATTTTTTGTAGATTTTCATTATGGATGTTAATTTTTGTAGAACATTGTTCTAGATGTTAATTTTAGTAGAACTTCATTATGGATATTAATTTAAGTAGATTTTCATTCCAGATGGTAATTTTAGTATAACATCATTCTAGATGTTAATTTAAGTAAAACTTTGTTCTGGCTGTTAATTTTAGTAGAACTTCATTCCAGATATTAATTTTAGTAGAATTTAATTCCAAATGTTAATTTTAATTGAACTTCATACCAGATATTAATTTTAGTAGAACTTCATTTCAGATGTAAATTTTAGTAGAACATCATTCTAAATGTTAATTTTAGTAGAACTTCATTCCAGATAGTTCTTTGATTAGAACTTAATTTTGGATGTAAATTTTAGTAGAACGTAATTCCGGATATTAATTTCAGTAGGATGGCATGCTAGTTGTTAATTGTAGTAGAACTTCATTGTAGATGTTAATTCATTTGGAACTTCACTCCAGATATAAAGTTTAGTAGAACTTAATTGTGGATATTAATTTGATTAGAACTTTATTCCGGATATTAATTTTAGTAGAACTTTATTGTAGATGTTAATTTTAGTAGAACTTCATTCAAGATATAAATTTAAGTATAACTTTGGTCTAGATGTTAGTTTTAGTAGAACTTCGTTCCAGATAATAATTTAGTTTAAAAAAAATTATTCCGGATGTTAATTTTAGTAGAGCTTCATTCCAGATGTAAATTTTAGTAGAACATCATTCTAGATATTAATTTAAGTAGAACTTTGTTCTGGGTGTTAATATTAGTAGAACTTCATTCCAAATGTAACCAGTTTAGTAAAAGCGTAATTCCCAGGAGTGTGGTAAGTTTTAAAGAACTTACATGCCAATATCAATTTTAGTACAGCAAACTTCAGAGGTGAGTGAAATAATTTGATTAGAACTTCATTCTGGAGGTTAATTTTGGTAGAATTTCATTGTAGATGTTATTTTTTGTAGATTTTCATTCTATAAATGTAAGTTTATTATAACACCGCATTCTTAGATGGTTGAATTTAAATAGACCTATTGTCCGAATTTCATTCTGGACAGTGGTTTACTTTTCGGTAGACCCTTTGCTTATCTGCTACTACAGATTGTTACTTTCTAGTAAAACTTCACTACAGATATTATTTACGTAGATTTTCATTCGCATGGATAGTAATTTGAGTATAGAACACGTTGGTTTCTAGATGCTTCATTGTAGTAGACTTTGTTCTGTGTGTTCATTTTAGTAGCTACTTTGGTTACTATGGTGTTAATATTAACGCAGACAACTTATCATTTCCAAAATGTAAATTGTTAGTCAAACTTAATTCACCTACATATAATTTTAATAGAACTTCTGCTCACCATATATTATTTTAGTAGAAATACTCCAGTACAGATTTTTAATTTGATTAGAACTGCATTCCAGTATGTCGAATTTTAGTACAAGACTCATTACAGGGTATTAATTTTACATAAAACTTTTTTCTTGATGTTGTAATTTTTTTTAAGTAGAACTTCATATTTATGTTAATTTAAGCAGAAACTTGTTTCGTGTTGTGATTGTTGTCTACGTAGAACTGGAACCCCTAAACCCCACATAAGCTTGCCACTCTGTAACACATGTACGGCGTAGGCTTGTGGGAACCTGGGATAAGAGTGTCTGCTACACACTTCTCTACCCTAGTAACCCAGCACATATCCTGGTCGCTGACGACGAGCTGGCGTATTGATGACAGGGTATTTAGAAAGACGTTATCCGGAAACACACTATGACCTCGAAAAGAACCATTTAATAAATCATAATCTGCTGCTGAACACACAAACCACTGGACACGTCTCAGCTAACCAGACTAGCCGTTAATAGGGGAAGCGGGTGGGCTCCTAATACTCCCTGCGTGATACAAAATTGGATCGTCACGGCTCATGAGTGTGGAGGCTCAAGAGTTCGCTCCTGACCAATAAACGAGCGACGAAGGGGAAGTCTGGCTGCTATGGAAATGGGCTGGAGCTCTTTCTGAGGAACAAGGTTACACTCAGAAGACAACACAGTCCTGTTCCTAGAGCGAGGGTGAACATGGAAATGCTGTCCTGGGTGGCGTAGCAACAACTGTAAGTTTAATCCAGCGACGTTCTCTGATCTAGAGTGAATAAAAGGTGGGAGGTGTTGGATTTGGGGAAGTGGGTAACACTGGCACTGTGAATTGATCATGCGACGCCATTTTCAGGATTTAGATTCATACAATTCAGAACTCTATGGTAACATTTAGTATGGGGTAGGCAAACAGATACTACTGTTACAGCTGCGTATAGCTATCGCTATACCTAAGATCCTGGTGCCGCTCAGCTTTGATACCTCAGAACTCGTCTCGTGTATTCACACACTGTGTACGAGCAAGGCATGCTGTATTAGTGGAGGTCCTGTAGCACTACCGGGTGGGATCGCTCTCATATCATGTGTGAATGTGGGCAACTATGCACTATCATCGGTTAGGCAGTCATATTATAAGGGCTTGGTACCCAAATGGACAAGCACAAGTCAGAGACAGCTACAACGAGTGGCTGAAGGTCTTCCCTGAATCCTCCTCTGCGAGTGTACCGCCCCCCATCACTTTCGACGCTGATTAGTTTCTGTGATCTCGGTTTATGCTGTACTACATGATGGGTAATTGGGGCCTTCCTTCAATGGCATTGACAGCAATGGCAGCAGAACATCAAGTCCCATCACTGAATTTCGTCTTCTAAAGCTGCATGCATTCCACACTCACACCTAGGGTGGGGGCACCTTAGCGTCTCCCTATTCACCCACCAGCCACGCAGAGATGTGAAGAACTGCTAGCGCCCACGACCAGATGCCGGGACAGGAACGGGAACCGGTCCCTTTCTTGCTGTGAGGTGGCAGCTTCTTCAGAGAACCTCGCTGCGGTTTCATGGACTTGGTTGGGATATCCTGGGCAACCAGAGGCTATTCCCAGTGGTAGGCCAAACTTGAGGAACGTTTGCGTCAGTAGCCCTGGTTTTCTGTTGAAAGTCCTAAAGTTTAAGGTTACTCGTTGCTGTTTCTAGGCCTTTATTTTACTGGGGTGCTTCCACAGGGACCATAATACTGAGTGGCGAGTGTTAGGTCTTTATGTGTTAACTGAAGGGGCAGTGTATGATCCGTGTGTGTTTACGAAGGGCTAAGTGGTAGGATCCCGTGTGTTTTCTGAAGGGCAGTGTTAGGTTCTGTGAGTGTTGGCTGAAAGTGCATGTTTAAGGTTCCGTTGTGCGTGTTTACTGAAGTGCATGTGTTAGTTCCGTGTGTGTTGCTGAAGGACGTGTTATCTTCTTGTGAGTGTTACTGAAGGGTAGTGTTAGGTTTCGTGTGAGTTACAGAAGGGCAGTGTTAGGTTCTGTGTAAGTTACAGAAAGGGCAGTGTTAGGTTCTGTGTGTGTTACTGAAGGGCAGTGTTAGGTTCTGTGAGTGTTGCTGAAAGTGCAGTGTTAGGTTCCGTGTGAGTTACTGAAGGGCAGTGTTAGGTTCCGTGTGTGTTGCTGAAGGACAGTGTTAGGTTCTGTGAGTGTTACTGAAGGGTAGTGTTAGGTTTCGTGTGAGTTACAGAAGGGCAGTGTTAGGTTCTGTGTAAGTTACAGAAAGGGCAGTGTTAGGTTCTGTGAGTGTTACTGAAAGGGCAGTGTTAGGTTCTGTGTGAGTTACTGAAGGGCAGTGTTAGGCTCCGTGTGTGTTGCTGAAGGACAGTGTTAGGTTCTGTGAGTGTTACTGAAGGGTAGTGTTAGGTTTCGTGTGAGTTACAGAAGGGCAGTGTTAGGTTCTGTGTAAGTTACAGAAAGGGCAGTGTTAGGTTCTGTGAGTGTTACTGAAAGGGCAGTGTTAGGTTCTGTGAGTGTTACTGAAAGGGCAGTGTTAGGTTCTGTGTGAGTTACAGAAAGGGCAGTGTTAGGTTCCGTGAGTGTTACTGAAAGGGCAGTGTTAGGTTCCGTGAGTGTTGCTAAAGGGCAGTGTTAGGTTATCTATCTATCTGTTATTGATATTGATTGGTTATTGGTGCGTTATTTATGTGTTATTGATTGGTTAGTATTATTGCGTTTATTGTATTGTTTATTGATATTGTTACTTGATGTCGATTAATTCGCTATGTTATTAGTAATTTGTTATTGCATTGGGTGTATGAGTATGTTATTGATGGTAGGTGGAATAATGTGTGGTCGTTATCTGGGCGGTTCTATTTGAACGATATACATATTCTATCTACAGATATGGTTGATTGACGTCTCTGATAATGAGACTGATAGAATTGATGATACTGCGGATGATGCTTCTGATGATGAAGATGCATGAATTAGTGATTGTTAATAACAGGCGACGTTAAATCAGTGTGAGACAGATCAGCGCTAATCCTTTGAGTTCAAATAGAAAACAGTTTCCATTAGATATCAAATGTTATGTGTATATTAATCAATTATGTCATAATATATTATTTTGGAATAGTACGTAACCAGTTTGTTTTGATATACTTGACATCAAGGTTGTCAACCCTGCAATGGAAGGTTTTTTTTCACACTAGCGCCATAAATTGAAATGATGAGTGGCAGCCACTCGTCCATCTTCGTCATTCGTCTCCTTAGTCTATGGTTTTGAATAGGGTATTTATTGTGTCTCTTTATCTTTAGTGCACCTGTAGGATGTTGCCTCTCACTCAGTTTTTCATTCTGTTCTGCTTTCATCCTCCTTACTCTCTCTGTCTCTCGTCGCTCGC
>JAMWET010002724.1:200000-251432 GCA_024036415.1 Prochilodus magdalenae | reverse complement strand
TACCCTTGGGTGTGTCTAATGATTTTTCAGACTGAAATTTGCATCTGTCCCTCAAGCAAGAAGGCCATATCCTTTTTATAACCAGTAATGTCGGGGTGGGGGTTCAATATACAGTACTGTACAAAAATACTGTGATTAAAATTTTGCAGGAATGGGAGTCGTAACAACTGTGGAAGACCCGGTAGACCACCAAACCTGTTCCCATCAGACAAACTGTACAAATCAAGCATCTTCTGTTTCTTAAGATCCATAGGTGTGTCTGTCCATCCCTCCACTGTGAGATGACATCTCAACACAAGAAGAACATTTGCAAGTCAAACAAAGAAGCTGCTGGTCTTTTCAGGACAACAGACTGACCACGATCCAGATTAGGAACAGTAGAAAGTACATCCCACTCCCGAGACTGAATTTGAACCACAGTGCCTACACTGAACTACAATCAGGTTTTGCCTTTTGCTCAGCATCTCACTGGGGAACATAACTTTCCTGTATATCAAGATGACAGTTCTCGCATTCACAGGGCTCCAGATGTGACTGATTGGCATGATGAACATTCCAGAGCATTCACACATCTGAACTGGCCTGCAAAAACCATGCAAACCCCGAGATTTAAATTCGCTACTTGGGATCTGTGGGGACCACTTCAGCGAACAAACACAGTTTAAAAACCAGGGAAGGCCATCCACCAGTGGAGATCTGGCAAAACATGCCACCCAATTCTGTTGATGCAAGAATGGTACACAGGGCTTGAATACATGAAAACCAGTCAGGTGTATAGTCTAAACAAAACCCGGAGCTGATTTTCATGATGCTGCCTGCTGGTACTACATGCTATTAGACCTGACGCCTAGTGGGTCCCGGGGCCGTCACAGATCGTTCACCCGTTTTGTAGTGTTGCAGGGTGAAGCCTCTATAATAGCATTGCTAATGTTCTGATGGTAAATGACCAATGTTGGGTTGTTGTAGAATGTGGTGAGACCTGACGGGTGGGGGGGGCAGGGGGGTTTTCGGTGTGAGCTTTTTCGCTACATGACTGTGAGTAAACTTGTAGACCTTGTGCTATAGAGGGCCATATCACGACCAATAACAGCTGTTGCATTAAAATATATATGCATGGTTTATATATACATTTTAAATCAACAGTATTATATTGTACTTTAAATATTGCATTTATTATTATGACGACTGCACTGACTATATGCTGACTGCATCATCCTGTAAACATCGTGCCTCCTAGCATGGCTCTTATCTTTATTCAACAAGACTCTCCACATAAACACTTTTGGGAAGAATGCGGAATGTTGGAAGCTGAGAGAGATGCGGTCTGTGATAGGGTCTCATATGTACAGTAGCTACACTTTTACTTTAGTCTGTGGCAATCAATCTAAAGGGTCCATTACAATGCCAGGAGTACACATGAGGAAATGTTGAATTAAACGGTGTAATAACCGTGTTCTACCCCAGATCTTTACTGTGAAGCTCCAGCATAAACTTCAAAAGCTGCCACAGAGGCATGTTACCAAACATCACTTCCCTCCTCTGCACTGGCCCAATTTACTTTGTTAATAAACACACTACATAGTTCTTTTCTTACGAAACAGCACCTGGTTTAAAGACTTTAGAGTTCTCTTTTCAGTGGACATAAGCCAATTAGACAGAATACTAAAACCTCCCTCTTGTTTCTGCACTCATAGTCCACTTTATCAGCTCCACTGACCATACAGGAGCACTCTGTAGTTCTACAGGTTTTTAGCAGACTAGAGTTCCTCTGTTTTCTCTGTATTGCTCTTCTTATAGGACCCTGTTCTTAACTGACTTAATGGTAAGGACCCCCACAGGAACCACACACAAGCAGGTATTGATTTTGATGGTGCCAATTCATTTTAAGCTGCTGTGGCATTGTCCTTGAACACGTAAGACTACCCTGTGGTGCCACAGTCTGTCACTCGGTCCGCTCTGGAGTCTAGATATAGACGACTCCAATCACCATACTGGCTCCACTCTTGGCAGATGTATAAGTCCGGATCATAATAGCTTCATCTGCTGCTAGGGGGGGCACAGTTTGTGTTGGTCATCCTCTGGTCTGTCGCGGAGTCGGTCAGAAGTGGACGCTGCCTACAAGCCACGCTTTCTGTCTCTTGGATTTTTCATGTTTCTTTTGTATTGCTTCGGTGACCTTATTCTCTTTTACTAGCTCTATCTTCATGAGCACGTGATGTCGTGTTTTAATAATCCTCATCACTCTCCTACATGTCCATCTGTCTCTTTCCGTGTCTGATCCACTCAGACCACCACCACGCCAGTGTCACTGCGTCATGCTTGCTATGAATAGTGCCCACCACCCACATACTAACACCTTCCTCTGCTGGGGGGTCCGTCCTGACGCCAAGTTTTATCTAGTCTAATCTTCGTGTTATACTATGTATCTTCGAGATCGTGTGCATCGTCTGTAGCGAGTCTGTATACCTATAGACAACGATCAGTGGCTTTAGATAACAAGGAGGCGGTTTTAATGCTATGGCTGATTGGAGTGTAAATAATGTTAATACTACTACTTGCTGGGAGCCTCTTGCCACACTCTAGTGCTAGTAATCAGCCACTAGTCTGGTGTGATGTCTCTGGAGGGTTCCATGTAGATAGGCTTTAGATCTGAGGCAGGTCAATAGGAAGCGTTAGTCATGAGCCTCTGGGATAAGGAGAGGTGGTGTATGAAGCACTCCGCCGGTTTTTTTCTGCCCACATCCATGCTAACCTCATTTGGAGAAGTTACTTCTGAAAAGACATTTAGCATATAGATTGTATGTTACATTATAGTATTAAAGCATTCTTACACCCCTCTTCACATGTGACATAGTCACAGTGCTATGATTTTTGCAAACAGACTGGAATCTTGCAGCGTTCACTATTTACAATACTGTTACAATAGATTTTGAGATTCATTTCTCATGATGTCTCGCTGGTAAGGCTAATATGTACACACTGTAGCTCCCGTTATCGGCAGTGTTTTTATGCTAAGCTAATTGTTGATTTTACTTTATGATAGCGTTACTACCCATTCATTCCAAGAATTAGATTTATAACGATATCATAAGCATTTTATAATGCGTTTGTCGTGATTTTGAACCGCTCAACTGTGTATTGACTGTACGAATCACTCTCTGACGACTTACATGAACTGCTTTGGATGTGATTTTATGTTGCTGACTTCTTTCGGGCTCCCAATCAACTCGGGCTCGCCGGTATAGCCCCTTGTGGATATATTTAAGGGCTTCAGCAATATTTCTGTCCACCTTTTTTCCTTTTCCACTCTGGTCGTGGTATAACTGGGACAAGATCACGTTCAAGAGGGCACTCTATGCTTCCGATTCTCCAAAGACAAAAAAAAATAGGAAAAAATAAATGAAAAAAAGTACTAGCATCCATCCAGACATTTACTTCCTCTTTATTTTGTTAACAGTTATCCATGGGAGACCTCCTCAGCCGGACGCTCACCCCTTCATGTACCGAATCTCCTGCCAAACATTTCCTGTACCTTACATCGCGGCTTTCCCTCGTTCTTGGAGCTGAAAACGAGTTTCCGCGTATTTGTTTCTGTCATCACAATGTCCACGTCACTATCGCGTGAGCCAAGACCGTGCGACGCAACCATAGCAAGACTCACTCCGTTTGGTGTCAGCATAAGACAGACTTGACTAATGCAGTTATACCTTATGACGGGAAAAGTTACTGTCAGTGATCATGATTATAATATATACGACCAATCAATCAACCATGCCATCTTGCGTTATCATTATTAATGAAACATGTTAAACTGCAGATTTGAATGAGCTAAAGCTTTTTATTACCCCCGTGCACATCCACACTTACACCTGGGGGCAGTTTAGCATCCCCAGTCAGACTGTATGAATGTGGCCCGTATTAGGAACCTGGAGCACCTGTAGGAAACCAATACAGAACATGACCCCGGATGCCCCAGCTGGAAATCAATCCCAAGCTCTTCTTGCTGCAAGCCAACAGTGCTACCCATTGCACCACCAAAATAAATTTAATCATAATCAAGTCAAATTGCAGCACATGCCAAAACACCAACACCATGTCAGTGTCCACTGCAGTGCTGGGAATGATCCACCACCCATATAATACCGGCCCTGTGGTGATCATTGAAATGTGGGATAACAAAGTATGCAGAGAAACAGACTACAGTCTGTAATTACAGACCTACACGATACCACTGTGTTTAGCTTAATAGTACTACAGTATTCTATGTACAGTCTCTGGTAATTCTCCAAGAGGACATATGCTTCACAACACCTACATTCACAAAACCAACACCAGCAGGCCTCATTTGGAACAACACCGCAAGGCTGCACAATCTGTGTACTACGGTTGTACAAACGGTCTTGGAACTGTGCGATGTCTTAATAGAGCAAAGTCTCCAAGGCTGACAAACTTAACAAAACAAACTATAAACAAACACAATGACAAGATGCAAAGCCCAACATATATGGGCATTGCACCACAGGCAGACGAAATCTCTGAGTAAAGACGAATTTCACATATCAAGAAGACTTGGCAGTCCTATTACTGGGTTTTCTCTATTAGTTTTCTATTGTTGAGGAGACTTTTTGCCCCCTGCATGTGATAACAGGACTAGGTTGACAGTTACAATGATCAAAGATTTTTGTAGATCAAAGAAAGATCAAAGAAACTCCCGCAGCCTTCTAGCAATCGGGATAAATGCATGGGTATGATCCCATGGGTCATGTTTTGGTTTTATGACTCAATTAAATATAAACACATTTTAAAGATTCATATGTATATATGAAATCACCACTATATTATCTGTTATATAATATATATAATACTATCTATGCATCACATACTTATACTATGATATATATATTATATATATAATATATATCACACTTATATAGACAGAGAGAGAGAGAGAGAGAGAGAGAGAGAGAGAGAGAGAGAGAGAGAGAGACCTGTACCTGTAAAGTTCTATTGCCTTGATGTTATTAGGTTTACAGGTATACATCTTGTGGCATTTGATTCAGTTCTCTAACCTGACTTAACTTTGTAATTTAACCGATGAAACAAAATCCGTGAAACTGCACTCCTTTCGTATTTGATGACTTTGAATTCATTTTCATAGAAGACTTACAGCATTTTACACGAGGTTCCAAAGGTCAATCGTGGAACAAAACTTGGCATCAACGTGTTTGAAGGCCCCTGTATTCATTGATCATAATGCCTCTGGGATGACGACTTATTGTGACAAATTCTGACTTACTTTCACTGAACACCTGTATTACATAAAGGCCCTTAAAACTTCATTGTGTCTAATTATGGTATGCATATCAAAGGGACAACTAACAGCTGTGCAAATCACAAATCTAAGTACAGATCTTTACCTGCAAGTCCCTGAGGGGCCCCAGCCAAAATAGCAATGTTAAGCTAATTTGCAAAGACATCTTGGACTCTGCAAATTGTTCTAAATTTTAAATTTTTTTTAAAAAAATTATATATTTTGCGTATATTTTGTGTTTTCTGTGTATGTATTTAATACATATATGCTCTTTAAATATGTTAGTATGGCTTAGCCTAGTATGTGTATAAACATTAATGCTGCCCTCACCTGTAAGAGTAATTATACTGAGGCCTCAGCCACAAGCAATGCAATAATAGTAATGACAAATGTATGTGGGAGTGAGTTTTGTGTTCTGTGTGCTGTGGTGTCGTGAGAGAGAGAGAGAGAGAGAGAGAGAGAGAGAGAGAGAGAGAGAGAGAGAGAGAGATACACGTGTTGTCCTATCACCACCATGTGGTACCTTTTTCTTTATCATTGCCCTAAGGTCCATGAAGGCCTAAACGGGAGTCACTTATAGAGACGAGCTGTATTGTTTTATCTGTAATATCTGCCCTGTAGGCGCAGCAGGTGGCAGTAGAGCGCGTAATGTTGACCCGTTCACTCAGCGCAGAAGAAGCGCTGCTGTGTGTGGTTTTTGTTGAAGATGGCTGAGTATTTGGCCTCTATTTTCGGAACAGAGAAAGACAAGTAAGTCTATCATTTAATACGGTTGTGCATATTAATTATTAACTCACGGGCTTTTCCTTCAAACAGTGATATTCAGCAGTTTGTGCTGAAACGGGCTGTAGTTTAAAGCATTAGCTCGCCAGCTGGGAGCTATCTGGCTGCTACCGCTGCAGGTTAGCGCCAATACACGCCGTGAAGTCATTTCGTGAAATTGTGGCGTGAATGAATGAAGTCTGTTCTGTTTGGTTTCAGGAGTAAAATTTGAACAAAAGACGCGTTTATTTTTAGTTAGCGACTGTAAAAATGACTGTAGGCGTTTTTGTAACCCACGTTGGTCAGAGAGCGGCCTAAGATACCGCGTTAGCCTAGCATGCCGACTAGCTTAGCAACGGCGCTAACTAGCTAGTTTCCTTTTCTAACGTGTTAGTAATAATGGACCAGGGTTACCGTGCTGCCGTGTTGTTATACAGTATAGAGCATTTTTATACCATTATTTATATACATCAAATATAGTTACGATATTTTGCTGATTTCGACGCTAATGGAGAAACATGTTCCACAGTTAAATTAGCTAAGGTGAGATTAAGACCAGTGAATGCCCTGTACCTACCAGAGTTTCATTTTCTTCTAGGTTTTATGTAATTATTCCCAGGTTTATTCTGGGATTATCAAAAGGGGGATAAAATGATCCATCACTATCAACATACCATTCAAGCGTATGCACTGATGTGTCCTTGCTTCTCTCTCTCTCACTCTCTGGATGAACCTAACCTGTCCAGTAAAAAAAAAAAAACACAAAAAGCTCTTCCTGATGGGGTTTAGGCTCTCTATCTTTACATCTACACGCATATAGTCTGATCAGCCACAACATCTTCCTTGTATTTAGTCATTAACTCCCATTTCCATATAGGACCTCTTTGAGTTTCTACAACTACAGACTGTAGTCCATCTGTTTCACTGCATCCTATTTCACACCTTACCATTGTTGTTGAATTGTCAGGACTCCCACAGTACCACCACAGAGCATGTATTATGTGGGTGGTGGTTCATTCTTAGCACTGCAGTGACTCTGATGTGGTGTTGGTGTTAGTGTGTGTTGTGCTGGTGTGAGTGGATCAGTCACAGCAGTGCTGCTGGAGTGTTTAACCACCTCAGTGTCACGGCTAGACTGGGAATAGTCCACCAACCAAAACTATTCAGCCAACAGCATCCTGTGGGCAGTTGTTCTGTGTCTAAAGAGAGGACAGTGAGTGTACACTGTTTAAATGCTCCAGCAGCACTGCTGTGTCTGATCCACTCGCTCCAGCACAACACACACTTGCACACCACCACCACATCATTGTCCCTGCTGTGCTGAGAATGATCCACCACCCTGCTCTGTGTTGGGCCTACTTGTTTAAGAACAGGGTATCACAGTATGCAGAGAAGGACTGCAGATGAACTGCAGTCTGTAGTAAAAAGTGCACCTATGATGAGTAGAGCTGATAAAGTGGACAGAGTGTAGAGGGCTGGTTTAAAATTAGATTAATTCCATGTTATTCTCTGTATGTAGATCTATCTGTCGATTTGTCTTGTTTTTTTGTCTTTTTAAAGCTGAAGTCTGATTGTGGTAGCTGACCTTTCATTACAAACTCTTGTTTCTTGGTCCACAGAGTTAACTGCTCTTTCTACTTCAAAATCGGAGCATGTCGCCATGGGGACAGGTGCTCCAGACTCCACAACAGGCCCACCTTCAGCCAGGTAAAATGCAAATGTAGGCGTTTTAATCCTTATTTTAGAGGATCTGAGAACCAGTAATGGAAAATTCTACATGCAAATGGAATGTACATAGTCAGAGCTACACAGTGCTAATCTGTGCCTCATTAATTAGATATTGTTAGATTTGTTTGACTCTGATGGGGGGAATAAAACTTGATGTACTTCTAAATTTAGATGAGTGTAGCTGTAGACCAGTGCAGACAAATAGCCCTGTGTTGACTTGATGTGGTTTTGTTGCAGACTATTGCCCTCTTGAACATATACCGGAACCCGCAAAACTCGGCCCAGTCTGCTGATGGAATAAGTAAGTCTTCATTTGTCTTGTCTGTGTCTTGTCTATGTCTTGTCTGACATTTAAAGAAGAATACAGTGTAAAGGAATTTACAAAGGTTTAGACCACCACTAGCTGCCCTAACAGCCTCTGTGCACTTTGGAAAATGTAGTAGACACAAAATGTTAAAAGTGGATTTGTGGGGGAAAGTAATGTGTAATCTGTGTCCCTGCACAGAAAGTGACTGCAGTAAAAACCTGGTAGAGCTTCATCAGTGAATATAACCAGTGTATCTGTGAAGTCTACCATGTAACGCTGACAATGTTCTACTCTCCAGACGCAGTCAGTGATGTGGAGATGCAGGAGCACTATGATGAGTTCTTTGAGGTGAGATTAACTGTTTTGTGATTAAGGCTTGCATAACACCTGCATCACAACCAGCTGTAACAAGAAACAACTAGGGCTGTACCCGACTTAAAATTTTGTCAGTCGAATCGGATTGGCCCGTGCTGCCAGACGATTATTCTGTCATCTTTTTTTTTTTTTCTTTCCCCCAACCCCCCCCCCCCCCCCCCCCCCCCCCCCTCCCCTTCTAGTCTTTTTTCACTTCACAGCTTCTTCAGTAGCAGGACCCTTCATCTTTCATCTCTCATGGATAATGAACTGCTAAATAAAACCAAATTAGTCCATATTTAAATTATTTTTTAGATGAAAAGGAGAATGGTAAAATTATCGCTCGTTTATCGGCAGGCATATTACGTAACTGCACTTATCTTTAAACAAAAATAATCTTAGCTGTAGACGAATAAATATAAATATCTGTAATTTAGGTTCTAAAATACTGGAATTATAATAAAACAAACGTCTTCGGCCCATTTGTCTACAAACAGCCATTATGTCTAAAAACAAAAGTCAGCTCACTCGTTTGAAGCAGTGTTCGATGTCTGACTAACTGAAGAATAGAATTAGGTTTAATTTGTTCAGATTCTCTTCTTCAAAAGCTCCTCCAGACTTTTTCTGAGACATCCTTTACACCCGTGTTTCTCAGCTTCAGCTTTAGCTTCCTCCAACAGTGAACCACCAGCGCATGCTGTCACATGGATTTAATTTTTTAGCAAGCATGCGTCACAGCCCAGCTAGACCTTACATATATTTATTCTTCCCTTTTAATAATTATATAATATTAAAATGTCTTCTTTAATTCTTAAAGTTCTTGTGCATTTTGGTATGCTTTAGTCTGTTTTACGAAAAAAAAAAAAAAAAAAAAAAGGTCACAGTTCTCAGTCGACTTGAAGGTTTTCAGGCGACTTAAAGGGTCTCCGACTGATGATTCGACTCGTCGACTTCTAGAGGGAAGCCCTAGAAACA
The DNA here is from genome assembly GCA_024036415.1 of Prochilodus magdalenae. Classification (NCBI taxonomy): domain Eukaryota; kingdom Metazoa; phylum Chordata; class Actinopteri; order Characiformes; family Prochilodontidae; genus Prochilodus; species Prochilodus magdalenae. Next base: position 241,995 of record JAMWET010002724.1, on the reverse strand, counting down.
ACATTCACTCCCTCCAGTTTCTTCTGGAAAGGAAATTGCCAACCTTGAAAGCTGCCTGTGTTGTAAAGTTGCGAGTGATTGTAAATGACGGAATGATTATAGGAGCTTTAGAGCGCCGCGAGAATCAGAATGTCTACTGTACTCTGGTTTATTTAGTTCTGCTTCAGTAAATATTTGTATTTGTTAGAACTTTTATTTGTATTACTCAGCCTGGCTAGCTAATGTTTCTCCAGCTAACCCTGACTTTAATGATCATTGCTTAACAGCAGAATGTCAGCTGAAGTCCACTAATGGATTAAATCTGACTCATGGCTGTCATTTTCAGTCCTGATGGGAGCAGGACAAATTCTGGCTGGAGCTGGAAAGAAAGAGAGGAAGAAAAAGAAAAATATCAGTACCTTGGCTCCAGGCTGGGGCCTGGTGTTTCTCCAGTCTTGAGGGGTGAACGCTGGGTAGTGCAATCTAAAAATTAATAAAGGGACAAGAACTGTAAAAAAAAAACTGTAGCATACTCACTGTTGTCTGTACAGATGTCAATACTTGCCCTTTCAGAGCAATGATGCCTACCAGAATGAAGGGCGGGCTGAAAGATGGTTGTGGATTAATATTTGCTTTGTATGATTTCTCTCGTTATTAGGAGGTCTTCACAGAGATGGAGGAGAAGTATGGAGAGGTGGAAGAGATGAACGTGTGTGATAATCTAGGAGATCATTTGGTGGGAAATGTCTATGTTAAGGTGAGTGGAGCAAATAAAGGAACGAGCATAGTTTAAATATGGAAGGAGGATGTAAGCCAGAGAGACGTTCTGTTTAACTCTGCTGAGAGCTTTGGCCGAGTTCGCATCCAGTTAGTCGTGTTAAGGTCGGTAAGGTGGTCTAACAGAACACTGTACGATTTCTTAAATGTGTGTTAGTGAATGAGCTTCACTGGTTACATTAGTCAATCAGTTTATTTGGTTAATCTATTTTTTTTTCTTTTCAATTTAAGGCAGAGTTCTATCTGTTTATAGTGCAATGAATCTGTAGAAGCCCCCCTTTACATCACTCTCCCTGTAGGCTTTCTGTAGCATATTTAGAATGACCGCTTATGTTTTTACTACACGATATTTGGCTAATTTTTTGGGTTTTTTATTTTTTATTTAATATTTTTTTTTTTATCCCCTCAAAAAATCTAGACAATCATTAATGAAATATCAGTGTTCTTATTCTTTAAGTCCAGTGGTGTATCAGTCACATACAGTATATCTAGGACAGTGTCTGTATCCACCAGAGGGAGCCAACACAGTTCTGACACAAGCTTGAACAAAGCAGGTCAGGGCTAATTGAGATGTTGTCCCCAATACTGCACAACAGATGCTGTTCTCATGCATTCAGACTGGTTTGATGATAAAAGCATAGCTGAATGATGGTTTCAGAGCATTTAAAAAAAAAATAAACACTGTTACCAGGATACAGGTTACGTTTTTGTGGGATGCCCCAAAAACCTGCCACTTCTAAATGTCTGTTGTAGCAGTTTGTGCGTGTGCATGTCCTAACGCTGTGTTTGTGATGTTCCGCAGTTCCGTCGTGAAGAGGACGCAGAGAAAGCTGTGCTGAGCCTGAATAACCGCTGGTTTAACGGCCAGCCCATCCATGCTGAACTTTCCCCTGTCACAGACTTCAGGGAGGCTTGCTGCAGGCAGTATGAAATGGGGTGAGTGGTGCTAAACACAGGCCTACCCTACACAGAGAAGTCATCTTGGTTAAATGCCTTTATGAACTTGAGTTTAGCTGGTGTAGCGACTCCACAGATGGGTTTTGGGTTACAGTTTGTATAGCATGTATGATCTGTGATGGTTGTGTGTGCTACTTCTGCTATTTCACTATATTGTTGGGTGCATTCTAACTTTAATACTTATTTATGCCCACAAAGTGGGGAATCTTTTCTCCTTACCTGCACTGCACTAATTAATTCTTTAGTGAAGAAGTACTTAAGCAAAAGACTCTTTACAATGAAAGGTGCAAGCATTACACAGATTACAACAAGGATGGCAAGAGCACCTTTTAAGATTGTAGCACTATAAACTGATTATGGTTCAGATGCTGGAAAGATAATTCTCTGCTGTGCTTGTACTCCACAATGATTAACCGCAGTTCCTCTGTCTTCCTCCAGAGAGTGCACTCGCGGCGGCTTCTGCAATTTCATGCATCTAAAACCGATTTCACGAGAGCTCAGACGAGAGCTGTACGGACGCCGACGGAAGAGGTGTGTATGCGTTTGCTTACGTGTGTTAAGTCCTGTAGGGATTCTCTGATTAATAACTGTTTAGGCCAGTATTTATGTTGATGATCTGTGACTGGCTATTTTAAATTTTAATTTAAAAAATTGATAACTTGATGCCCCCCCACAACCCCAGACTAATGCTTGCCAAACTCACACAAAGTGTGAAGGATTCAGTGCAGAAATGAGAAAATTGGGCTCATAATGCAGAAATGCTGTTTATACGGTATTCCTGGCAGATGTTGAGTAGCATTACTAAATCCATTTTTCTAGACGGGTTGCGTCCCATTGCTGGGACCTGAGCTGTTCTGATGCTGCATGATTGGTGGCTTGAAAAACGTGACTGACCACTGTGCATCCATCAAATGAAGGAAAGCTAATTTATATTATTTAGAATGTACTTTACACTAAAATGTCACAGATTTAATTTAATATTAATAATACTAAAGCTAGATAAACAGATGCACTGCTCAGTTTAAAACATTAGCAGCAAATTAAGGGGTGTGTGTGTGTGTGTGTGTGTGTGTGTGTGTGTGTGTGTGTGTTTTTTTTTTTTTTATATATATATATATATATATATATATATATATATATATATATATATATATATATATATATATATATATATATATATATATATATATATATAATTTTATTTTTTTATTTATTTTATTTATTTTTCAGAAAAGGCCATGGTTAATGTTTTGGCCTGTGTGGGGTAAACGGGCAGGTTTTAGTCAGTGGTGTTTTGCTGAGGTGACATTTTAGAAATGTATTTATCATAGAATTCATTTTATTGTCTTTGGATCTAAATCTCACTACAGGAGCTGTTGTGTCTATTCAGTCACAGCAACAAATGTTACCGTGGCAACACACTGACATTGAGGTGCTTGTTTTGTAGGAAAAAAGTTAAATAATTTGTATGCATAAAGGTTTTACTCAAGCACAAGCAAAACTGTACCATATACAGCCTGTTGAACTAAACAGTTCCCTGAACTTGCAGCTGGAATGATTTCTCCCTACTGCAGAGCAAACCCAACAAACATGGGTGATTCCCAAATCTTCGCTTTAAATCTGCCAGGACCGATGCTTAGCACCGTGGAGTTCCTGCTGTTTTCTCTTGGTGCTGCGTTTCTAGATTTTATCAAGACGGCTGCTGTTTCTAGAATCGGAGTCGTAGGCTTAACCCTTAAAGCTTCTCCGAATCGAGCGGTGACTTGCTTGAGCGCCATGTCTGAAACGTCATTTTCTCCCTTCAGGCATCGCTCCCGCTCTCGCTCTCGTGAACGGCGCTCCCGTTCTCGTGAGCGCAACCGAGGAGGTGGAGGTGGCCGAGACCGCGAACGACGGAGGTCCCGTGATAGAGAACGCTCCGGAAGATTTTAAAACCATCCATCTCTCCTCTACGCTAACAACCTGCCCTCAAGTGGTCGTCTTCTGCCCTAATGGCAAAAAATGTAACCGATGTTACATGTTTTTACATTACTTTATCCTTTTTTCACCCCCCTCCCCCTCTCTAGCCCACCCCTTTCCAGTTTGTCTTGTTTCCCTTTTTACATGCATAGTTTTGGTTTCTCAATAAAAACAAGTCCTTAGTAACTGTACTGTGGCACTGTAGTATCTACTTCCATAAGGAAGAGTTTACCGAGCAGCGTTGCGTTGTCTCCCACTTTACCTTATTTTGTACGCTTCACTACTAAAAGGAAAAATAACTCCTTCAAATCTTTTCCGAAAGAATACTGGATCTGTGGGGTCACGTTTGGGATGAGTGGATGTGGAATGATTTTTGTGGAATCGCATGTGTTTTTGTCCAACTGATTGACCGATGACTTTTTTTTATTTTAAGTTTTTTAATTTGTTATCAGCGTTAGGAAACATTGTCAAACATGTATCTGTTATTTTAAAATGTGCATTCCAGAAATGGTTATGGATTAAATTTATGATCAGGATTTTTGGAGGGGCTCTGTTAATATGGGTGTTTTAAAAAAAATAATAAATAGATAAAGGCAGGTGGGAAGGGCACCTGAAAAGGCACATCGCTGAATATGGACTGAGCTCCATATTCACTGATCTAAGAGTAAGCGCACTGATGTAGGTTCTGAGGGTGAAGCTGTGGTTAATAAGCAGAAGCTGATCCCAGACCAGTACCTCTTTTGGGAGAAGCTTGTGAAAATGGAGTTGTCGTGTCTTTGCCTTGTCTTCTAAAAGCGGATAGCTGATAGTTAGAACTACACTAATGCTCTATCCAGAGACTTTGGGTTATTCCCTCACTGGCCACTTCATTAGCGATACATACCTAGTATCTACAGCTAATGACCATTTTATCAGCTCCTATTGCAGTTTAGGAGCATTTCGTATTTATACAATTACAGATCATAGTACGGCTGTGTACTTTAAGCCCCTGTCAGCCCATGGTCAGTTCCACCATGCAGGTGGTCTGCCGTATGGTACGTACAGAAACAGACAGTGAGATAGAGATACCTAGGGAAGTGACTGGTGAGTGCAACATGTTGTATGGGCCCACCTGTACACAAAGGCAGGTCTTAAAGGGGCACTCCACCAATGCTTAAAATGTCCTTATGTAATTAAACAGTCGAGGTGTAAACAAATGTCATTCAGAGATATGGTGGGAGTCTGAGGACCCTCACAAAGTTATCAGAAGAAATGGTTCGGTCTAAAATCACTGATGTCTGACAGTTAAACGGAACTTCATTGTCACCACTATGACTAGATCAGCATAATTAGATACTCAGCTGATGTTACTTTGAACAATTTCAAAATGTCGTTGGGACCAGAGGAGTCCAAAATCTGGTTCCTTCCCAGGTTTCTTCCTTCTACATGAGGGAGTTTGGCTTTGCCATCGTCAAAGGGGCTTCTTTCTTTTCTCTCCGTAATGGATTAGTATGACTGAATTTCTGTAAAGCTGCTTTGAGACATGCGCTGTAAAAAGCGGTGTATAAATTTGATTTGATTAATGCACTAATAGTGAAGGGACACGTGCAGGTTCCCGCAAGAACTTACTTTTTCATATTTTATTATTTTACCATCGTGAACATTACATTTAACAACACACTCCTTCAGGAAATGGTCTCCTGGTGCCACTAAATAGAGTGTATCGTAGGAGCCGTGTGGGGAGGACGTTGACGCTGCATGGTGGACTACATGCACTTCTGCATGGATGTTGTTCCTGTGAAAACTGTCCGGTGCTTTGCTAACAACAAGCTCTGGATTGCCAGCAGTGTTGAAGGCCTTCTGAACAAGAAGAAGAGGGCCTTTGAAGACGACAACCAGGAGGAGCGCACAGAAGGAGCTCAAAGTCCCAATCTCGAGAGGCAGAAGTCAAGTAGTTTTGTCAGTACTTCAATATCTACAAGACATACAGAGGATTGAAACTGTGTTACTGTCTGATCTGAGTTGCAGCACATAAACGTTTAACGATAATTAGATTATCACTAAAACAAGAGTTCTACAGGCAGAAGGTGGAGCAGAAGTTATGGGAGAATAACAGAGACGGTGATGTAGAGAGTCAATAAGTTCAACACCTATAGCTGTTTTGACTGCCCTGTTCAAGCTCCAGTGTTGGCCTCCTCCACACTCCGTCTCATCTCAGCTCCTGATACTTCAGTCTCCGACTGCCTGGACATTAACACCACACCTTCTTCCCTTGTTATTCACGAACCCCTCCCACAAGCTGACAGCACGGACAGCACAGTCCCCACCCAACCCTTCTCTCACCTTATCTCCTCAGGCTTGACCTGCAGCACCACTGAAACCCACTACAGACCTCAGTATGTCAGGCTGAAGGACTGTACATCAAATACTGTGGTCAGAAGACACCACAGGGCATTGTACTTTCCTCTTTCCACTTCACACTGTACACCCCAGACTTCGACCCACTTGCAGAAGTTCTCGGCTGATGCTGCCATTGTGGCTTTTGTATGGGGAGAGCAGGAGGCGGAGTACAGAAACCTGGTGGAGGACTTTGTGGCATGGTGCCATAGGAACGACCTGCTACTGAATACTTTCAAGACCAAAGAGATGGTGGGGGACTTTTACAGGGCAAGGCCACTCACAAGGCCAGTCTCTATAGAGGGAGTGGAGGTAGAGATGGTTAAGACCTACAGGTATCTGGGACTGGAAGATAGGTTGGACTGGTCAGCCAACACAGACATCCTGTACAGAAAGGGGCAGAGCCGGCTCTACTTTCCTCTCCTGCAGACGTTCTATCAGACTGTGGTATGAGAAATATTAAGAAGAGAGACGAGATACGACTGGACATGCTGGTCAGGCGAGCCGGCTGTGGCAGGCTGCTGTCCCAGAGCTTCTCTACGGACCGACTCAGGAGATCCTTTGTCCTGAGAGCCATCAGGCTCTTTAACTCTTCCCAGGAAGATGGGAACTGTATCTCATGTTAAGTCAGAGGTTATTAATTTGCACTATTACACTCTACTGTATATTCTGTACATCTGCACTCCTGAACGCTCCAGACACTTTTATTTAAATACCAACATATGCAGATGTTTATTCAGTATGTCATCTGCTGATATCTGCACCCCCCGCCCATTTATTACTGCACCTGCCATCTCCACCATTTCACATTTTCTACTGTTTTTATTTAATACAGTTATATTTGTACTTTTGTAGGTGGGCTTTCTTTTATCTATTTCTTCCCTCATTGTAATAAGTGAGATTTATCTATAGTGTACTGAACTATTTATAGTTTAGAGTTTAATAGTTCATCATTTTTGCTACCTATATAGATTTATACTGTACAACCCTCACTGTACAATACTCACTATTACCTTTCTTCTCTCTAGGTATGAGTGCTGGGGTTGCCAGGTAGTGCACTTATGCTTTATATATGTCTGTGTATTGATCTCTCTAGGTATTAGCACTGGCCCTTGTTCGGGCAGTGTCTGAGCTCATGGTGAGTTTTAGGCTCTAACCTTCCAGTGCTGGACTGACTGACTGACAGACAGACAGACAGACAGACAGACAGACAGACAGGTCATTGATCCCAGAGGGAAATTCAAGGCATCCAGTAGCAGATATACAAACTATACAGAAGTTACAACAGAAGCAAGATAGAGTTGTACAGATAGAGACAGAGATACAATATAAAGTATGAAAGTATAAAAATAGAGTCCTTAGTGTCTGTGTAAAGTATAAAGTATAAATGGAGGTAGTGGTAAACCATTGCTGAGCAAATTAAGAAGATGGCTGTTGTCAGCCATACAGACAGTGTAAGTAAGAAAAACAGTGCGAGTACGAATATTATATTCCAGTGCAAGCTGGAATATTATCCAACAGAACACTGAGCATGGTTGTCGCTCTGGATAAGAGCATCTGCTAAAAGCCCTAAATGTAAATTTAACCCTCTTTGTTCTATCTATCTATAACAACTCAGAGAGACACCTGAAGGTTCGCTGGTGGTTTAGGATACTAAATGAAAACAAATCTGAATCTAAGTTTACATTACAAAGACCCACTTCACATCAGACCACTCTGAATGACAGTTATGAAGTAAATTTTATTTCGAGTTCTTGAGAAATTGGTGAATCCCCCTATAAATACTGTATGTAGCGCTGCTGCTGCTGTACCATTTCTAAACAGCATTGGGAGGGTAACTAAGGTCACTTAACCACATGAGGCTAAATCTGTTTAACTAGTGAAACCCAGAAACTTGTGGAGATGGATCTGTATTGTGTATTAATATTTTTATTGACAGTGAACGCTTGATAAACATCTCCCATTGGCTTTTATAGGGCATATAGCTGAAGAAAAAAGGTTTTACTTTTGAAACTTATGATTGTATAGAGTTCTAATACCGCATATAGGTCTGACCAGAAAGTGGAAATAGAAGCACGTTGCTGTATTTTCGAGGCTGAAATCGGCTTCCTGTTCGAGTCCGCGGCATGGCTTCACCTTAAATGACCCCAGACGCCATCATTTAAATGCTACAGCATTTAAGGTGGGCCAGAAAACTCACACACGAACATGGCGATTAGGGAACCAAGATCAATCTCATAAATATAGCATCTTATTGTTCCGAGTATTCCTGCTCCACCTTAAATGGCCTCGGGTGCCGAAACAGAACTACCGCACCATTAAAAGGGGGAACGGAAAAACAAGAAGCTGCTGTATTTACGAGGTTGAGCTTTGCTTCCTAATCGCCGTGTACTTGTTCGGGTTTTGTGGTCCACCTTAAAAGGTGCAGCATTTCCATCTTGGTGCCTGAGGTCACTTAAGGTGAAGCCGGAAAACTCAACAAGGAAGCCGATTTCACGTTTGTAAATACAACAGGGTTCAGAAGGAACTGCTGCACCATTTAAGGTGGAATGAGAAAATTTGAGTAAGCAGCTGAATTAGCTTCGTGCTAGTTGGCAGTACGTGGCCAGTAAACTTTGCTGTCTCGCCCTGTACCTTAGTCTGAGTGGCGTGTTAGTCGCTGTACCTCAATTTAACACTATCTTTTGTATAACAAGCGTGAAATTAGTTCACTGGTGGATATTTTAAAGAAGTTATAAACGCTTCTGTAACGTTTCCTTGTTTAATTCGTTAGCCCCCGTTGCTAGCAGCATACTCTTATGCTCGTGCCCCAGTTAAGACGGAGCAGAAGGGGGCGTTTTGTTTTGTAACTACGACGAGAAGGCTCGACAGAAATCTGGCCCCTGATTGGTTGAAATCAGCGGAGTGGCTTCACCGGAGCCAATCAGAGCACACCGTGAACGCCACACAACTGCCTCCTGATTGGTCGCCCGCTCGGCTCTTTAAAGCATGTGAGCAGCTGGTGAAGCCGTTTCTCTCTCTTGTGTGCAGCATTTGGGAAGGTCATCGCCAAAAACCGGAATCTCATTTCTGATCCAGTCGCTTTAATTCCTCGTCCAGGTGAGCGAAACCTCTGTTTATTACCTGGAAGCGACCGGACTTTTAGCTGTGTTCCACTCAGTCGGTATGTTTTCAGCGCCTTGGAGCATCACCGTGCGCCTCTCCTCATGCCTGTGCCTGGCTGGGAACACGCATGGTGTGCTGCTGGCCGGCATTGTCCCGAATGGTGTCATTTACCTGACTGTTAATTGCTGTGCATCTGTTTTATCCACTGTACCGCCATGAGCCCGCTTAAGCAGCATTAGCACCCATAGCTACCTCCGTGTGCTGGTATGATGAGCCCCAGCAGCATCGCATCTCTAGCACAGAAAGGCTGACGGAGCTTAGTGTCGATTGCATCATCCAATGTAAGAAATGCCTGTGGACTGTGAAGAAAATGCCTCCAGAGATCAGCCTTTTTACTTATCACTTCACTGGAAGAAGGTGCCAATTATTGATGAGGAGTTTATTAATTAAATCGAGATTTGAATGTTAAACCCGGTTTATTCCGGTTTAGTATAAATATAAAGCTAGCTCCTCATATTTCCCATATTTGATGCCTTGTTGTGTAACTCCCTACTATCATATCCTGTGATCATTGTTGCGCAATACGAGAGGCTGTAATTAACGTGGGCAGAAACTCGTTTGGTCTCCGCATGCCTGTGCTGTGAATCACTGTGCCGAAGTTTTCGATTGCACAGACAGAGGGTCCCTGTTACCCCATTTACAGAGATGGCTCTAATTCCAGCATTGTAACTTCATCAGGGTTAATATTCGGTGTGGTGCCCTGGTTTCTGCCCTTTTCTGCCCCTAAAGATTAGCTAGCCGTGTTTATATGAAGCCATGCTACGAACTCTTACGAACTTTCCGTTCCACCTTAAATGGTGGCGCAGCGACAGTGACAGTCTAATGCCTGTACGGGCGCCAGAATGGATTTGCTGCACCATTTTAAGGTGGAACTGAAAGTTTGAAAACTGAAGTTGAGTAGCGAGTTTTTTTCTTTTTGGGCAGGCCACAAACTCATGATTTAAGGTGGCAATAAACAGCTATTACAAAACGGTTTTCACAGGACGGTGTGGGAAAGATGATGAAGCTGAGATGTGCTCTTATTTTGCCCACCACTCTTTATATAAACACCTCCTCCACCTTAAATTGGTTCATACTGTTTCACTAAATTCTACAAAATGTAAGTAATAACAGAATGCATGGTATGTTCAGAAAATCATGTTGTATTTTTATTGTGATGTCATTTATTAAAATAAATAGAATATATATTTTGTCATATTGCCCGGGCCTAGTCATGATCTGTGCAGCATACACCCTTCATTGCCTTTGGTTTGGGCTCATGTCAAATGTAAAAGCTGCCTATACTTAAAGCTCTGTGATTGCATACCAACAGAGAGTTTGTAAAACACCTGCTGTTATAAAAATAACTGGCTTTGGTCATTACTCTGAGGACCAAATCTGTGATGCTTCGTGCAGCTAGATCCTCTTTACACTAGGCTTGTGCCGGATGTGTGCAGTACAGCTGCTGTGTGTGGACTCGTATGGGTCTGATGCAAGAATAAGGGAAGTTACCCAGACGTTAAGCTGCGTGTTCTTTTGTCTTAGCTGCTCACTTCACTACGCCTGGTTTGTGCATAGAAAGGGAACATGCTGAGGTCGGCATGTGGCTTTTGTGCTTATAATCCACACCTTCCAATCCAATCCACCTCCACTGCCCTGAGCAGGATCTGTCTGTTCATTCCAAATGCGTTTCTGTGCTATAGAGTGTGCTATAGAGTAGGAAAGTGGTCGGAGCTCCTCCTGCTGTTTGTGCTCAGATCGTGTTTATATTATGCTTAGTGCTATTTATTTTAACCTCTGATAATGTTAGCTGGATGATCAGAATGTCCTACCTATAGTTTCAATGGTGCAGCACCTTCTGATGAGGTCGTTTAGGCTATCAGAGTGTCCACCTGTTGGCTCGAAGTTGCAGGTTGTCAGTGCAGGTGTAGGTTTGATCTATACAGACACATTGGAACTGTTAATTGTGTTTTCAATGTTTATTTAATAATGTTTATCAAGCGCATTGTGCAGATTCAGCTTAATGTTGTAGACTCACTGTCTACATATGCCATCTGTAGCTTTAATGCTGGGGACATCTGGTGAGGGGTGATTAGGGGTGATCAATCGAAATGCGCTGCCTGTATTTTATGATAGTAGTTTGACCTTTTTGGGATTCATTACTCAGTAGTCGTGGGGCAGTCGTGAGCTGGAGGTTAGGGAACCAGCCTTGTGACCGGAGGGTTGCCTGTTCGATTCCCTGAACGACTGAGCAAGGCACCTAACCCCCAACTGCTCCCCGGGCGCCGTGGATAAGGCTGCCCACTGCTCCGGGTAAGTGTGCTCACTGCCCCCTAGTGGAAGACAAGTTGCTCTGTGTGAAAAATCACAATTGGCACAAAAATGGCTCACTCTCTACTCACAGAATGACTGGCCTCAACGATTTGAGTACAATACTCTGCTGTTGTATTCACTGGAGCTAGGACTGTCACAAAATGACTCTTGGATATGTTCTAGCTTTGAGCCATTATTTAAAAGAAGTTATTAAAGGTTTCTAATGGTGTTTGAAGATGAATTCATCATCTACCATTTGCAAAAAATTCCTAAATGCAAAATCCTCCCCAGTATGCAATATGCAAAGCTGACTCTAAGGAATTCGTTTGTTAACCCGTCACTTATCCACCTTCATGTCCATGTCTCAGCCCTGTACTCTACTGGCTGTGGTTCTCAGTGTTTGAGTAGATTTGGATCTGACAATGTACTCCCTTATCCTTCTAGCACTTTCCTTGTGGTGTAAAAGAGAAGAAGAAATGTCTGCAGAGTTACAGTTCTTACATAAATGAAGAAATACAAAGTTGGGGCTCTAATATTAGCTAGCTAGCGAGCCTAGCCAACGTTAGCACCCACTGGTAAAAGCTGGCCTTTGTGGAGACCCTTGATGTAGTCTGTGGGTTTTATAAGGTGTTTCCTGATATGAACCCACATTTTTGTGTTTTGGTTAAAGCCTGGTCAGTCAGACGAGCCGATGAAGGCAGCAAGCTAGCGAAGGTGGAGCTAAGGCTTGGTAGCTATAGCTAGCTAAGGCTAGCAGGTCAGCTAGCTAGGGCAGAGCTAGCTAACAAAGGCCTGACTAATTTTGCTGTGCCATGGTTATAAAAATCAACCGATAGATAAGCTATAGCTAAGCTTAAGGCAGAACTATGGCTAGGTAGCTGCAGCTAGCTAAGGCTGGAGCTAAGGCTAGCCAGCTAGGACAGAGCTAGCTAGCTATAGCCTGACTAATTTAGCAATGCCTTGGTTATAGAAATGATCCAATGATTCCTCTTATAGAGTCTATTTACCCTAGTTATCATTTATTATTACCTGCCCAGAAATTACATAATGGGGCATTACCTACCTACCAGGCTATCTAGGCAAAACTACAAAGCCGCGCTGCTGCATATGATTGGCATCAGTATTATCTGTGATAGCTGATAACGCATTAGTCATTAGGAGCTCCATCTTGGCAGCTTTGCAAGCTCAGAGTACAAGACAGCTGTATGCTTCTCAGAGGAAGCACAGCCAGATGTTTGCCTGTGCTGGTGTACAGGCCAAGGACAGGTTATCATGGCAAATGATTAACAAAGCCAGATATTAAACTGATATTAATTTGGCTCTAATAAAGCTGACGTTTATTGTTTGTTCAGGCCGTGGGTTATTTCAAGGTGGATGTAGTCTTGAAATGTGTAGGCTCAGCTCTTTAGGTGGATGCTGTGACTAACATGAAATATTTCACATACTAAATTGATTTGGAGGTTTTTGAATATTCAAAATGTAAGATATGGCTGGGATCGTATTCTCCTACAGCATGATGCTACCACCACCATGCTTTTGACGGGATTTGATGAGGATGCATACAGGCCAGTTGTATATGGAGCTCTTGATGGTGTTGACGGGTGGCCCTTTACTCCAGTCCCTTGACACCCAACTCTGAACTGATGGTTAACTTCTCTGAGGCTTCCGTCACAGGTTCCCCATCTTGCTGTGATGCTGACTATTAAGGGGGAGTCTTACTTAGGCAGTGCCTGAGTGAAATCACCAAGCTTCCATTTCCAATTGATCCACAGTGCTCACTGGGAATGTTAAACGACTAGGACCGTACTTTCCCTTCTTACCTTGGGGTAGTACCTTTTCTTGTGCATGTCTTTATCTCTAGCTCCAATTACCTTGTACTGATCCTTGGTTTTCACTTCTGTAGCTTCACAGTCTGACCAATAGCACTTGAATTAAGAAGGCCTTCTATTCAGAAAACATGAGTTTCTCAGGTAGATGCTAATTGTAAGATAGGTGTGTCCACATACTTAGCCAAGCAATCTTTATTTATTTATTTATTTATTTATTTATTATTATTATTTTTCAGTCATTCTTGTCATAGAATATAATTTTCATATATAAAAGTAACAGCACTTTAAGGTCAGTCCTCTAAACTTAAATATGACACAGCATGACGGCATATCAAAGTATCATTTGTAGTCCGGACGAGTCTGATGACTTTTAGGCACTGCCTACTGGCTAGGTTATTTCTCCTGTATTGCTGACCCAGTTATTTTTCTATTGGCTCATTGATCAGTTGTTTTTCTGAAGGAGGCTTTATCTGCCTTTCTTATCTCCTGGAGTTAAACAGGAGCATATCCATAGGAAGTCTGCGCTTGGGTGCACCTAAATGCTGATAAACCGGCACACTTTACAGGTGAGATTACGGTGAAAGGCAATTGTCCTTATCAGGCAGTGTGCAATAAAACATTATGAACATGCTGTTGGCTCTTCAATGGCAGGGGCTTGCTTCTACATGTACTCTTATTGGGATGTGGTTGGCACCTGAAATCACGGAACTGCAGATACTAGAGAGCTGTGGATGGATATCCAGACCACATGGCTCAACACCCACCCCCCAGACGTCTTCTGTCTACTTGATGCCACAGGGACTATTTGATACTAGCTCCTGTGTCACAACGTTTGGCTTGTCAGTGTAAATAACAGTAATAATTGCAGTGTGTTTTTAATAATTGGAAAAAAAAAAAAAAAAAAACCCAAAAAACCAAAGCTGTTTTATCAAGCTTATAAAATGATGCAAAGTAAGTATCCCAAAGTTCCAAAGTAAACTTGCACTGCTGTAAATGAGGCACTCTTTATTTGTTTTATATATTGTGCTGTAGGTGAACCTAACAAAAAATCTGAAAACGTTTTAGAGGATGGTTGTTTGATCGACAATTTTGTGATTGCCCTGTGCACATAAGAACCTCCACAGAGTTTATAGAGTTTTAGGAGAAACCTTGAATTTGTGGAGAACCTTTACAGTATGCAAGTCTTGACACTCATAAATGCCTTCTGAGGTGATGTATTTTTGGGAACCAAAAGACGTTCTATGTCATTGTTTAAAGAACCTTTTGGGACTTTTATTTTGGAGTACAACTGATGCCACAGGTTTCTACCATTTGCCTACCCAAAAAGTGGGTATAAACCTGAGGAACCTGAGCGATCTGGTTTGGTTCTTGCTCTAGCTGTCTTGCTGTCCTTGTGTTTTACAGTGTGTGGGAGTTGCTGCACATTGGTGGGTGTGTCTGCTCTTGGCATGGTTCTAACGTCTTGAATTTCTTTGCTCTGGCCTGTCCTGATTTGTCCTGGTTACGTAAGTGCCTGGATGATATAGCACTGTATCCAAACATGCCGTGGCTGGAGTTTACAGTAGTGCCCTGCTCTGGTGTAGGAGGGGTGGGGAGGATATGTGTGTATCCAGTTCTCTGGTGTTGCTGACTGGGACTCAGGGTCCAGTGCTGAAATCAAGGTGTGGTTTACTGTTGATTAAATGAAGCTTAATAACGACTCGTTTGTCGGAAATGTTGCAACGTCATGTCTTAGTCATAGTGACTTGATTTAGTTCCCATATAATCAGCAGTGTGCAGTCTTTGATTAGGCTACCCCCTGCAGATGAGTTCAGAACTAAGATAGCCAACTCCTTTCTCTTTTCAGCCAAAGGTGATACTAGAGTGTTAATGGAAAATCAAAAATCAGCCATCAGTGATGCTCTTGGAGAGAGAAAGGAGACGGGTTTGTTAGTAATAGTAATGTTTATTTGGTTCTGAACATTGTTAATAGCAATTATACTTGCGTCTTCATGGACCAGAAATGGGAAAATGGCATCTGGCAACCACTTTTCCAAGTAAAATTTGTCAAATTCGTATTGCAGGGTGTTACTGCTGCTGCCTATCATTTGACTTCTTCATCACAGCCTTTGTTGGAGAACAGTTAGATCGTTTCTTTACTGGGAAAACATGCAGCATGTCCAAGCTGCAAGCTGATTAAGGTTGTAGTGGTGGCAACAGCCAATCATGGGTCACTCGTTGGGCTCAGATCAACTGAAGCTCGTCTTTATCCGCAACTGAACAAACCAGGACACCTCTAAGACATTCAAGACTAAGAGACTTCCATTATGTTGTTTGATTTTTCGTATCTTCATTGAACCTAACACTGGTGGATGCTTGTTCCAAGGTGGTCTTGAACACTACAACAAAATTTCAAACATGGAAAGCCAGGTTTGCTGGGCTTTCAATCTCCTAAACCAGATTTTGAGCAATAAACGATCCTCTTTACGATCTTTGAAAGCTACCAGACCTGCTTATCATGACATCCAAACCTATTAACACCATGTTTATTGGTTTGTGTATTTCTTTTCCTCTTTCTTCTCTTCAGCTGAGCCATGCCTGCAGTACCTTCAGATTCTGACGTCACCACTCTGCCTACTGTTTGCCCGTATGCCACCAAAAAGGTGGAGCTCCTGAACGGGGAAGACCGAAAGTTGGCAACCAATGGCTCCACTCATACCAAGGAAGAAAACGGCCATCGTGACGAGAATGGTTCGACTCATGTGACCAAGAAACTGGACAACGGAGAGCAGATTGAGAGCGGAGAGAAAGGAGTCATGGAGAGGAATTGGATTCGTCCAGATCTGGCCAGCAGATGCACTTGGAGGCTCGGTGAACAGAACAATGACTCCCCACATATCCACTCTATACGGTGAGGAAGCCATGCACAAAAAGTTGTTGTCGGTTTCAGATAGTGTGGTTATATTAGCCATATTATTTCTCTATGTAATATTAACCCTTTACATATATTGATAGAAATAGCCTTGCTTGTGTATTAAAAGTCCTGAACATTTACCCATCTGTGTGAAAAGCTTTCACCCCTTACTAAGTGTGTGGCTCTTATAAACACCAGTGTCGTGCATGGGCATGTTAAGATCATAACAGCAGTGTTCGTTTGGGAAGTGTGATTTGCCCAAAGTCGTTGGAGAGTTATTCAGCTGGGCTGTTTCCAAAAAACTTGTTTGTTTCCCGTGTATGGAAAAGGGGAAGTACTGTAAGGCATGGCGCTGTAACTGTAAGAGTGGAGTGTCGAGTCATAGTGACTGAAGAATGTGCACATTCATAATTGAACAGGTGGCTTTAGGTTGCAGTTGTCACTTTATTAGTGTGGCCTTTAGCCAGACACGGACCTGCTTGTCATATTTATGGTTAATTGATGAGGTTATTGGATAAGACACCGTGAGGCTTTCCCCAGGCTGATCTGAGCTCAGATTCTCTAAAACCTCTCCACTGATTGTATTCTATACACTGTATAGTTATATGTATATTGTGTATTATATTATATTAGGTGTGTGCATGTCGTCCTTTGATTTTAATGTAAGTCAATGGAACCAGACTTTTTTCCAAGCAGCTTTGGGCCATACGCCAGCTGCTGAGTAAAATCAACAAAAATGGAGATACGTTTTTTTATTTAGACAACATTACTTGTAAAAAGCCCTATGAAAATACATATTGATTTAGACAATATTGATATGTGGTTACATGTAATATATGATGTCTTTAAACAGACGTAGACTTCCTGCGTAAAACTATAGTAATCATACTTACTGTGTTTGGTTATTGTGTAGGTCTCCATGAGGAATTCTACAGGCTTTAATGAAATGATAAACTAAAATAACAACATAATTAAAACGATGATGATAATCTAGAAGATAAAAGGCTGCCATTTATTATACAGCTGACATTTTCAGTTTCGGCTCTTCACAAGAGGCGTATTTGGCCCTCTTTATATTTAAGGCTGCCTTATAAAGCATTCTTATTCATGCACATCAAAAAACAAGGGACAAACAAGAGACCCTGTTTGGGTTTTTGAGCTCCAGTAGAAAGCAGGATGTCTTTCTTAGCCTAAAGTGAGGTTTGTCCAATAAGAACTTCTCAGGTTTCCTCTTCTGTTGGACAGGCTTGAGTAGAGAAACCTGGCTTTGTGAAGCACCCTCCAGTTATTTCCCCAGTTTGTTTGGGATGTGTATCACCCCTGTAACCATAATGTGCTTCATCTTCCTATAGGACGAAAGTTCCCAGCATTCTGCCCGATATCCTTGGACGAATTGGGGGCACTCCGATGGTCCGCGTAAACAAGATCCCACAAACCTTCGGGCTGAAGTGTGAAATCTGTGAGTGTTGAGTCTGTCTCGTCCATCTTCTGTTATCTTCTATTCTGTTACTGAATTCAGCGTTTCCTCCACCTTCCCCTGGGAACCCACAGCATTGCAGGAGTGCTGGGACAGGGAGTGGTGGAAGCTGTGCAGGACGGTGTGTCCCAGGAGGAAAATTAGGATTTAGGTTTAAATGCACTTAATAATCCCGTCATAAGAAACTCTCCAGTTTTCCCGGCTCAGAAAATCTCATGATGTTGAGGCAGCGTCTGGATCTTTCTCTGAAATATGAGACTTGTTTGGCCAGGGTGGGGATCTAAGAAGTCAAAAGCTGGTCGTGATGGTAATCCTCAGGATGGTTGCTACAGAGTGAGTCAGCACCAAGCCAGATTTGGCTTATCACGAGGGGTTGGGAAATGGCGACTCTCTGTTTCAGTGCCCCACAGCCCCCCACAGTATTTGAAGTGAGCCTGATCATTTTCTCCGTAGCATAGTGTTCATAGTTAGAAATGAAGAAGCTGAGAGAAAATGGGACATGAATTTATTTTCTTGTTGTCTTTTTGATGTGCTCCAGCTGTGCCCATTTCAGTTACCATCAGCATCAAATGTAATGAGGGATTAATCAGACAAACTAGGTATTAAATAATACCTGTAAATACTGGACTTCTTGGAGGTGAATTTTGAAAGTGGTTGAGGTATTTCTAGATCGCAGTGGAATGTTTGTTATTAGTAAATTTGAATTTGTGCTAATGCAGTTAATAAACATTCCTAAGTTGTTTTATTGGCTAGCAAGTGTTTATTCCCTCAGACAAGCACAAATATTAGGTAATATTGGAATAAGTGCAAATAACGAATATTTTTTTATTTTAATTATTTAATTAATTAATCAATAAGGTTGTTATTAATATTGTATATAATAACATTGTCTATGTATTATTTAATATGTATTGTGATTACAGGCAAAAATGTATTATGCTTTAGTAAAATAATGTGATTAAGGTCAAAGCCTTTTCAGGAATTATTACAGGAATATCTTGACTGTATGATTAGTCATTTGCATGTTGCAATTAATAAATATTATACAAAGCAATATTGCACAAACGACTAACAAATAACTTTATTAGTCACAAAAATATCACAAATATATCTTTATTAGTCATGTAATTGCACACCTGATGTCTTTGTACTGATGCTAAAGCTATTTTATTCTATTCCTGAAGGTCAATATTCAGACGTTATTGACTTATAGCAATCAACACCATGTATTTATTTTCTGCTCTGTAACGGTGCCTACGCTGGACTGAGGGTGAACGGGTTCAGTAGAACGGGTCAGACGGGTCACAGGCTTCTGTTTAAGCCCCTTTTTGGTTTCACAAGCAAGTTTGTTTAAATGTGTGGAAGTCAAAGCCAGATCATCCGAACCGCTCAACGAAGCTCCGAACCAAGCGCCTGATTCCAGAAAGCTCATGTGAAATGGATTACTCTTTCCCTGTCTGAACAGAAAGACCTTGATATGAGTGACCTTGTGTGCCTGGTTTGTCCAAGAGTCATGCTTTCAGGGATTAATCTCAGGGTATCTAAACCTGGATTAGCAGGGAAAGCTGTTAATCGAGTTAACTTCCCTGGAGTTTGTGATGCTGAAACTTTAGTCAGAAGCCTGTTTAGGTTAAACCTTCTTTGATGGTTAAGCCTTAGTCTCAGACACGGACACTAGGGTGTTAACCTGGCCACACTGTCATGATTCTGCCAGGTGTTTGTATTGTTGCAGTGAACGGTAATCTCAGCCACAGATGCTCTGTCCATCCTATACGTGTCAGTTTTCAAGATCACCTCCTTCTATACATCGTGGCAGATAGCGGGCTTGTGATTGGTCATTTTGCATTTCCTGTTATGCGAGAGTAGGTAAACCTCAGACTGGCTGCTTCTTGTTGTTTAACTGAAGGCCAGACCATAAAGCTCTTCTCGTTTTTTTTTTTTTTCCTCCCCAGTTGTTATTGTTGTTTCAGTCCTATACTGGCCATAATGGTACATTTTATAGCCCAGAATTAGCTTGGGGGCCCAGTGGTTGGAGTGGGTCACAAAGCAGTGGCTTATGTCGCTTAATATGTAGAGCTAGCATTGAACTTGTCTGATTGTTAGCCTAGCATAATAATATGATTTCATTTGCAACGTCATTTTGGACTGATAGTGTGTGTGATGGCCTGCACCTAAAATTAGTTTGATGGCAATCAAATGATGTTTTCATTCTTTGGCCGAAGTAGTGACGTGTTAATTCTTGGTTTGGTAAAAATTAGATTTAATTTTTTAAATTTGAAGTCTTTGTTGATGAGTTTTTGGTTTGTGTGTGTTTGCAGTGGCCAAGTGCGAGTTCTTCAACGCTGGAGGCAGTGTGAAGGATCGTATCAGCCTGCGTATGGTGGAGGATGCAGAGAAAGCTGGAGTCCTCAAACCTGGAGACACCATCATCGAGCCCACCTCTGGCAACACAGGTCTGCGTGTGAGAATATATGGATGTATATTCACTGTTAGATCCAGGCTGTGTACTACAGGGTGGTTTAATAACGCCACTGAAAAGCATATTTGGCAGGATTTTACAGCCGCTGTGTGCCCTCTGCACAAAGATCGTTTGTGTGTGGGAGAGCCGGTTTTACCGGATAAAGGATTGCCAAAGAGCCTACTGTTCGGCCTGGCACAAAAACCTAGCTTCAGGTTCTATACTCAGTTAAGCACGAATGTTGTTCTGTGTACAGTGCTGTGAAATTTCTATTTATATGATGGAATTTAAAGGCAACCTGAGTAAACACAAATGATCATTTCAAGGAAAAAGCATCCTTGTGCTATCCATGTGCAAACACTACCCTTATAGTTAATTATTGTACTTAATTAATTAAAAAATCTGCTAGAAGGAGCATAGAGGCTCCTCCCACACCTGTAAAGGAACACAAACTTGATTCCCAAGCCTTTGTGGAATAACATTGTATTGACTGCTGAATTGAGAGTGGAACTGTTTGGTAGACAGGGCATGTGGTGTCAAGCAAACGCTGAGAACGTCACACCAATCAGCAAACATGGCGGTGGTAGTGTCATGGTGTGAGGATACTCTGCTACTTCAGGCTCTGAGCAGACCTCAAGTTCTGCTCACTGTTCTAGAACATCCGTGGTCTGGTCAACAGTCCGTTGACACGAGAGTGAGCGAGTCCATCTTACTCTACAGAAAGTGTTGGACGTTGATGTGTTTTGGCAGGACCTTAAACTAGCCGTTCATCCTAGAAAGCCCCACACTGTGACACATTTAAAGCAGTTCTACAAAGCAGTGTAAAAGACTGATCTCCTGTTGGAGCTTTTGCAGTTGATGCTGCTGAAGGTCATTTTTAATAATTCTGCAACCACCCAAACATGTGATCGATATCATGCGTATGACTGATGGTGCACCTATGGTGTCTATTACCCATTGGTGTCAGATGTAATGACTAGCATTAAGCTAACATTAAGCATCTTACAGTTATTTGGGTCCTCTCTGTGATTTACCCTGTATCTTGTGGGTGTTTGATGTGCTCATTGTGTGTATCCTCAGGGATTGGTTTGGCACTGGCTGCTGCAGTAAAAGGCTACCGCTGCATCATTGTCATGCCTGAGAAAATGAGTATGGAGAAGGTGAGTGTGTCAGTGTTCTGATAAAGTCAGTACAGTTACCCTTTGTACCATGACATTCCTGAGAGCAACACAGTATTGGGCAGGTCTCTGAGCTTCCAGAGCATTTTCATATACTGTATTTGAGTCGGAATGATCTTATTCGTCCCTGCCCTCTGGTGTACAGTGAAGTAGTCAAAAATCAGAACAGAAAGTTCTATTTGGTTATTAAAATTGTATGATGAGTCAGGCCTATTGTGACCCAGGAACCTGAACCAACAGATTGAAATTCAACAAATTCTGGATAAATAATAAATTCTGCTCTGTTTTGTAGATTTTTGGTGACCCTGGTGAGATTGATTCTCTTGTTGATTGTGCAAATGAAAATCTAACATATCTCACATACAGCCTCTTAAAGAATATTATATAAAGTTTATATTTGCATTAAATTTTTTTTCCCAGTAAGTTAAATTGAGCAAATAGACACTTTGCTTTTACATTTGCAATTAATAATTCTAGACAATCAAAAAAAAATGTATTCTCACCAGGGTGTTCAAACTTTTGCATGCAAAAAAAAATAGTAATGAGACTTTAGTGGAGCCGTTCTGCCTGCGGTTGAGGTGCACCCAGTTCTACACAGTAAAACATGCCCCTGCCCTGAGAACTCCTCAGCACTGCTAAAGCCCTCCTCTGGTAATCATGTGTGACTGGATGCCCTGTAAGGTTAAATGAAGTTGGATGTTGTTTGATTATGCAGCTGAACACATGGAAGGTCGATCAGTTATATAGATCAGCTCCATGCTTATAATAAATTCAAGGTTCAGTGTGTTCAGTTCATGTATCTGTTTGAGTGCACTCCTTTAAAACACCATAAATAAGTGTTTTGTAATCTTCTCGTGTCTTAGGTGGACGTGCTCCGCGCTCTTGGTGCTGAAATAGTTCGGACTCCGACTTCGGCTCGCTTTGACTCTCCTGAGTCTCATGTGGGCGTGGCCTGGCGTCTAAAGAACGAAATTCCCAATGCTCACATTCTGGATCAGTACCGAAACCCCAGCAATCCCCTGGCTCACTACGACACCACCGCTGAGGAGATCCTGGAGCAGTGTGACGGTAATGGTCTTGTCTGTACATGCATGCCATAGAATCTAGAACTGTTTGCCAGTTGTTTTTGCACACAGAGGAATTTGTTTTCAGCATTTAACCCATCCGTGAGGTGAAACACCAGCACCTCTAGTGAACATAGGCCCTAGGGGGCAGTGAGCATATTCGCCTGGCTAGGGGTGGGCAGCCCTTGCCACGGTGCCTAGGAAGCAGTTGGGGTTTAAGTGCCAGGCTACAGGGCACTTTAGGGAAAGTTCATGAGGCTGGCCTCCTAATTGTCCCTAGTATGTTGTATACATGCAATGTAGGTTCAGATATTAATATGTATGCATGTATGTATTATATATGAGAGAGAGATGTTATTAAATAATAAACAATATGCTCTAATGCTGTTATTTACTGTCAGTTTTCTTACTGTGATGTATGTATTGCACTTTTGAAATACAGGGCATTCTGAATGTTGATTTTATTATAATCACTTCAGAACAAATAACCTTTAGGGGTTGGTCTAATACGGTTAGACCCAATCCAGTCCCTGGTCCTGGACTAATGCTGGAATTTTTTTTTTAAAATTTATTTATTTATTTTTTTTAATGACTGTTCTCAAAAATTTATAATTCATAAATTATATGATCACTGTCCTCCTGCAGGTAAAATAGACATGCTGGTGGCTGGAGCTGGCACAGGCGGCACCATCACTGGCATTGCCCGGAAGCTGAAGGAAAAGTGCCCTGACATCAAGGTTGGACTCCTAGACCTGTCCATCCAACAAACACGATCATTTCAACTGCATTACAGTTGCTATAGAGCATGTCTGCTATGACTGCCAGAACGCTGACTATGTAGGTCCACTCGCTATGAATTGTACACTACAGTTATGGACTATAGTTACAGAAATACCATAAGGAAAAATGATTTAGATTTCATAGATTTAGATTTAAATCCCTTGTTGATCCCACAGTGGGGAAATTTAGTCTCTGCATTTAACCCATCAACCCACACTCACTAGTGAACACACTAGGGGGCAGTGAGCACACTTACCCGGAGCGGTGGGCAGCCCTATCCACGGCGCCCGGGGAGCAGTTGGGTGTTGGGTGCCTTGCTCAAGGGCACCTCAGTTGTTACTGTAGGCTCAGGGAATCGAACCGGCGACCCTCCGGTCACAAGGCTGGTTCCCTAACCTCCAGCCCACGACTGCCCCTGTAAATGGGCTGAAATAATTTGAAATGTGATCTACTTGACTTAAATTGATCAGGAGTAGTGGCACAAATCATTCCTATAAATTCAGGTTCAATTTCTATGCTACCTTTTTTTTAAATTCCTGATTCCTGAAGAGGTCCCACTGCACTATAGACCACCCTTGTCCATGTTATAAATTGTTTATAATTAATTTATGATTGAATTCATGTTCACCTTGTGTATTGTTTTGTATGGGTCATGTTCAGACTGTAACAGCATGTATCTGTATGTTAGATTGTTGGTGTGGACCCTGAGGGCTCCATCCTGGCCGAACCGGAGGAACTCAATAAGACGGATAAGACCCAGTATGAGGTGGAGGGCATTGGATACGACTTCATCCCCACTGTACTGGACAGATCTGTAAGTTTAGACCATCAGGGTGATCTGAGTGCTGCTCTGGTTTTGTATTCTGGGTTCTAATGGTACTGTTAGGCTTGAGGAACGGGGTGAGCTCGTCCCGGATCAGTATTATACAGGTTATCTTCATGTACTGGACGTTTGACACTGATGTACTTGCTCATTGTCAGGTGGTGGACAGCTGGTACAAGTCCAACGATGACGAGTCCTTTGCCATGTCACGAATGCTGATCCGTGATGAAGGCTTACTGTGTGGTATGTACTCCTCTCCACCATGTGTGTCATATAGTATATGACGTGATCCACCCCAGACTTGCCAGCACAGTCACAGTGCGCTAGCTTTACATGAATATTAGCCTTCAGGCTTCTTACTGAGTTATGAATGCATTGGTGATTTGTTTTATGCTTGTTAACTTGCGGCCCCCTCTGCTGGTGTGCATGTAGGTGGTAGTTCAGGCTCAGCCATGGCTGCAGCAGTGAAGGTGGCTAAGGAGCTGAAGGAGGGTCAGCGCTGTGTGGTTCTTCTGCCAGACTCCATCCGTAACTACATGTAAGGAGCCGCCGACTCTCCTCCTGCTGTGTAATGTGATATGGAGCCTGTCCTCAGGAGACCACACTTCCTTTTACAGTGTTTGCTTTTATAGAAGCTGACACTCAACACCTACACGAAGACCAGCCAAATGTACTATAAATACTCAGGCATTTTGGGATGGAGTAAACTTTGGAATGTAGCGAGCCCTTTCTGTTCACCTTCTGTTAATGATGTAAACACCATCTTCCCCAGACGTAGCCGACCTGCCAAGACAAGTTTGGTGTCCAAGTTTTAAGACTTTGGTATAGAGGTCGGGCTTACATTTACATTTACGGCATTTAGCTGACGCTCTTATCCAGAGCGACTTACAAGGTTAATCATATTACAGGTAGGCCAATGTAGTGTTAGGAGTCTTGCCCAAGGACTCTTATTAGTGTAGCTCAGCATAGTCACCTAGACTGGGATTTGAACCCCAGTCTCCCACATGTGGTGGTGGCTCTCTAGCTACACCAACACACACATTAGGCCTTCAGTGCTAATGTAGCAAATAAACACTTGTAGTCAACAGTCACCTAAATCTTATGTTTAAATACACCCACATAAATTCTCTCAAACCACATCTAGCTCTGGATTTAGGCTGCACCCATTGTTGATGTAGCTTGGGCCACAGTGCTGTGAACTGTGAGCTATAGAAATAAAGAATCTTGCTATATAGCTGAAAGCAGTGGTCAGCCAGTTTAGATGACGTTTTGCCAAATCCTGACCCACTGACAGAATGCATGCCCATCACACAGGTGTATGGATGCTTGAATATGGTTAGCGATGTCTTGTGTTTAATAAACTCATGCCTTCAGTGATCAGATTAGCATAAAACATAATGAAGACCTAGATGTGTTTTGAGGGGGTCTGGAGAAGCTTTTTCAGGGATGAAAATATTTGGGTGCCTATTTACTGCTACTGTCATCAGCTCTATAGTAATGGTTCCAGTTTAAAACTAAAGAATACAGGTTTGGACCTGTACCGTGTCTTGGCAGATTGACTGAATCTGTGTTAAGTGGATAAAACTGTCAGTCCAATTTTTCACCAAACCCTCACTTTTAACGGGAAGTCATGCCCACTGACCAAGAGGGTGTGATTCCTTCCACAGGTCCAAGTTCCTCAGCGACAAGTGGATGTGTCAGAAAGGCTTCCTCAGAGAAGAGGACCTGATGGTGAATAAACCATGGTGAGATATCAATACAAATACACAAAATACATGCGTGTAGCTGAACGGTATTGATAAAATTCAGTATCATGGAATTTCCTACAGTACTCTCTTTCAGACCGGACTGGATCAGTATAATGTTATTAATGTAGGATGGACTTCTAATAATGATGATTATCACTTGGGTGGTAAAAGTCTAGCTCTGAGACTAGTGTGGACAGTGGACTCATGACAGTTACTTCATGGAGGTCTTAATAAATGGATAATAAATTGAATGTGATTAGTACATGTGGTCTGCAGGGCCAAGACTGAGGACTGCTTACTGCTTCAGGAGTTTTACAGCTGTTTGCACCAGAATACTTGTATTCGGCCTGTATCGGTGCCCTGCTGATGCCCAGATAGCCAACTCTAAACATAGACGCAATAGTATAGCATGTGGACATGTGCCTGGAAATGAAAGGCATGTCTTGCTACAGTACATCTACCAAAACATGTGGGACGTGCCGTCTAACCACCTCTCTCTCACTCTCCCTCTCTTTAGGTGGTGGAATTTGACTCTTCAGGAGTTACGTCTGTCTGCTCCCCTGACCGTCCTGCCCTCGGTCACCATTAAAAACACCATTAAGATCCTGAAGGAGAAGGCTTTTGACCAGGCCCCAGTAGTTGATGAGGCTGGGTAGGTTAATCTTCCCTAATGCTTGTTTGGAGCAGTAGTGAACATCGGATTCAGATATTGCGCTGGATGGAGGACTGGGAATTGAAAAACTGAACTGTTCGGCCAAAAACCAAACGTGTGGCTGGCCTAGTTTTCATAGTTAGTGGTATGCTATGCAGTTTCAGAAACCTACATGAGCTGTCTGTTTGACGTGGGTAAAGACAGGTGTGATGATTCAGAAGGGCCACTTGCAAAATACTAATTCGTGGAGCCTTAGCTTCTATAACAACAAACCTCAACCAGCAAACCTCAGAGACCTAATACGAGCGGCTGATGTAACCAGGCGTGCAGGAGAAACTGATTCATTTAAACCAGGTTTTATCGCTTTGGGCCAGAACACCGCTGATACGGCTAAAATGAACTCACCTCTCCTGTAAATCACACCTGACACTGCAGCCTCGGGTCACACCACCATGTACATTTGGAGTGGTTAGTGGGGAACGTGTTCAAACAGCTGTACTGTCAGTCTGGCCCAGCAGCTGCTGTGGTTACCCGCAGAAGAACAGCTCTCCAGCCTCTGTGGTGGATGTGGTCTAATCATTTCTTTCAGCCTCGGTTCAAACTAGAAAGCAGATAGGATCTATCGCAGAGCGGCCTGAGCCTGGAGGATTTAAAGAAGGAAAAGAACTTGAGAGAGAGAAATCTCGTCAAACAGGAGATGTGCGTTCTGTGGAGATAATAAGAAACATCTCGTTTAAAATGAAGAGTGAACATAACTTCTTATAACAAGCTGTCAGATGTTTTTCTGTTTATATGAAGACACAAGTCTCTTCACATTTCATGCATTTCATGATCAATTATCCAAAATTACTTTACATTATAAACATATTCGAAATCAGAAATCTTAGATTTTTTAGGAATGTTGTGGCCTGTTAAATAAGGAAGTGTGAGTTCAGTAGAGTATTTTAGAGATTTGTCTTTTTACGTTATTGGAACTGCTTTTCGTAAATAAATACTGTGGCTTAAAAGTTTGCAGTCAGTTTTTAATACAGTATAATATAAAATCTAAAAAATTATGCTCTTATAGTACTAGCCCTGTAAATCTTCACTGGGTTTAAATAATTAGGGAGCCATAAATAAAAAGTAAGATATCACTGGAATGATGAACAGAAGCACCCAATGTTTAAAAATACCAGATGAAACTGTGGAACACTGAGAATTGAAAAAGTTCTGTCTAAAATTCCCCACTTTTTTAACTTTGAATAACTGCATGCAAATGTTTTATGCAGAATGGAAATCAGATTACATGGTTTGTTAATTTTGTAGGTGAAAATAAGTTCAACCTTAGTCTGCAGCGAGCAAACCTAAAACAAAGAGGCATTCTTTTCTGCAAGTGCATGATTTCTATTGATTTTGTTCAGTTTAACATAATGATTTTTTTTTTTCTTACCAGAGAATGTTGAATGTGCCATAACATTTGCATATTATTCAGCTTAATATGTTACATTTCAGAAAATAAACACTAATTGGGCTCGTTATAAAATAAACTCATTTGACCAGAGGAGCCCAAACCTTACATATGACTGTAGGATAGCTAGCCCATTTATTCAGCATGTTACAAATGGCTTATTCACAGAACTCTTGGCACGTACTACAAAGAGGATGGAAACTTACTAACTACTCATGTAAGAGTAACGTAACCAAATGACCAAATCCAGCAACATGACCAATGAGTAAAGTCTCCCTCTCCCTCTCTCTCCCCCCAGGGTGATTCTAGGCATGGTCACACTGGGCAACATGCTCTCATCTGTGCTCGCCGGTAAGGTCAGTCCATCAGATCCCGTCATCAAGGTCCTCTACAAGCAGTTTAAACAGGTGAAGACCCACGCGCTCCCACACACATGCTCATTTGCCAAACAAAGTCTCTCCTTACACAAAGCCCTCAAATATAACTCCCACAAGATCAACAGCAGTGACTGACCTGAGGTTATGGGCACACAGCCAGACACACCCTAACTGGAAAACCACATGTCCCCAAGCGCTCTCACCCTTACCACGTGTGCCCACACCCACCCCACGTGCGTCTTTCACACCAACACAACAGCAGGAAGCTGTTCTAGTGCACTAGATAGCTGATTCTAGATGCTCAGCTCGACTTAACCTACATTCAGCTGAATATTACAGAAGGATTTCTGTGTTTAATTTGTACAGATACATTTAATAATTTTATTTTATCGCATGTTAGCAACATTGTACACACGGAGAGGGCCAAGTAAACCTGTTGAGGTTTAGGGAGAAATATTGAATGCTTTCATATTAACTACAACGCTGTCGGATGTGAGGCCCACTAGGGTCTTCAAACTGGTCCTCAGGCCCCACCAGAGAGTTCACATTTTTGCTTTACTCTTATGCATTATAAATAACGATTAAAAACCAAACTCTAGGTCACCTTACTGTCCAGAATTAGGCTGGTGGGCTTAAACTGCTCTTTAATACACCCCAAGACAAAATACACAGCAGACATGTAGTAAACATATCAGTGAATATGTTTCGCAAAGAAAGGTTCAGGATCACTGGATGTCATTCTAAACCCAAATTCTTTAAATTCACACCAACCAGTAGGTGAAAGTCTGTGAAAGGTCTGTGTAGCTGAAAAGAGGCCATCTCTCTCCATGTGTGCAGGTTCGTCTCACAGATAACCTGGGGAAACTCTCCCGGATCCTGGAGACGGATCATTTCGCCCTGGTGGTGCATGAACAAATCCAGTGTAAGCAATCTCCCCATCCTGTGTGTGAGTCTCCCCACCCTGTGTGTGAGTCTTCAGCCTCATTGCTCTGATTTCCTTCTTGTTTGCTGTATTAAATTGCTCACGGCTGCTCACGGCTGCTCACGGCTGCTCACGGCTGCTCACGGCTGCTCACGGCTGCCGTTTCTCTGTTGGTCGTGTGCTTTTGTATATAGTTTATGGGTTTATTCAGTTAAAGGAATATGTTAAATTTAAATTCCCTCTTACACACACTAGGGATTAAATCAGGCCTGAACATTTGGCCCAAACTCCGAAGGAGACCAGAGGACTTTCCAAAGAATATCGTCAAGCTTTGCCAGAAGCTGACCAGGGTGCTATGTGTTTCTGCTTGAAGCTAGTTTAATTACAGTGCAGTGACAGTAATGTCTCATTAGGTCATAGATAAATCATAAAAAATGTGATACAGTATAATACACAGTATGATACAGGACAATCAGCTGTTGGTGATATTTAAATGTTTAAATTTAATTTTAACACATTTATTGATCAAATACTGTCCTAAACGTTTGGTAGTCTGGATATGGCATATGCTTCAGGCCTTACCTCATGTGTAGTCAGTCAGCCAAGACACATTAGTCCATTACATGGACAAATAATAGGAGCCTATTTCCCATAATTCAGAAGCAAGAAGTCTGGTCAGTTAGATTTGGGATAAGAAGATTTTTTTTAATTTTTTTTTTTAAATTGTTGTTGTTGAGAATTTGTGGAGTAAATAACTGAACACACCATCTATATTGAACACAATCATTTTAATACACAGTTAAAGTTCAGAAAAAAAGGAAAACCTGTACCAAAATGTACAGACTTCTCTTCTCTGTAGAGGATGTGTTCACGTATTAACACTTCAACCACATCATCTAAGGGGTTAGATGTGGTAGACTCGTGTTGGGTAGGTTGCTGGTGTGTGGAGGCTTTATTTGGGGGGCAGTCCAACACTAATAGTCCAAAAAGCGTGCAGGGCTCGAAACACAGGCAGCTGAAACGAGGCAGATCCATATACGAAAACCAGAAAGACGAGCAAGTATCAAAACGGGAAATGATTTACAAAGAACCAGAACTCAGTAAATACAGCACAGCAGCAGGCAAAACGAAGGGGTTTATACAGGAGTCTGGAGTCCTGGATCCGCTAGGCTGTGTGAAATAGAGGAGTGGGTGGAGCTGGAGGAAAGGAAAACAAACAATAGCACGTGGCCTAGCCATGTGTACTACCCTGCAGGCCCAGGAGGGGGTGGTTCTGCAGCCAAAGTTGTTTTCCCTTTTCTCTTCCCTCAGAGCACCGTGGTCCTTTTCTCACCGAGTAGGCCGGATCGTTTGTTTGCAGAACTGGCACACAAGACCAGAGAACAAACAATGCACTCTTTGGGTTTATTAAATAGGGGAGACGTAAATGAACTTTTAGTATCGAGTAAACCCGGCAGGTTCCCAAATAAATACACCCTGCACACAATCCATGAAACCAGTTTCTGGAAATCTCAGGTTCTCTGCAAAGCACATTGACACTTGACCCACTTCTTCTGAATGTGTGGATCCTCTGGAAGTCTGTGTTGGCACATTCACTTCAGTAAACAGCATGTATAATTATTTTTTTATAAATATTTTCCACTCTAATACTGTGCAGCAGACAATCTACAGAAACAACATTGCTTATGACTTCATCATTAATAGGTAGAGGAAGTTTTTAGAGCGTAGTTTTCATATACAGACTGTGGAGTGGTGGTTGGTGTGGCTCAGTGGATAACACCACTACCCACCGGGGATCTACCACACCATCTGGGAGATGGGGGTTCAATGCCTGGTCTAGGTGACTATGCTGTACTACACCAGTAAGAGTCGTTTGGGCAAGACTCCTAACACTACACTGGCCTCTCTGTAATATTAATTTTCTCTCTTGATAAGAGCGTCAGCTAAATGACATAAATGTAGATGAGTGAGCTGTAGATTTTGCTTAGACTGTACAATATCAGGCATTTTTATTTATTGGGTAAAAATAAAAATCAGACTTTCTTTTATACGGGCTATTCAGAGGCTTCTATAAATGAGTGCGTTGCGGGGTGATGGTTTTTTGTGTTTTGGTGTTTTTCCACCACCCCTGCCGTGTACGTGTACTCCTTCATGGCCTTGACCGTGTTTTTGGCCCTTGAATGCCCACGTGTTTACAGAGAGACGCCACGGATGATCGGCAAACTCCTCAATTGCACTGTGGCCTTACTGGAACCAAACTCATGAACTTTGTATCTTACTAGCTGAATACAAGTTATTTAGACCAGGAGATCTGTTCCTAGTGTTTGTGTTGCATTGCCGCCAGTCCCTGTGGTGCTTGAGGACTTTTGCTTGTTTGCTGCAGAAACTGAACTGTGACATCTTTATATGGACTACACTACTGTGAATCCGTACCGAGAGTTACAGGGGGCGTAGGAGGTGTAAGCAGTGTTATAGGTTTGAGACTTTCCCCTTTCAGTCCATAGATATAAACTTTAGGCAGTTTTGAATTCATAACGGTTGTGAAGTCTCAGCCAAGAACACATTTACATATGACCGCCTAGTTAGCCTACAGCAGTTTAGCTCTGCCCGTTCACGTGGAAGTGATGTGGAGTGTGGTTACTACATACAGTCTGTAGCAGAGACGCTCGATGTAGAAGGTGTCTAAGTAGAAGATTAAACGTTGTGCTGTTCCTGGGTGTCAGGAAGCAAATGGTTCAGCATCCAGAAAGGTGGGAACAGAGTTTTGTGGTTTCAGTTGGAAGTTGGCTGTCTCTTCCAGTGTAGACTACTCATTTCAGAGGTGTTTGGTTTGGTCCCCACATAGGGATGCAACTACTCACCCATTAAGCCCCCACACCACACCACACCCCACATCCAACAACAACCACCGACTCCCAACCACCCCTCCATCCAGTGCACACCCTGGAACTGTATACACAAAACCATTGAAGAGGAAGGACATGCGTGTGACACCTGCTATGCCCTCTCAAATTATTGGTTGGGACAAGTCCCTACTGTCAATATGCAAACATACACCCGTGTATTAAATGAGGCACAGTGTAGGAGCAGATGGAACGGAGATCATGTACACATCAGTAACAGCTTCATCATGGTAATGTACAAATAAATAGGGAGTCATTTAGGTAAAAAGAAATTGGACATTGGGTGTGAGGCGGTTGATGGACTGGTATGAAGCTTTTAACGTAACATTGTCCTCCCTCTCTCTCATCCTCTGTAGACATGACCGATGGGTCGTCCGCTTTGAAGCAGATGGTGTTTGGCATCGTCACGGCCATCGACCTGCTGAACTACGTGACCACTCGGGAGAGGAGAGAGCGAACGCTGTCTGAGTGCTCACTCCCAGAAGAGCTGTAACTGCTGTGACCAACACAAAACGCAACCACGACGATACATATCATGCTAGTGAATACCAGAGGACAGTTTTGGTTACAGAAGTTTTATTTCCCCATTGAAACACATGATACTGTTTAGTAGAAGTCAGATTAATGACTGTATTACTGTCTTTACCAAATAATAGCTTTTAAGTTTACTCTCTCAGTTGCTGCGTTTTAGGGTAGCCTCGTTCGCAGTGAGCTGAAGCTGTGCAGGTCATTACCAGATTTTGAGATGTATATATTTGAAATGATCCAGTGGCATGCTTTCTCCTGGGCTTATTATTATTATTATTATGGGCTGTATTCTCTTTCAGTGCTGCTATTTTCCATTTCTCTGCTTTTAAGAATGACCGTCCTCTAGCACCCGTTTTCAGCCTGGTCCTTTTCCTCCCATTACCTCTGATCCGGCTGATCAGCTCATGTACAGCCTGCTATTGAGCTGAAGTGACTGGTAATGAAGCAAGGGTGGAACTCCAGGACCAGGCTTGGGAAACGGAGATCTAGCAGGGCTGAATTTGGCAGTCATGTAAGGGTTATACTGCCACCTTGTGACCATGAAAGGTCATCCGTTTTTACAATCATTTTCAGATTTGTTTTGTTTTGTGGATTTTAGCTGATGGATGTAAATGTGACTGAAGCTCAGTATGGTGGTGAAACACAGGTGCTCAGCTGGACCGTCTAGTGGTATTAACTATTTCCTGGCAGTGAAAGCCGGTGTGCTGGTGGATGAGTGTAATTTGATTAACGAGGTTCCTGCTGGAGTGCCACAGACCCATCTACCGTGATCCTGATTGTGTTGATGTTTTATTCTGTTCTTCTGATTGTTTTTTTTCTGCTGTTTGTAAATGAAAGCTGAATGTGAGATGTAGAAGTGTTCAGGGCGCAGAATGTTGGAGCAGTATGTCTCTCTTCCAGGAAGTGTCTTTACTTTAGACTTGTTTATTTTATTTGATTAGGGTTTATGGATTTCTGGTTTATGACGCTATGATGAATGCTGTAATAAATGTGCTATAGTTTTCAATGGGGACTGATGTGATTTTTGCTAATTGAGGGTTTTACCTCATATCTCAACATTACACGGTGCAGTCACAGTAAGATTAGAGGTATTCATATTCACTACAGGTGTAAATGTGGGGCATGATGAACAGTGAAGTGAGCACAGGCCCATAACTGAAACACAAGGCAGACAGGCCTGTCATCCAATACATATGGTTCACTGCTGCATATCTGTTGTACTGCTGTATATACAATGCTATCAAAGGTTTTGACACCTGAGCATTTGTCTGCTCAGAAAACTAAAATAGGACACACAGAAATCTACGTTACTTATGATGTAAGTCAGTGGAACCAGATTTCTTTCCAATAACTTTGGCTCATTTGTTTTTTGGCCATCCTCCAAGGAATATACCTGTAAGTAGACCTACCAGGTTATGAGTTCTATTTCCTCTTATGTATCCTTTCATCATTCATCATTTCATCCATTCATCATTTAAATTTCAAAGAACAACAAGCGTTTGCAAAATTGTAAAGACCCGTAGATAAATTAGAACAGATAGATAGATACTTAACAGGCGGAGACTAAACACATCCCTGGGTTTCTAGCTCTAGCTCCAGTTCTAGAGAGACAGGGACGCCTGCTGTTGACATATGCCACTGGGTTATAGAATATTGATGGCTGAAAAAGTGACTCGGTTTAAAAACAACAAACTGTTTGTAGATGATATGATGGCTACACTCAACTCTATTGTATGTCTACACAAATCACATTCCTACCATCACCTCATAGTATGATTTAGGTATTGTAACCCTGGCCCCTCAAATAATCTCTGGGTTACCTCGTGTTTTGTTGTGGTGAAATTATGCTGGTGGAGTCTTACAAAGGAGTATTCTCCAAAACTAGGCTGGTTAGCCGATAGCAGCAGCCCCCTCTGTTGGCCAAAACAAGCAGGATAGGAGACGCCTGCCTGTCTGTTCTGCTGCATAACTTTCGAAGAATTTCCTAATTTATGGTTAAAAGTGGGAAGGTTTCCAGGAACATTTCCAGGGACAGCTCCAGGGGATGTCTGGTTACCGTATTTCACCATCCTTGCACACGTGACGTCCTCAGAAACATCTCCTGAAAAAAACTACCGCAGTGTGAGCAGTGCCAACCTCACCGCTGTAGGCGCTTTATTAATTTAGCCACATTAGCCTAGTTTCCCCAGTGCAGCACCTGGCTGATCGAAGATGTGTAAATCTGAGGTTTGGCAGAAACGCTGCTGCTCATTTCAAACTGTCCAGGAATGCTACACACACTCATATTTGATTCTGTACGATGATGACACACACACACACAATGGCCGGGAGCAGTAAAACCATGTCCATGGCAGACAGATGGTTGGAGTGACCGTAAGCTGGTCAGGAGGAAGGAATGAGGTGATGTAAGAGGGCTGCGGCAGGGACGCAGAGGAAACCCAGCATGCCCGCTACACAGTGTGGACTGTGTGTGTGTACACATGTGCTTCAGCATGAATGCACACATGTTGTTTTGGAAAGTTCATTTTGGATATGCACCCCTCCCCAACCATCAGGGATGTCATCTGTTCTGGCTCTTTTCAGCTTCCTGGCCCAGGGCCCCTGGCTGTTTTGGGAAATCCCTGCTTTGTTCCTGTCCAGGAACATTTGGTCATCAGGTCACCCAGGTCTGCTGAGCAGAAAGCTTATTCACACAATGCTGTAACGAGTGGATGACTGTTACAGAGTATAACTGTGCATATACACTGAAATTGGTCCCCTCTTTACTGCAGCAACAGCATGTGGGTAGGCTTTACACCAGACATTGGAACATTGCTGTGAGGATTTGATTTCAGCTACAAGAACATTACTGAGATCAGGTTCTGATGTTGGATATTTAGTTCCGGCTCACTCCAACTCATCCCTAAGGTTGCTGGATGGAGCTCCATCACTCCAAAGAATGCATGGGTGGATTGAGCATAATGCAGCTGCTCCATAGTGTGTTGATTTATTGACAGTGCTTTTCTATGAAGATCATATCAGCTGTACTTTCACATGCACGTCAAGTGAGCTAAACGCACTGACGTGATGGGTCAAACTACATCTGGACATTTTCACAATAAGGAAACATTTGGGAATGCTCTGGCTACAATGACTTTATTCCCTCAGTGCAAATCACGGCTGAGTAATGATGTTTACAATGCTTGATTTTTTAACTGGTCTGTTGTTAGTGTATTATGCATTTCTGAACAAACAGACCTTCCTGTGAGCCTTGGAAATGTGATGTCATGGTACAGTTTGTTATATGTGAGTTAGTCAGTCCAGATCTATTCTTCTTTGCGTTAGCGTTTGAATCTGCCTGGTTAACAGATCAAACCTGAGAGCAAAATCAGGGAAGGCCAACTGGAAAACAAGTTTCATTTATCTATTTCGGGGAAACAGTCATTTTATTCTCGTTAATCATATTGATTTAATCCAATAAAACTTTTATCATTTAAAGAATTGATCACATTTGGCATCAGCTAAGTAACTCCT
This sequence comes from Prochilodus magdalenae, assembly GCA_024036415.1. Taxonomy (NCBI): domain Eukaryota; kingdom Metazoa; phylum Chordata; class Actinopteri; order Characiformes; family Prochilodontidae; genus Prochilodus; species Prochilodus magdalenae. The sequence goes on along the minus strand of JAMWET010002724.1, from coordinate 205,898 downwards.
CACAAACTTTCTGTTTTCAACTAAAAGGTATGAGGTTAAGTGAATTTCGCTGTGGCTAGTATTGTAAGCTCAACTATCAGACAATTACCCTTTGACTTCTTCTGTGTCTCTGACACTTCAGTGACCTAATATGGGTTTTTATGGGTGTTGATGTTGTACAGTAATAGTATCACTAGTTTGCTAACAAGCTAGGCAAGCAGTGTGTGCTAAAAGGCGTCAGTAGTATATATGCCAAAATCTGCCAAAGTGAAACCCACCAATAACCAAGTGATATATGTTGCTGGATGAAATATGCCAGTAGGTTAATTAAGTCAGTCTTGCAGTGGCTGGTGGAATAATCATTTTTAAACTGCACAGGCTACAACTACACAGTAGCTGGTGAGTCACTAAAAAACCCGCTGAACTTCTTCAGTGCTCTCATGGACCCCTGTGTTCAATTAAAGAATGATAAAGTTAAATATAGCAGACTAAACAGGCTAACAGATCGCTGGATAAAGAGGCTAAAAGATACCAGGATAAATACACTGAAATATAGCAGGTAAAAATGTCAAAGATAGCAGACTAAACACAGTAGGACATAGCTAGTTAGCTAGCAAGGCTAGCAGGTTAAAATGGATTAAGATTAACAGGCTAAACAAGTTAAAAGGTCGGAGGCTAAACAGGTTAAACGAACAGGGTAAAGAATAGCAGGCTAAAGAGGCTAAAAGATTAAACAGGCTAAACTATAATTGCCTAAACAAGCTAAAATAGGCTAAACTGGTGAAAAGATGAAATAGGCTAATGGAGAGAAGGGTAAAAAGGATAAAAGATTCATCAGGCTACAAGATAGCATGCTAAATAGGCTGAAAGATAGTAGGCCAAGGCTAAAAAAGCTAAAAGATAGTAGGCCAAACATAGTAGTAGATAGTACATAGATAGTAGGCCAAGGCTAAAAAAGCTAAAAGATAGTAGGCTAAACAAGGCTAAACAAGTTAAAAGGTAGCAGGCTAAACAGGTTAAACGATTGAACAGGGTATACAATAGCAAGAGGTTAAACGATTTGATGCTAAGCAGGTTAAAGATTAAACAGGTTAAAAGATAGCAGGCTAAATAGACTAAAAGACTAACAGGGCTTAGGGATAACTAGCTAAATAGGCTAAAAGATAGTAGGTCAAACAGACTACACAAGGCTAAACAAGCTAAAAGGTAGCAGGCTTAAAAGATTACACAAGCTAAAAAATTCAGGCTAACAGGCTAAAAGGGTTTTTTGTTTAACATATTAGAAAAAAATGACATTAATTGTGCCACAGTGTGTGTACGGAACCCTGGACGGGATAAAAATAAAAATCTGTTCGTTCTCTTGATGTGCACAATTTTTTTTTTCACTCATGAGGACATTTTCCGTCCACAATTAACACTCCATTCTCTTATTTTCCTTTAATCGTGGGCATGTTTTCTTTTTAAATGAGCTCTCACATTGTGAAAGTGCCTAATAGGTTTAAATGTGTTTAGATTGATGTGATAATGGAGACACACTCATTGGGTTTATCAAAGTTAGGTTTGTGTCATGAGGACATTGTAGCTTCTCTTGCACAACAAAGCATCACAGTCAGTAAACATCACATGGATTCATCACTGTAGCTGCAACTTCCATAAACTACAAGATCAACCTTCACTAAACTGCAGTTTCTAAGTATTATATCGTCGCTGTCCAAAGAAAAACAGGTATCTCCAAAATGGCAACTTTACAGGAGAAGCCAAAAACCTAATTAAATTTTAATGTAAGTCAATGGAACCAGATGTCTTACCAAGCACTTTTGGACCATTTCAATTGGTCCATTCATCATGCAAATCCCACACAGTGTAAACCGGAGCTGCTGTTTTCAAATGACGCATAAAAGTCAAAATAGACAAAAATGGAGATACAGGTTGGACATTGGACAGCGACGATATGTATCCGAGATGAAGACACAGCACTGCCGTTTATCACTGCTCGTACATGGAGACGTAGGGTTAGAGACCATTACACAATTACCAGGAGAAAAGTTTAGCATCTCAATTTACTCAACTCAAATCACACACTGATTTATGCATGTCTGACACTGTTTGAATTCTGACCACCACTTATAAATGTGAGGCATTCCAGATATTAATTTATCCAAATATTATTTATTATATATAATAAAGTTCCCCTGACAACAAATCAGTCACCTTGGTTGTTTAAGGTGGTAGTACCCTTAGGATCCTGCAGAACTTGAATTGTGTGCATTAACGGTGGGGTTGGAGCCCCTGGGCGAATCAGGGTTCTACAGGTTATAGATGAAACATCATTTGGGGGAGAGCTGACCGTCTGGTAAAACCAGACAAGGACACATACTCTGTGCACATCAAGGGTGTGGTGAAACAGTGTATAAAACCCTGTAACAAGTTTCTGTCTTTGGAGCAGGCTGGACTGGACTGGACAAGACAGAGCCGCGAGTCCAACTCCAACATCTCCAGCCTTCAGTCTCCTGACTCTACCCTTCTGTGCATGCGAGGAAAGAAACAGCACCTAATACAAAGTGGGTATACTGATTAACCTTAGGGTGTAGAGAATGTTCAGGATCTTAGATTATTTCTCTTCCTTTTATTAACCAGATTAGCGCCGTCATTCTACACATGGCATGGTTATGGTTTATTAATGATGCAACCATGCTTTGAAATTCTCAAATGTATGTGGATATGTGAGACACTGTGATGGACAAATGAACAGACTAAATGCATATATGCATGAGGAGGTGACACCGTCCACTCCTTTAGTCCGCTTTCAAAGATATACGTATATACTCACATTTAGTCACATTTAGAGAAATCAGTCTCTCCGTGGAGTCTCTCTCAGAAGTCTCTTATGGGGCCACCGCAGATCTCAGTAAAGTGACGAGGGAAATTCAACTGAGGCTCTCAAGTCTCAAGACCACACTCTCTCACTCAACGCATCACTTTCATTAAAGCTGTGGATTGTGGATTCAATATTGAGCCACATATCCTCTACTAAACCACACTTCAGCCAAGCCGGTTGGCCCAATGCAAGCTGGTCCGGTTGCTGTCATACTGAGCCAGACTCCCAGGAAGCATAAGGGGCCCACAACAGACCACCCATATGAAAACGCTGGATGTGGTGGACTCGACAGGTAGGTACGTGCTGTCTCCCAGGACAGATTCCTGAAATCCTAGCCAACCACCGATTTGTGATGCATCATTGTTCATGTGGGGTTAAACGACACTCTACGAGAAACCTCTGAAATTCTGGAGAAGGATTTCAGTGAACTCCGGGACTTTATCAGCAGGCTTAAAATTGAAACAATCATCAATGGTTCACTATCAGCCTGAGGAGACTATATGTTCTCGTGTAGCTACATGTTCTCTGCTGGCTCCAAACAGCTGGTTGCAAAAGGCATGCAATCTAAAGGGTCTGAATTATATCGAGAAATCTTCTCCTCCCCCTTTACCATCTGCCAGCTCTCTCTCTCCTAAAGAAAACACCCAGACAACATTCCTCATCCTGGATGGCCTAGATACTTCATCCCACTCTAATGACAGCCCTTTAATGTCTCAAACAAGAGCAACGAAACTGATGTGGTACTACTGTCCAACGAACCTGACATGCCCCCCGCCCCCCACAAAGGATCTCAGGAAGAACTCCACCAACATTAGTGATTTCTTAATTCCCACTGCCTTGGTTTCCCTTGTTTTTATGTTTTTGGATGAAACTTGGTTAGACAGCTCGAGTAACAGTTCTTATTGAAGCTGCTCCTCATAATTTCAGGTTTCTCATGTACCCAGAGTGAATGAGTGAATAGGAGCGGCGGTGAAGTCGGTGCAAACAGGTTACACCTGGGGAGTTATCTTCATTTGAATATCTCTATAGCCTACTTAAAGCGACACCTCTGATACTTTTATAAAGGCCCCCAAATCACTGATGGCTTTTCACTGATTTTCACTGATGGCTTTTCTGGACTTCTTAGTGCAATCTCTACAGATTTCAACAGCATTTTGATCACTGGGAATTTTAATTTACACATTGACAGTCCAAAGATTGCCTGGCTAATCAGTTTCTTGCAGTACTTAACATCCTTAAATTCTTACAGCATGTAAATTAGCCCACACACACCCGAGGTCACACACTGGACTGAATTACTAGCAGTTTGATATATTAATTTAATTCGTAGTTAAAGCACAGCCTGCATGTATCAAAAGCTCTAGCTGTCCTGCTGTCGTTGTGTTTTAAGATGTGAGCTGTACATTAATGAGTGCGTATGCTCATGGCTTTCTCTTTTCTGGCCTGTCTGGATTTGTCCTGGTTACATAAGTGCCTGGAGGATAGAGCACTGTATCCAAATATGCTGTGGCTTACAGTAGTTTACAGTAGTGTGCTGCTATGGTGTAGGGGGCAGAGGGTTTATCCAGTTCATGGGCGTTACTGATTTAGACTAACAATAATACTTATTAACAGTAATGACTATTCACCATTTGACCTCAACCTTTATGGACTAATAGTAATAATTATTATAATAATAATTATTTAATCTGATGCGAGTGTGAAGAGATGTGTGCTAAGATTTAAACACTGAGAGAGAACTAGACTGTTTAAACTGAGGAGGAAGAGAGTTCCAGAGTCGAGGAGGAAATCTAGGAATGGTGAGCAGCCCAGCTGTAGAAGACCTAAGAGGCCGAGGGGGTCTGTAGGAAGGAACAAATCAGGCAGGTAAAAAGGAGCGGGATTCTTAGGTGAGCAGGTGAACTTTGAATTGTATGCTGTAGTTTACAGGGAGTCAGTGGAGATGCTGGAGAACAGGTGTAATGTGGTGATGTGAGGAGGTGTGAGTGAGGAGATGGGTAGCAGCGTTTTGGACCTTCTGGAGTTTGTAAATGGAGGGAGAGTTGATGCCAGCTAGGAGGGGGTTACAGAGGTGCAAATGGCTGGAAATGAAAACATGGATAAGGGTTTCTGCAGCAGACGGAGAGACACAGAGTTCATATGGGCACTAACTGAGAGGGTTGGATCGAGGATCGAGGATTCATCATCTTTAATGGATTTAGTGATAAAGTAAATCTGCCTAGAAATGAAGTGACATAGTGATTTGTCCAAGGGGATGGATGTACACAATGAATACGAGAGGTCCGAGGACTGAGCCTTGTGGAACCCCTTGAGTGACAGCAGAGGTAGAAGAAGTATGTGACCTGAGACCTGAGAGGGTGACAAAATACTTTATATTAGTTAGGTACGATGTCAACCAGTCCAGGGCGGTAAAATCAATGCCCTCGACAGAAGAATGGCATGACACACTGTATCGAAGGTCTAGCGGTAAGAGGATGCTAAGAGCACCAGCATCTGCAGACACAAGCAGGTCATTAATGATGAAAGCTGTTTTGGTGCTGTGGAATGGACAGAAACCGGCCCTGGAAAGGTTTAGCTTACTGGCAGCAGTTTGTTTCAGAAAACTAGATGCCATCTCCACTTAAAACTTTGTGAACTGTCAGCACAAGACAGGCTGCAGGCTGATCTCATTTATACTTCTAAAGGCTGCCATTCATTATACAGCTGAATTTTTCAGTTTCAGCTGTCCACATTTGGCGTATTAGGCTCACATTAAACTTAACAACGCCTTTTAAAGCATTCTTATTTATGCACACCAAAAAAAACCCAAACAAACAAACAAACAAGAGACAAGCAAGTAACCCTTTTGGGGTTTTTGAGCTCCAGTAGAATGTTCCACAAAGCAAAATTACTTTTTTAGCCTAAATGAGGCTTGTCCAATAGCAACATCTCAGATTTCCTCTGCTATCGGACAGGCTTGGGTTGAGAAACCTGGCTTTGTGAAGCACCCTCCAGTTTTTCCCCCTGTTTATTTTGGGATGTGTAACACCTCTACAACCATA
>JAMWET010002724.1:157500-195000 GCA_024036415.1 Prochilodus magdalenae | reverse complement strand
CTGCCTTAGCCTTCTGTAGTAGATTTCCACCTTAGGCTTCTGTAGTAGATTTCCACCTTAGCCTTCTGTAGTAGATTTCCGCCATAGCCTTCTGTAGTAGATTTCCGCCATAGCCTTCTGTAGTAGATTTCCACCTTAGGCTTCTGTAGTAGATTTCCACCTTAGCCTTCTGTAGTAGATTTCCGCTTTAGCCTTCTGTAGTAGATTTCCGCCTTAGCCTTCTGTAGTAGATTTGCGCCTTAGCCTTCTGTAGTAGATTTCCGCCATAGCCTTCTGTAGTAGATTTCCGCCTTAGCCTTCTGTAGTAGATTTCCGCCTTAGCCTTCTGTAGTAGATTTCCGCCTTAGCCTTCTGTAGTAGATTTCTGCCTTAGCCTTCTGTAGTAGATTTCCACCTTAGCCTTCTGTAGTAGATTTCCACCTTAGCCTTCTGTAGTAGATTTCCACCTTAGCCTTCTGCAGTAGATTTCTGCCTTAGCCTTCTGTAGTAGATTTCCACCTTAGCCTTCTGCAGTAGATTTCTGCCTTAGCCTTCTGTAGTAGATTTGCGCCTTAGCCTTCTGCAGTAGATTTGCGCCTTAGCCTTCTGTAGTAGATTTCCACCTTAGCCTTCTGTAGTAGATTTCCACCTTAGCCTTCTGCAGTAGATTTCTGCTTTAGCCTTCTGTAGTAGATTTGCGCCTTAGCCTTCTGCAGTAGATTTCCGCCTTAGCCTTCTGTAGTAGATTTCCACCTTAGCCTTCTGCAGTAGATTTCTGCTTTAGCCTTCTGTAGTAGATTTGCGCCTTAGCCTTCTGTAGTAGATTTCTGCCTTAGCCTTCTGTAGTAGATTTCCGCCTTAGCCTTCTGCAGTAGATTTCTGCCTTAGCCTTCTGTAGTAGATTTCCGCCTTAGCCTTCTGTAGTAGATTTCTGCCTTAGCCTTCTGTAGTAGATTTCCGCCTTAGCCTTCTGCAGTAGATTTCTGCCTTAGCCTTCTGCAGTAGATTTGCGCCTTAGCCTTCTGTAGTAGATTTCCACTTTAGCCTTCTGTAGTAGATTTCCACCTTAGCCTTCTGCAGTAGATTTCCGTCATAGCCTTCTCTAGTAGATTTCTGCCTTAGCCTTCTGTAGTAGATTTCTGCCTTAGCATTCTATAGTAGATTTCAACCATAGCCTTCTGTAATAGATTTCCGCTTTAGCCTTCTCTAGTAGATTTCCGCCATAGCCTTCTGTAGTAGATTTCCGCTTTAGCCTTCTGCAGTAGATTTGCGCCTTAGCCTTCTGTAGTAGATTTCCACCATAGCCTTCTGTAGTAGATTTGCGCCTTAGCCTTCTGTAGTAGATTTCCACCATAGCCTTCTGTAGTAGATTTGCGCCTTAGCCTTCTGTAGTAGATTTGCGCCTTAGCCTTCTGCAGTAGATTTCCGCCTTAGCCTTCTGCAGTAGATTTCCGCCATAGCCTTCTGTAGTAGATTTCCGTCATAGCCTTCTGCAGTAGATGTCTGCCTTAGCCTTCTGTAGTAGATTTCCGCCATAGCCTTCTGCAGTAGATGTCTGCCTTAGCCTTCTGTAGTAGATTTCTGCCTTAGCCTTCTGTAGTAGATTTCCGCCTTAGCCTTCTGTAGTAGATTTGCGCCTTAGCCTTCTGTAGTAGATTTCCACCTTAGCCTTCTGTAGTAGATTTCTGCCTTAGCATTCTATAGTAGATTTCGACCATAGCCTTCTGTAGATTTCCCGCTTTAGCCTTCTGTAGTAGATTTCCGCCTTAGCCTTCTGTAATAGATTTCTGCTTTAGCCTTCTGTAGTAGATTTCCACCTTAGCCTTCTGTAGTAGATTGTGTTTGGTAGCAATCAAGTGATGCTCTTGATGCTTTCATTGTTAGTGTTACATATCTTTCAGGAAATGTCTGTTTCGTGTGCAGAAGAATTTGTGGCGTGTATAAAAAGTTTTCTTTGGCTAAAGTAGCACCAGGATCATTCTTGGTTTGGTAATAATTAGATTTAACGACTTTGTTGATGAGTGTTTGGTTTGTGTGTGTTTGCAGTGGCCAAGTGTGAGTTCTTCAGCGCTGGAGGCAGTGGGAAAGATCGTATCAGCCTGCGTATGGTGGAGGATGCAGAGAAAGCTGGAGTCCTCAAACCTGGAGACACCATCATCGAGCCCACCTCTGGCAACACAGGTCTGCGTGTGAGAATATATGGATGTATATTCACTGTTAGATCCAGGCTGTATACTTCAGGGTGGTTTAATAACGGCACTGAAAAGCATATTTAGCAGGATTTTAAAGCCGCTGTGTGCCCTCAGCACAAAGATCATTTGTGTGTGGGAGAGCCGGTTGTACTGGATAAAGGATTGCCAAAGAGCCTACTGTTCAGCCTGGCACAAAAACCTAGCTTCAGGTTCTTCAGCTTCTTCTGTGCCAGAAGTGGAACCGATCTGTTATGGGACAGGTGGGACCTTTGGCTCACATGCAGATTGCCAGTGCCAACAGTGGGATAGCAGTGCCATAAGTTTGCTAGATGTGACCCAGCTATCTGGACCAGCACTGTTGAATCTAAAAACTGTTCGACTAGAACCTTTGCAGTGATGTGAAGCTGTATGCTATGCTATGCGATCTGCTATATGCTATATGCTATATGCTATACTATGGTTTGGACAATTCTGGAAGAGTTGAGAAAGAAAGTTATTAAAATAAATTTAAGCCTACAAAGGATTACAAAGCCATTTCCTTAAGAAGAAACTTGTAACAATGGGAATCTTTGCCTGCCTGAAAAAAATCCCCAAGAATGACAACATCTCACCCAGGCAACCATAAAAGTACCCAGACAAACATATAAGGACCTACAGGCCTTGCTCACCTCAGACAAGCTCAGCAGTCATGATTCCAGTATTAGATTAAAATGGTATTAATGGTAGAGTAGAAAAATAAGAAGACAGGACATCTGGTGTCAAGCAAACCTCCATTCCACAATAAGAACATCACACCGAGAGGCAAACATGGCGGGGGTAGTGTCATAGTGTGGGGATGCTTTGCTACTTCAGGCTCTGAGCAGACCACAAATTCTGCCCCGCTCGGGAACATTCTTGGTCTGGTCAACAAACAGTCGACTTGTGCTCTAACAAAAGTATTGGCTATTGAGATACTTTGGCAGGACCTTAAATTAGGAGGATGTTTATCCTATGGTGTCTATTACCCATTGGTGTCAGATGTAATGACTAGCATTAAGCTATATCATTGCTACGACTGCATCTTACAGTATGGTGGTCTTGGGTCCATCAGATCTGTGATTTAAGCCCATTAAGTATCTTAACATGTTATTGGGTGTTCTGTGATTTACCCTGTATCTTGTGGGTGTTTGATGTACTCATTGTGTGTACCCTCAGGGATTGGTTTGGGGCTGGCTGCTGCAGTAAAAGGCTACCGCTGCATCATTGTCATGCCTGAGAAAATGAGTATGGAGAAGGTGAGTGTGTCAGTGTTCTGATAAAGTCAGTACCGTTTCCCTTTGTGCCATGACATTCCTGAGAGAAACAATATCAGACAGGTGTCTGAGCTAGCCGAGCATGTTCAAATGCTGTATGTGTGTTAAGATTAACAAACTGAATTTGGCACACGCTGAGCTAACATAGCAAAGCTAGGTTTATTGTACAGGGTGGTGGTTAAGCTCAACAACAGCACCAGGGCAAACATAACTGAAGGGCAAAGGCAACGTCAGAAATCAGAAGAGCAAGCAGAAGTCAAAATCAAACTGTCAAACCAACCAGCAACTAAATAAAAAGGGAATACCAGAAGAGAAAAGCAAACAACAAAGTCAAAACCCGAATACCAAACAGGATAAACAACAGGGAGAAGGCTCGGTATGCAACAGAGTGCCAATACTTCACAATGTGAGAGTGGAAAAAAAGGGGTGTATATTCACACGGGCTGATTACAGACAGGTGTGTGTGGTTAGAACTCTGGGGATGATGATCAGTAAAACATCTGATTTATGTTTTATGCATTATTATTGGTGACCCTGGTCAAATTGCTTCTTATGTTGATTGTGTAAATAAATACACACAGCGAACACACTTTTTTCTGCACACTGACTGTTTATTTGCCAAATTTAACACATTAGGCAGAAAAAATAAAGCTAGAATATTTGATGTTTTCTTTTTTTATCCCCCAGTATCTCAAATTCAACAAATAGACAGGACCTGTGTTTTTAAATTTGCCCTAGAGAGTTCTAGATAGTCAACAGAAAAGTTCTAATTGACCAGGGTGTTCAAACCATACAACTGTAACTGTTATGCCGTGTTTGCATTCTGGCAGTAGCTAGTCAACTGTAGAATATTAGATTTTGGAGATGTTCTGCCTGTGGTACCACAGCGTCTTGTTGTTGAAGTTCAGCTGCACCCAGTTCTTTACAGTAAAAATAATAAGAGTGCAGAGCCTGCTCCTGCCCATGGATAACCTGGGCCTGGATGCCAGGTAAGGTGTGCAGCATGTAAATGAAGTTAGGTTAGAGTGTGCAGGTAAGCACATGGAAGGTCAACCAGTTACATGCTTAAAGTAGATCCAGTGTATTTAATGCATGTATGACATTAGTGAGTGCACTTCTTTAAAAATACGCTATGTAATCTTCTCGTGTCTTAGGCGGACGTGCTGCACGCTCTTGGTGCTGAAATAGTTCGGACTCCAACTTCGGCTCGCTCCGACTCTCCTGAGTCTCATGTGGGTGTGGCCTGGCGTCTGAAGAATGAAATCCCCAATTCTCATGTTCTGGATCAGTACCGAAACCCCAGCAATCCACTGGCTCACTACGACACCACCGCCGAGGAGATCCTGGAGCAGTGTGACGGTAATGTGCATGCTTGTGTGTGCATGTGGATGCCTGTGTGTGTGCGCTTGTCTGTACATGCATACCCTGGCATTTAGAACTGATCGCCAACTGTTTTTGCACACAAAGGAATTTGTTTTCAGCATTTAATCCATACGTGAAGTGCAACAGCCGCATTCTAGGGGGCAGTGAGCACATTTGCATTAAGCGGTGGGCCGCCCTATTCACAGTGCCCAGCAAGTTTAGGGCACTCCAGGGCACATCGGTAGAAATCTGTTTTCTGGAAGGTTCACAAGCTGACTCCCTAACCTCCAGGCCACGACTGCCCCCTGTTTTAATTCCACATTTGTGTAACAAGAACATATATTTAAATTATCTAGTGTTATTTACTGTCAGTTTTCTTGGCATGATATATATTGCACTTTTGAAATACAAGGCATCTAGTTTAGGGGTTAGTCTTTAAATACAAAGAGTAAAACCTCTGATAGAAAAAAAATTTTTATTTTATTTTTCTAATTATGTGATCACTGTCCTCCTGCAGGTAAAATAGACATGCTGGTGGCTGGAGCTGGCACAGGCGGCACCATTACTGGCATTGCCCGGAAGCTGAAGGAAAAGTGCCCTGACATTAAGGTTGGGCTCCTAGACCTGTCCATCAAACAAATACTATCATATACTATTCAACTGCATTACTGTCGCTACAAAGCATGTCAGCTATGACTGCCACGCTGACTATGTAGGTCCACCATATATATATTGTACAGTACAGTAATGAAAATTAAAATACCCAAAGGACAAAAGGACAAATGGGCTGGAATACATTCACACGATCCAAGCCCTGCTTGAGCAAGCCAGAGGCAACAGTGGTGAGGAAAAACTCCCTTGAGTAAGGAAGAAACCTCGAGAGGAACCAGACTCAAGGGCGGAACCCTACCTCCTCAGGTCAACCCGGATGAGACGAGAAAGACAGAACTAACAGGAGAACCATCATCAATGATGGTTCCTGAGATCCTTGGGTGTTTCAGGTCTCACAACATCAGACACCCTCCCTCAGGTGACCCAGCCAGGGCTGATCAGAGCCAGACTTGTGTCCCAGTAGCCCACGTTTTGGACCTTTTAATCCAGATCCACCTCAACGCTTGCTCTGCAGCCTCTGTAGTTCATGGTTTTCCTCTTTGTAACTCCTGTGATGCCAAGGAGGGTATAGATCTTGCATAGGGAGCGGGTCGCAAAGCCTTGACATCCCACATCTATTGGCTCGCAGCGGGCTTTCCAGCCTTTCCTTCGGCAATCCTCTACTAGCTCGTGGTAATTAAACCCCTTGCGCTCATTGAGCTCTTCCATGCTGTTCTCCCAGAGGACTTCCATTAGGAGGACCTGCTTTGATGAGACAGATGTAAGCACCACGTCTGGTCTCGCGGTTAATGTCACATACTCTGATGAATATAAATATTTAAATAAGCTGACAGGTAATAATGCTGTTTAATGGACACGACAAAGACATATAACAGCAAGATCTGAGTTTTAATGGTATAGATAAATGTGGACTCACTATTTGGCAAGAAATGTGCCCTAATTTTTTCAATTTACATAAATTTTAGTGTTGATTATGTTATAACCACCTATTATAGACTTTGATGTGTTCTTGGCCTAATTAAAGATTAATAAACACTTAATTACTAATGCATTACTTTAATGCTAGTAATCGTCTGTACTGCGGTTCACCTTGTGTATTGTTTTGTATGGGTCATGTTCAGACTGTATGTATCTGTATGTTAGATTGTTGGCGTGGACCCTGAGGGCTCCATCCTGGCCGAGCCGGAGGAACTCAATAAGACGGATAAGACCAAGTATGAGGTGGAGGGCATCGGACACGACTTCATCCCCACTGTACTGGACAGATCTGTAAGTTTAGATCATCAGGGTGATCTGAGTGCTGGTCTGGTTTTGTATTCTGGGTTCTAATGGTACTGTTAAGCTTTAGGAACGGGGTGAGCTCATCCCGGATCAGTGTTATACATGTCATCTTCATGTACTGGATATGCAAAATGGAACTGTGTGTTTGTTTACCCTGTCATTATAAAGCCATCAAGAACAGATCTTATTGTTAATTATAACATGTAGTAATGTGTACATATAATTAACCATTTTACTTATTAAGCCTGAGCTTAGAACCACTGCATCACTATAGTTCACAATTCACTCAGCTTTTATTTCAACTCTGATTAACTAAGCCAATAATTAGCATCTCCATAGTAATGTGAATTTGCATTATATATGTGTGTGTGTGTCTGCTAGAGCAATAACTGAACATAAATTTGTACTCTGAGTATTGTTCCTAATGTGACACAACGCAAATCCACATTGTAATACCAGGAGACCTGAATTAAGCACATACATACATACATACATACATACATACATACATACACACATACATACATACACAAATACATACACACATACATACACACATACATACATACATACACAAATACATACACACATACACACATACATACACACACAGTGCCAATAATAACTAATTTCTGCACATAAAACCAAATCATATACCAAACATATAAATATACTGTATTTTTGACCAACTGAACTGAATGTTTTGCTTTTGACTGTACGTTCCTGAATCGACTGATTACTAATGTCCTGCTTTCTCACAAGCTTACACTCAAGCAGTGAAAATGGTGAGGAATTAAACAAGTAGAAAAAAAAAGAAAGTGCGGGAACTGCATTGAGAAACCTGTTAAGTGTAAAAGATGGGGCGTGGGATGGCAGGGGTGAGCAATATGGCAAAAATATATCCTGAGACATTTTAATGACACACAATATGCATCCCAATGTATAGCTTTCTGAGGTTTGGTAAGTCTATAAGTAAAACAGTCTTTATTCAGATGCTGCTATTTAAACCAAACTAATGTGTTTTAAATGCTGAAGACATCCACAACATGTGCACAAAAGTGCAACAAGTGCTTTCCACGCTACTGTAGAAACCTGATCAAGCCAGTCACAGACTTGGAATAATGATATCTGATCCTGACCAAACCTGACATGAGTGGTTGTGTTTGGTTTGGGCAAATACTTCACGCTCTGCTGTGCACTTGCTTACTCAGAATCAGTGACAGTCCAACAATACATACTTCTTATTATTATACAGTGATAAAAACATGGCAGGATGAGTGATCTGGACGTGCTCGCTCACCTAGGATTTAAGGAGTTAAAAGGCCTAAAGTTTGTAAATTTTTGGGTTTTGTTGGAGTAATAGTGTCATATTTATTGGGTGTGCCATTAGCCGCAACACACTCGGTGATGATGTAAGATACCGCTGACACATCATGAAATAATTATTGATTGTATATACCTACCTGTAGCTATGGACTGTACCAATGGACTGGACATGCTGGTCTTTTATGGACAAGTGAATTAGTTTTACTTACCTGGGTAAGTCCGTGCTCTGTAGAAGAGGAGTGTGGCCGTGTGTACTTTTACAGCATTTGGCTGTCGCTCTTTTCCAGAGCGACTTACAAGGGTATTTATATTACAGGTAGCCCACTGTAGCGTTGGGAGTCTTGCCCAAGGACTCTTATTGGTGTAGCACAGCATATCAGGATTTCAATACCAGTCTCCCAAGTGTGGTGGTGGCTTCCTGGCGGGTAGTGGTCTTATCCACTGAGCCATACCAACCACCAAATATGTAAATAGCTGTTATTATCGGTGTGTAAATACAGATGAGAGGAGATGAACTGTTGTGCCAGCTCAACCTTTTTCTCTAGACAATGGTCTCAAGACCATTCGCCCATTGGTTGACATAACCCATTGGTTGTAAGTTGGTCTATGGTTGTAAGTTGCTCTGGATAAGAGCGTCTGCCAAATGCCTTTAATGTAAATGTAAAGTGTGCTCCCTACTTCAGCATAGTGCCGGGTCGAGGGACATGTTTTATCACACACTGATCTATTTCCTCATTGTCAGGTGGTGGACAGCTGGTACAAGTCCAACGATGAAGAGTCCTTTGCCATGTCGCGCATGCTGATCCGTGATGAAGGCTTACTGTGTGGTAGGTACTCATCTGGACCATGTGTGTTAATATTAGGAAATGAAAATACAGTATGAGTATGATGTCACAGTGTGTTAGTTTTACATTAACATCATCCCTTCAAACTTCAGGCTTATTATTGAGTTATAAATGCATTTGCGATTACGTTTTATGCATGTTAACTTACGGCCCCCTCTGCTGGTGTGTGTGTAGGTGGTAGTTCAGGCTCAGCCATGGTTGCTGCGGTGAAGGTGGCTAAGGAGCTGAAAGAGGGTCAGCGCTGTGTGGTCATTCTGCCAGACTCCGTCCGTAACTACATGTAAGGAAAAGCTAAATATAAATAAACCCAGGTTTTGGGATGGACTAAATTTCAGAATGCTGCTATGATGTGCTAACCTGAGGAATGGTGTTGACTTGGCTAGTGGTTTAAAGGAATGGTTAATCAACAAAAATCTATTCTATACGGTTTTCCACTTCCCTCAGACGTAACCGACCCGCCAAGACATTTTGAGACTTTAGTTTAGAAGTGGTCCTACAATGCTACTGTAGCAAAAACACTTGATATCAATAGTCACCCAAATTATTTTTAAATGCACCCCACAAAACTTCCCTCAAACCACATCTTGCTTTTGATTTAGGTTGCACCCATTGTTGATGTAGCTTAGGCCACAGTGCTGTGAACTGTGAGCTATAGAAAGGAACAAAACAAAACTTAGCGATGTCTTGTGTTTATTAAACTCATACCTTCAGTGATCAGATTAGCATAAAACATAATGAAGACCCAGATGTGTTTTGAGGGGGTCTGGAGAAGCTTTTTCAGGGATGAAAATATTTGGGTGCCTATTGACTGCTACTGTCATCAGCTCTATAGTAATGGTTCCAGTTTAAAACTAAAGAATACAGGTTTGGACCTGTACCATGTCTTGGCAGATTGACAGAATCTGTGTTAAGTGGATAAAACTGTCAGTCCGATTTTTCACCAAACCCTCACTTTTAACAGGAAGTCATGCTCACTGACCAAGAGGGTGCGATTCCTTCCACAGGTCCAAGTTCCTCAGCGACAAGTGGATGTGTCAGAAAGGCTTCCTCAGAGAGGAGGACCTGATGGTGAATAAACCATGGTGAGATATCAATACAAACACACAAAATACATGTGTGTAGCTGAACAGTATTGATAAAATTCTATATCATGGAATTTCCTACAGTACTCACTTTCAGACCTGACTGGTACTGGAACTCTCCTGACTGAAGAGTTTTGTAGGTAATCCTACCCTCAAAAATGATGTTAATTTAAGATCGGCTTCATATAAGAATGAGTATAATTTGGGTATTGAAAGTCTGACTCTGAGAGTGCATTGTAACTCTTGTTAGACACTGGACTCGCTATAAATCAAGGTCTTAATAAATAGATGATAAATTAAACATGATTAGTGTATGTGGTCTGCAAGGCCAGGCCAGAGGCCTGCTTACTGCTTCTGTCACTTCACACTTCAACACTTTAAGTCTGCATCAGTCTCCTGCTGGTCAGAGAGCCAACTCTGAACATAGACGCAATAATATAATATCACATACACGTTAATGTTAAAATACCACACTAAAGGGACAGAGGAGAGTAGAGTTGACCACTGACAGGAGCCAGGGACTTATCCAAAAAACAAAGGTAACCACCACACAGGTGCTCGTACAAATCACTTATATGCAAACCAAAAAGAAAATTAATGTTCAGTGACATTCACAGCATGACAAACGATCATAAATGAAGGTATCATATCAAAGACTCCTAGTTGGCCACAACCACATCTGCCAGCTCAAGCCACCGCCACTCCAGTCCGACCACAATAAAGATAATAAAGCAAAAAGAAACCAGTGCCTAATCCTGACAAACAACTGGTGTTTAAGACAAAATGTTTTTAAGTGGGCAGAGCAGGCAGGTAGCAGAGCAAGCTAGTACCCGAGCAAGCTGTGAGCAGAGCAGGCTCTGGGCAGAGCAGGCTAGTACCCGAGCAAGCTTTGGGCAGAGGAGGCTAGTACCCGAGCAAGCTTTGGGCAGAGGAGGCTAGTACCCGAGCAAGCTTTGGGCAGAGCAGGCTAGTACCTGAGCAAGCTTTGGGCAGAGGAGGCTAGTACCCGAGCAAGCTTTGGGCAGAGCAGGCTAGTACCCAGGCGAGTTTGAGCAGAGCAGGCTAGTACCCGAGCAAGCTTTGGGCAGAGCAGGCTAGTACCCGAGCAAGCTTTGGGCAGAGCAGGCTAGTACCCGAGCAAGCTTTGGGCGGAGGAGGCTAGTACTCGAGCAAGCTTTGGGCAGAGCAGGCTAGTACCTGAGCAAGCTTTGGGCAGAACAGGCTAGTACCTGAGCAAGCTTTGGGCGGAGGAGGCTAGTACCCGAGCAAGCTTTGGGCAGAGCAGTCTAGTACCCAAGCGAGTTTGAGCAGAGCAGGCTAGTCCCTGAGCAAGCTTTGGGCAGAGCCGGCTAGTACCCGAGCAAGCTTTGGGCAGAGCAGGCTAATACCTGAGCAAGCTTTGGGCAGAACAGGCTAGTACCCGAGCAAGCTTTGGGCAGAGCAGGCTAGTACCCGAGCAAGCTTTGGGCAGAGCCGGCTAGTACCCGAGCAAGCTTTGGGCAGAGCAGGCTAGTACCTGAGCAAGCTTTGGGCGGAGGAGGCTAGTACCCGAGCAAGCTTTGGGCAGAGCAGGCTAGTACCCGAGCAAGCTTTGGGCAGAGGAGGCTAGTACCCGAGCAAGCTTTGGGCAGAACAGGCTAGTACCCGAGCAAGCTTTGGGCAGAGGAGGCTAGTACCCGAGCAAGCTTTGGGCAGACAGGCTAATACCTGAGCAAGCTTTACATTACCATTAGTAAAATAACAGTTCACATTACCCATTAGCTTCAGTCTCAAGACCGGATAGCCTTCACCACTGTGAACACCCAGTCTATGGTTACCTAAGAAGCCATTTGTTTGTTAAAAGCTGTACTTGTATACACTACAGCTTCATCTGAACATTCCACCTTAGGCGCACGCTTCCTCGTTACCTTGACTGGTATACAGTCCAGGCACAGACAAACCAACAGGTATGCTTCCGATAGCATCTGCCAACAACCACGATGTCTGCGTGAGAAGCAGTGGCAGCCATCCATTTGAAAGCCACACAGCCCACCTGTCACACCTGGAAATGAAAGGCATGTCTTGCAACAGTACATCTACTAAAACATGTGGGGCGTGTCCTCTAACCACCTCTCTCTCACTCTCCTTCTCTTTAGGTGGTGGAATTTGACTCTTCAGGAGTTGCATCTGTCTGCTCCCCTGACTGTCCTGCCCTCGATCACCATTAAAAACACCATTAAGGTCCTGAAGGAGAAGGCTTTTGACCAGGCCCCAGTAGTTGACGAGGCTGGGTAGGTTAATCATCTGTAGTATCCGTATTGTAAGCGTACAGTATATCGCACTGGGCTTGTTTTGAGCAATAGTGAACATCGGCTTAAAGGAACAGTCTGGAGGGAATTCAGATGTGCAGGTTTCCCTGTTCCCTACAAATGTAGTTAATCGATCCAGACATGTGTAGGGTCTGAAGCTTGCTTCTATGGTCTTGAACTGCAGTTTTGAGGCTAATACACTAAAGGGTTGTATAGGTAGACTGTAGTAGTAACTTATGTCCATCGGTCAGCATCAATGCAAACTGGACGTCTGAGTCATAACACATTGTCCTCACATCCAAATAATCTTGAACTGATTTGTTTATGTGCTTTCTGACTCTATTACTGTTTTCATAGTTAGTGGTATGCTATACAGTTTCAGAAACCTAGATGAGCTGTCTGTTTGACGTGGGTAAAGACAGGTGTGATGATTCATGAGGGCTGCTTGCAAAATACTAATTTGTGGAGCCTTAGCTTCTATAACAACAAACCTCAACCAGCAAACCTCAGAGACCTAATACGAGCGGCTGATGTAACTAGGCGTGCAGGAGAAACTGATTCATTTAAACCAGGTTTTATCGCTTTGGGCCAGAGCACCGCTGATACGGCTAAAATGAGCTCGCCTCTCCTGTAAATCACACCTGACACTGCTGCCTCAGTTCACACCACCATGTACATTTGGAGTGGTTAGTGGAGACCGTGTTCAAACAGCTGTACTGTCAGTCTCACCCAGCAGCTACTGTGGTTACCCTCAGAAGAACAGCTCTCCAGCTGGGATGGAGGTGGCCTAATTTTCTTTTAGCCACTTTAAAAAGACTTTTTTTTATTTTTTATGCATTTTATGATCAATAAGCCGATAAACAAGATCCAAAATGATCATGCTGTGTTACTACATATTCAAAATAAGAAATTGTCATTCCCCTGTCATCTTATTAAGAATACCAAGGCTTGGTAAATAAGGAAGTGTGAGTTTCCTTTTAAATTGCTTCAGCCTAAGGGGACCAATTTTAGCCCTAGCAGTTTTCAGTAGAGTATTTTAGAGATTTTTATATTATTATTAGAACTGGTTATCATAAATAAATACTGTGGTTTAAAAGTTTGCAGTCAGTTTTTTATATAATATAAAACCAGAAAAGTTATAATATTAGCCTTCACTGCTTCTAAATAATTAGAAGGACATTAAGAAAACATAGATGAAATTTAGGTGATGGAATGATGAACACAAGCACCCAAGAAGAGAATTAGGAAAATGCCCGTTCAAAATCCACAATTTCTAAAGTAGATATTCAGTTTCATGGCAGATAACTTTAAATAACTGAATGCAAATGTAGGTTTATGCAAAATATAAAAAAGCTTACTGGTTTTGATCATTTTGTAGGTGAAGTTAAAGCTCAGTCTACAGTGAACAAACCTTAACGTCGTGGGCTGGAGGTTAGGGAACCAGCCTTGTGACCAGAGGGTTGCCGGTTTGATTTCTTGACAATACCGACTGAGGTGCCCTTGAGCAAGGCATCTTACCCCCACCTACTCCCCAGGTGCCATGAATAGGGCTGCCCACCGCTCTGGGCAAGTGTGCTCACTGCCCCCTAGTGTGCGGGTGTTTCACTTCATGGATGGGTTAAATGCGGAATACAAATTCCTCTGTGTGAAAACCACAAATGGCTCAAAAACCCTCTACTCAGAGAATGATTGGCCTCAACGATTTAGATTTTAAAGAGCCAATTTTCTGCTAATGTTAGTGCATGCTTTCTATTTATTTGTTCAGTTTAACATATGAGGGCAAACAAACAAAACTCAGAAAATGTAAAATGTGCCATAACGTTTGCGTATCATCTGGCTCAATATGTTAACTTCAGTAAATAAACACTAACTGTGCGGGTAGTATGTTCTCAGTGGAGGTTGTGTTCACTTACATTCACTTAAAAGACGTAATAATTTGACCAGAGGAATCCAGACTTTACATTTATATGACTTATTAAATGAAATGTTTTTAATCTCCCTGTTTTATTTATATCCCCGCCTCCAGGGTGATTCTGGGCATGGTCACACTGGGCAACATGCTCTCATCTGTGCTCGCCGTTAAGGTCATTCCATCAGATCCCGTCATCAAGGTCCTCTACAAGCAGTTTAAACAGGTGAAGATGCACGCGCTCCCGCACACATGCCCATTTGCCAAACAAAGTCTCTCCTTACACGAAGCCCTCAAATATAACTCCCACAAGATCAACAGCAGTGACTGACCTGAGCTTATGGGCACACAGCCAGACGCACCCTAACTGGAAAACCACATGTCCCCAAGCGCTCTCACCCTTACCACGTGTGCCCACACCCACCCCACGTGCGTCTTTCACACCAACACAACAGCAGGCAGCTGTTCTAGTGCACTAGATAGCTGATTCTAGATGCTCAGCTCGTCTTTAACCTACATTCAGTTGAATATTACGGAAGGCACCACCTTTCCTTTAATAATAGAAATATTGAAACCTGCAGTTACTGATACCGCACTCATAAATCAAATCTGCTCAGATTCAGAATGAAATCTTTTTGACTGAATTACTTCACATGAGCCATTTCCCCAGTAGCCATATCGTTGAACACATGCACATCATGTAAAATCAACATTTTATCAAAGTGCTTAGTATTTAATACTGTTTTTATTTTGGCACATGTTAGCATGAAGGTGTAGTCAAACTGAAAAGAGGCCATCTCTCTCCATGTGTGCAGGTTAGTCTCACAGATAACCTGGGGAAACTTTCCCGGATCCTGGAGACGGATCATTTCGCCCTGGTGGTGCACGAACAAATCCAGTGTAAGCAATCTCTCTGTGTGTGAGTGTCTCCCGCGTGTGTGAGTCTCTCCCCCTGTGTGTGAGTGTCTCCCCTCTGTGTGTGAGTCTCTCCCCCTGTGTGTGAGTCTCTCCCCCTGTGTGTGAGTGTCTCCCCTCTGTGTGTGAGTGTCTCCCCCTGTGTGTGAGTGTCTCCCCTCTGTGTGTGAGTGTCTCCCCTCTGTGTGTGTGTCTCCCCCTGTGTGTGAGTCTCTCCACCTTGTGTGTGAGTCTCTGCCGTGTGAGCGTCTCCTCCTGTGTGTGAGCGTCTCCCCCTGTGTGCGAGTCTCTCCCCCTGTGTGTGAGTGTCTCCCCTCTGTGTGTGAGTGTCTCCCCCTGTGTGTGAGTGTCTCCCCCTGTGTGTGTCTCTCCCCTCTATGTGTGAGTCTCTCCCCCTGTGTGTGAGTGTCTCCCCCTGTGTGTGAGTCTCTCCACCTTGTGTGTGAGTCTCTGCCGTGTGAGCGTCTCCTCCTGTGTGTGAGCGTCTCCCCCTGTGTGCGAGTCTCTCCCCCTGTGTGTGAGTGTCTCCCCTCTGTGTGTGAGTGTCTCCCCCTGTGTGTGAGTCTCTCCCCCTGTGTGTGAGTGTCTCCCCTCTGTGTGTGAGTGTCTCCCCCTGTGTGTGAGTGTCTCCCCTCTGTGTGTGAGTGTCTCCCCTCTGTGTGTGTGTCTCCCCCTGTGTGTGAGTCTCTCCACCTTGTGTGTGAGTCTCTGCCGTGTGAGCGTCTCCTCCTGTGTGTGAGCGTCTCCCCCTGTGTGCGAGTCTCTCCCCCCAGTGTGTCAGTCTCCCCCCACTCTCCCCCCTGTGTGTGTGTCTCCCCCTGTGTGTGAGTCTCTCCCCCCGTGTGTGAGTCTCTCTCCCCTGTGTGTGAGTCTCTCTCCTGTGTGTGAGTCTCTCTCCCCTGTGTGTGAGTCTCTCTCCTGTGTGTGAGTCTCTCTCCTGTGTGAGTCTCTCTCCTGTGTGTGAGTCTCTCTCCTGTGTGTGAGTCTCTCTCCCCTGTGTGTGAGTCTCTCTCCTGTGTGTGAGTCTCTCTCCTGTGTGAGTCTCTCTCCTGTGTGTGAGTCTCTCTCCTGTGTGTGAGTCTCTCCCCTGTGTGTGAGTCTCTCTCCCCTGTGTGTGAGTGTCTCCCCCCTGTGTGTGAGTCTCCCCCCTGTGTGTGAGTGTCTCCCCCCTGTGTATGAGTGTCTCCCCCTCTGTGTGTGAGTCTCTCTCCTGTGTGTGAGTCTCTCCCCCCCTGTGTGTGAGTCTCCCCCCTGTGTGTGAGTCTCTCTCCCCTGTACGTGAGTCTCCCCCTGTGTGTGAGTCTCTCTCCCCTGTACGTGAGTCTCCCCCTGTGTGTGAGTCTCTCCCCCCTCTGTGTGTGTGTCTCCCCCTGTGTGTGTGTCTCCCCCTGTGTGTGAGTCTCTCCACCTTGTGTGTGAGTCTCTGCCGTGTGAGCGTCTCCTCCTGTGTGTGAGCGTCTCCCCCTGTGTGCGAGTCTCTCCCCCCAGTGTGTCAGTCTCCCCCCACTCTCCCCCCTGTGTGTGTGTCTCCCCCTGTGTGTGAGTCTCTCCCCCCGTGTGTGAGTCTCTCTCCCCTGTGTGTGAGTCTCTCTCCTGTGTGTGAGTCTCTCTCCCCTGTGTGTGAGTCTCTCTCCTGTGTGTGAGTCTCTCTCCTGTGTGAGTCTCTCTCCTGTGTGTGAGTCTCTCTCCTGTGTGTGAGTCTCTCTCCCCTGTGTGTGAGTCTCTCTCCTGTGTGTGAGTCTCTCTCCTGTGTGAGTCTCTCTCCTGTGTGTGAGTCTCTCTCCTGTGTGTGAGTCTCTCCCCTGTGTGTGAGTCTCTCTCCCCTGTGTGTGAGTGTCTCCCCCCTGTGTGTGAGTCTCCCCCCTGTGTGTGAGTGTCTCCCCCCTGTGTGTGAGTGTATCCCCCCTGTGTGTGAGTCTCTCTCCTGTGTGTGAGTCTCTCCCCCCCTGTGTGTGAGTCTCCCCCCTGTGTGTGAGTCTCTCTCCCCTGTACGTGAGTCTCCCCCTGTGTGTGAGTCTCTCTCCCCTGTACGTGAGTCTCCCCCTGTGTGTGAGTCTCTCCCCCCTCTGTGTGTGTGTCTCCCCCTGTGTGTGAGTCTCTCTCCCCTGTAGGTGATTCTCCCCCTGTGTGTGAGTCTCTCCCCCCTCTGTGTGTGTGTCTCCCCCTGTGTGTGAGTCTCTCTCCCCTGTGTGTGAGTGTCTCCCCCCTGTGTGTGAGTGTCTCCCCTTGTGTGTGTCTCCCCCCTGTGTGTGTGTCTCTCTCCCCTGTGTGTGAGTCTTTCTCCCCTGTGTGTGAGTCTCTCTCCTGTGTGTGAGTGTCTCCCCCCTGTGTGTGAGTCTTTCTCCCCTGTGTGTGAGTCTCTCTCCTGTGTGTGAGTCTCTCTCCCCTGTGTGTGTGTCTCTCTCCCCTGTGTGTGAGTCTCTCTCCCCTGTGTGTGTGTCTCTCTCCCCTGTGTGTGAGTCTCTCCCCTCTGTGTGTGTCTCTTCCCCTTGTGTGTGAGTCTCTCCTCCCTGTGTGTGAGTCTCTCCCCCTTTTGTGTGAGTCTCTCCCCCCTGTGTGTGTCTCTCTGCCCTGTGTGTCAATCTCCCCCTCTGTGTGTGAGTCTCTCCTGCTCGTGTGTGAGTGTCTCCCCCAGTGTGTCAGTCTTCCCCCCTGTATATGAGTCTCCCCCCCATGTGAACGACAAATTCTGCATAATGTAGTGGAGTAAAGAGGTAGATATTTCACTCTGAAGTATAGTGGAGTTATGCAAACCTACACCCATGAACTAAATGAGACACTGTACTTGAGCAGGTCGAACAGAGGTCATGTACATGTATCAGTAAGTTGGGAGTCATTTAGGTAAAAGATATTGAACTTTGGGGGTGAGGCGGGTGATTGAATACAACAAACTTATAGAGTATTACAGAGTAAGAAGCTTTTAACGTAACATTGTCCTTTCCTCTCTCATCCTCTGTAGACATGACCGATGGGTCGTCCGCTTTGAAGCAGATGGTGTTTGGCATCGTCACGGCCATGGACCTGCTGAACTACGTGACCACTCGGGAGAGGAGAGAGCGAACGCTGTCTGAGTGCTCACTCCCAGACGAGCTGTAACTGCTGTGACCAACACAAAACGCAACCACGACGATACATATCATGCTAGTAAATACCAGAGGACAGTTTTGGTTACAGAAGTTTTATTTCCCCATTGAAACACATGATACTGTTTAGTAGAAGTCAGATTAATGACTGTATTACTGTCTTTACCAAATAATAGCTTTTAAGTTTACTCTCTCAGTTGCTGCGTTTTAGGGTAGCCTTGTTCGCAGTGAGCTGAAGCTGTGCAGGTCATTACCAGATTTTGAGATGTATATATTTGAAATGATCCAGTGGCATGCTTTCTCCTGGGCTTATTATTATGGGCTGTATTCTCTTTCAGTGCTGCTATTTTCCATTTCTCTGCTTTTAAGAATGACCGTCCTCTAGTACCCGTTTTCAGCCTGGTCCTTTTCCTCCTCCCATTACCTCTGATCCAGCTGATCAGCTCATGTACAGCCTGCTATTGAGCTGAAGTGACTGGTAATGAAGCAAGGGTGGAACTCCAGGACCAGGCTTGGGAAACGGAGATCTAGCAGGGCTGAATTTGGCAGTCATGTAAGGGTTATACTGCCACCTTGTGACCATGAAAGGTCATCCGTTTTTACAATCATTGTCAGATTTTTGTTTTGTGGATTTTAGCTGATGGATGTAAATGTGACTGAAGCTCAGTATGTTGGTGAAACACAGGTGCTCAGCTGGACAGTCTAGTGGTATTAACTATTTCCTGGCAGTGAAAGCCAGTGTGCTGGTGGATGAGTGTAATTTGATTAACGAGGTTCCTGCTGGTGTGCCACAGACCCGTCTACCGTGATGCTGATTGTGTTGATGTTTTATTCTGTTCTTCTGATTGTCTTTTTCTGCTGTTTGTAAATGAAAGCTGAATGTAAGATGTAGAAGTGTTCAGGGTGCAGAATGTTGGAGCAGTACATCTCTCTTCCAGAAAGTGTCTTTAGACTTGTTCATTTGATTAGGGTTTATGAATTTCTGGTTTTTGACACTATGATGAATGCTGTAATAAATGTGCTATAGTTTTCAATAACTACTTGAGGACTGATGTGAATTTGCCACAAGAGGGCAGTAAATGACCTACTAGCCTAGTCACCACATATCTCAACATCACACGGTGCAGTCACAGTAAGATTAGAGGTATTCATATTCACTACAGGTGTATATGGGGGGCATGATGAGCAGTGAAGACAGACATGTGTAGGACATTTATGGAAATATGGAACAAATCGCGTCCCATATGTGAGCTGAGTCCGGTGGGAGTGGTGGGGGGTTGATTGGAGAGAGAGATTGTGATCATTCATGTGTGTGTGACAGACGAGTATATCGGACATGGTTAAGAGTCGTGTTCCAGAAATGATAATAGGACATTAGGGCCATGGTAAATCACACTCCTGTTACTTTCCATACTGAGGTACATGGGAAGCTCAATACTTTAGTACTTGTACTCCAGTGGAGGTCTTTAATTTTCACTGGAGGAATATTTTACCCTGTGTATCTCTACTTTAACTAACCTACATACCACCAAACAAACTGTGGTTGTTAACATCATCACTACACATCCCAGTGTGTTCACCTAAAACCTCTGCTCACAGCAGCTCAGCATTTAATGTATTGATCATATGATCGAATACCTGTATTCGCTATATTCGGCTCTTCGTTATGTTAAATCCTAATTGGTGATGGAGTTAAAGAAATCCGTTGGTGGATAGGAGCATCTAGATGGAATCTGGAACTGAACTTAATTCTTCAAACTTGACTCACAAGATTCAAAGTAGTTACGGACTCTTATCTCATCATCACTGCCCAAAGAAAAACAAGCATCTCCAAAATGACTACTTCCCAGAAGAGGACAAAAACCAAAACGGACAAAATTAAATTTATTTATTTTAATGTGAGTCAATGGAACCAGACGTTCCTCATTATTTAGTAACATCTAGTAAACTGACCTTTAATTAATGACCAAGTATAATTTGTTACAGTAAAATGACCATATCATTACCTATTTATTACCAATCTGTAAAGCGCTACCGGCTTTTCTTTGGACAACAACAACATGTTTCTTTGTTACTGTTTAAAGAAATAGATAATACGTCTTGTAGCTGTTGAATATGACAAACCCATTGAAAACAGTAGAGCTGTTTCATAGCTGACACAAGGGCTTTGCACACTAGATGAACATTTGCAGTACAGCACGGTTAACTGAGAAATGAACCGAACTCCATTGAGAGTAAACAGGACTCAACAAAGTACTGCCAGCTCAACCGAAACAACTTAAAATGAGTGGGCTGCTTGAGTAAACCTTCCCTACCACGAAGGTGTGAATCACTGAAAATAGAAAGCACCTTTAGTCAAATATAAAGCTCCTGTGACAGTTTTATTCCAAATCCTCATCGAGCAGTAGTGTTTACTGTACGTCACAGATATGAATCAAAGGCATAGATATGAGATCTAAGCATCATCAGTCCACTCTCAAGTTCTCTGTATGAAGAGGCCACCGGTTCTGAAATTCCATTGACCTAGTGAAGAGCCTTTTTCTATGTTTACTGACAGTGACCTATAAACTGGCTAATGCTCGTCACCAACATCAACACTGGCTGAGCGGAGACCGTGTGTGTTTATGTGTGGGGATAGTGTCTGGAAAATGGGCAAAAGAACAGAGAAAATTCAGCCTTCAAGATGGATATCATCCCCTTGAGGAGTACTCGCTAGTATCCTGGGGGTCCTATGATGACTGGCTACCCCAGCACTGGCTGACTGCTAGCTCACTCACTTCAATGGCGTCAAATTGTTTGGTTTAACAAATTCTTAGTTTGGAAATGCAGACCAGTGCTGCAACACAGATTGTCGGTGAGGCTGGCTAAACAATGAGTCACACGCAGCACTGGGTAAAATTTTCCAAATGGCTATTATGCCCAAATGATTTCAGTGTTTGGACTGAGGCAGAACACAGATATTGATCAGAGGACTCAACAACTAAATACGATTTCAAATGTTTCGGTCTCTATTATGTCCACGGTTTTGTTCATAACAGCCTGTATTCTTCTTAGGAGACTCAAAGTTCAGTCTCAGAAGCTGGTTTAGCTGGTTACCTGCTCCTCACTGTCCAAGTAATCCCAAACACATTCATTTACATTTCTGGCATTTAGCTGACGCTCTTATCCAGAGCGACTTACAAGGTTAACCACATTACAGGTAGGCCAGTGTAGTGTTAGGAGTCTTGCCCAAGGACTCTTATTGGTATAGCACAGCATAGTCACCCCTGCTGGGATTCGAACCACAGTCTGGTGGCTACTTGGTGGGTAGTGGTGTTATCCGCTGAGCTACACCAACCTAGATCAACATTCGGTGATCTTAAGGTCTGGACTTTGGGGCGATCAGTCAGTTGCACTAAGAACACCAGCAGCTTCTTTGTTGGATGTGTCTGTCTCCTTTTCTCAGTGAACAGCTACACATCCTTTCACACCCATATTCTTGAGGTGTCTTCTCACAGTGAAAGGATGGACGAAACCTGTGGATGTTCTCAGATTTGAAGCGAGAGTGGATCTTATTTCCTGTATGGGGAGTTTTGATCACCTAACGGGTTGCAAAGTTGTTACGAGTTCTATGTCCTCCTCTGTATCTTTTCATCATTCATCACTCCATTTCATTCATTCATTGTTTTTAGTTTCACAAGCTCTCGTTTTTTCTTTTAAATTTAAAAGACCTAAAGCTGTATTAGTATAGGCAGGCCCTAAACACACTCCTGGGCTAGCTCCAGTTCTAGAGAGACAAAGATGCCTGCTATTAACATATAATCCACTGGATTATAGAACATGAAGCGAGAACCATTATATTCTAATAGCCAGACCCTAAGCACACCCCTGGGCTAGCTCCAGTTCTAGAGAGACGTCTGCTACATATGCCACTGGATTATAGAATATGGAACGAGAACCATTATATTCCAATAGCCAGACCCTAAGCACACCCCTGGGCTAGCTCCAGTTCTAGAGAGACGCCTGCTACATATGCCACTGGATTATAGAATATGGAACGAGAACCATTATATTCCAATAGCCAGACCCTAAGCACACCCCTGGGCTAGCTCCAGTTCTGTAGCTACAGAGGTGGGCGCTATCAACATATGCCATAGGGTTATGCTATATGGATGGCGGAAAAAGATGCGATATAAAACAAATGATGCACCATTTGTAGATGGCATTGCAGCTACTTTTACTCCGATTGTATGTCCATACAAATCAGATACCTACCATCACCCACTAGTAGTAGTTCTGTAACTCTGGGCCCTACTATTCATTTCTGGTTCAGTCTTACACAGCAGTATTCTCAAAAACTAGGCCGGTTAGCAGATAGCAGCAGCAGTTGGTCAAAACAAGCACAATGCGAGATGTATGTCTGTCTGTTCTGCTGCAGAACTTAGTCACCATATTTCACCATCCTTACACACATGAGTTATTACATATCTAACGTCCTCGGAAACATCTCCTGAAAATTGTATTGTATTGGTTCCTATGGGTGATGGTTTAGGAATGCAGTGTGGGCAGTGCTAACCTCACAGCGGTAGGAGCTTTATTAATTTAGCCACATTAGCCTAATTGCCCCAGTGCAACACTAAAGAAACACTAAACATGTCTTGGCTGATCGACTGGGCAGAAGATGTGTAAATCTGAGGTTTGGCAGAAGCACTGCTGCAATGTTCTGTCAGATAAACTTCCACCGCGTGTAATTTTACTGTCTGATGGCTAATGTCTGAACTTTGGGCCGGTAGAGGCCATATGACTCTTATTAACCACTTATCTCCACTCCAGCCTCATTTCAAACTGTCCAGGAATGCTACACACACTCATATTTGATTTCTGTACGATGACGCCACACACACACACAATGGCCGGGAGCAGTAAAACCATGTCCATGGCAGACAGATGGTTGGAGTGACCGTAAGCAGGTCAGAAGGAAGGAATGAGGTGATGTAAGAGGGCTGCGGCAGGGACGCAGAGGAAACCCAGCATGCCCGCTACACAGTGTGGACTGTGTGTGTGTACACATGTGCTTCAGCATGAATGCACACATGTTGTTTTGGAAAGTTCATTTTGGATATGCACCCCTCCCCAACCATCAGGGATGTCATCTGTTCTGGCTCTTTTCAGCTTCCTGGCCCAGGGCCCCTGGCTGTTTTGGGAAATCCCTGCTTTGTTCCTGTCCAGGAACATTTGGTCATCAGGTCACCCAGGTCTGCTGAGCAGAAAGCTTATTCACACAATGCTGTAACGAGTGGATGACTGTTGCAGCACGTAACTGCGCATATACACTGAAATAGGTCTCCTCTTTACAGCAGCAGCAGCATGTGGGTAGGCTTTACACCAGACATTGGAACATTGCTGTGAGGAGTTGATTGCAGCAACAAGACCACTAGCGAGATCAGGTACTGATGTTGGATATTTAGCTCTGGATCACTCCAACTCATCCCTAAGGTTGCTGGATGGAGCTCCATCACTCCGGGGAGTGCATAGGGGGATTGAGCATGATGCAGCTGCTGTAGAGTGTGCTGTTCCACTGACAGTGCTTTTCTATGGAGATCATATCAGCTGTAGTTTCACGCGCAGGTCAAATGAGCTGACGAGATGGGTCAAACTACGTCAGGACATTTTCACAATAAGGAAACATTTTGGAATACTCTGGCTATAATGACAAACAGAAAAGCTTGATGGAAATGATTCTGTCTTTATTCACTCAGTCCAAATCACGGCTGAGTAATGATGTTTACAATGCTTGATTTGTTAGCTGGTCTGTTGGTAGTAAATTATGCATTTCAGATTTTCCCTTTTAAAGTGCAGGAATTCTCAATTTCTTCCTTATGATCACAATGAACTGGATAGGGTTGGATTGCAGTGGAGTGAGGAGGTCTGGAAATGTAGGCCTTCCCGAAGCAGTGGTTGAAATATGAATTACAGATAAACCTTCATTCATTTGTATGACGGTGTTTAAATCACTAATACATCAATATATTGTGAATAAGTCCTAGAAGATAAACACATGCACCGGTTTGCTATGTAGTTTTTATTTTTCCCTCCATGGCACGTAGTCCAAGAGGCATTTTGTGCCCTTGCTCTCTCTCCCATCATTCAGCACTGACATAACAGGACTGGCAGTTAGTGTTCTCCTGCAAACGTGTTGCGCTTTCCGGTAATGGTGGGTTTGCAGTAAGTGTAATGATGTAACATTTTAGCCAAATGCTTCAAGCTTTACCAGTGAAACCCAGTGAATGTAAATTTCAGTTTCATGTTTACAGGTCTGGGAAAGTCCTAGTCTGGGAATGAGCTGTAACATTAGCATGCCAAGTTCTTTTTTCTGATCTTTGTTTGGGAGTTTATTCGGACCCACACAGCAGACCCAGATCAATAGGTTACCCCCTAGCTATGGACAAATGTATGAAGGGGCCTTCCCTGGCTCTCTTTTTGGGGATCAGTGCATGTCACACCATAAACGCTTGCATCTTTGCCTGCCAAGAAAATTAAAGCGAGAATACTCACACTCACAGTGACATCACAGGTTAGCTTCCTCAGATGGACCTGTCTATCATGGGAAGAGCCTATCCCAGCACTCCTTGGTCAGTAGGTAGGAAACAGCCTGGATAGGGCACCAGTCCATCGCAGGGCAGGCACACGAAGAAACACATTCACATCTAGGGTCAATTTAGCATGTCCATGTTAACAGCATGTCTTTGGACTGTAGGAGGAAACCAGGGCACCCAGAGGAAACATGCAGGGTCCACACAGAAAGGGCCCTCAGCTGCATCCCAGCTGGGAATTGAACCGGAGGAAGGACCCTGGGCATCCTAGCTGGGAACTGAACCCATGCTCTTCTTGCTGTGAGGCTACAGCTGCCCTGTATGTACAGTATAAAGATCCTCTGATGATAGCTCATGCTAGTTCACTGTGGACTAGGATAATCCAATGTTTTTCATTAATTTGAGCGGCTGGTACTTTATATTTGCCAGGAAAATCCAGGAAATCAGCATCCATGCCTCTGTCTAAGTATCAGGCCACTTTTTTAGGGATACCCTAACCACAGCTTTTGAATGTCCAGAGCTTCAAATTTCAAGTACATTCAATGGAAAAACAAGCTCACTGCTAAAACCCTGAAAGCTTGGCTGAGATAATACCAATATTGTAGCAATTGCTAAGCCATGATTGGAGGAGAAATTGATGAGTTCTTACTGCCAGCAAAAACAGCTATTACATTTTTTTATAATTGTATATGGGGTGGGGGCATGAGTGGCTTAGGTTCCTGGGCACATGCCTATAAAATGATTTGGACCTGGGTACAAGCCACATTGTTTGGAATGATGTCATTGAATGGCATCCCTCTGGATACACTTTCTGTTCATTTTATTCCATTTAAAGCTGGATAAGTATGGAAAAACAATAAAAAAATAATCTCTATGTTCAGTGTGTGTGAGTATGTGAAGTATGTAAACCTCTGCTGGTGTGTATTTAACTAGAATTTATAATCTTCATTATTTATTACTGTTACTATAATAAAACATGACAGTTAGTACCCTAATAACAGTGGCCCACGTGTCAATAGCCTGCATATAGTATAAGTATGATGATGATGTGATGATAATAGTGTGTTTTACATCACTGTAATCGCCTTAAAGCTGAGTTTTATTAGTGGTTTACAGTCACTCCATTAGCTGTGAGCCCATGTGTCAACAGTGAGCAGTGTATCATTAGCCAGGTCAGTGCTGGGCAGCCAGAGCGCTAATAGGCCGGAAAGGCTGATGAAGAAACACATGAAGCTGAGCTCTTTCTCAGTCGTCATGGTTATCCCACCTATCTCTCTCTCCTTTCAGACTCATTGTACACACACACAGGCTTGCTAAAGGCCAGCTTATGTATGTGTGTATGTGTCTCGGTGAGTGCGTCATTCCCTGTCACTGTGGTGCCATTTGAGCAGAAATTCATTAAGTGATGAGAAGAAGTTCATTAAATGAAAATTCATATTAAAGATCATTATCTACCAGAGAAAGTGAAACGATCTGCTCATATCTTCCTTACGCAAATCACCACCATCCTCCTTAACCTCACCCTGTCATATTTCATGTACTAACAGTAATGTGATGCTGGCTGCGTCAGCTCTTTGCTTGTAGCGTAGTAGAATCAGTAAAAGTCATATTCATAATTGTCATTTTATTCAGTCATATACACATTATACCAGGTAAATCTGTGTATTAGACAGCTTAAGGTCTTATTCAGTGTTGTATTTAATATGTCAAGTGTTAATAGTTCATTTATTTAATAGTTCGTAATTTAATGCTCGTTATAAAATGGTATGTTCTGGCTCTAAAATCTAATTAACTCTGATATGTTTTTAATAATTATTAGATGTCATGCGCCAAGAGAATAGTTGAATTTTGTATTTATGCTCCAAGTCAGCAATAAAACACTCTGAACTTCTACAGTACTCTCATGGACCCCTGAGTGTAATGAAAGATGAAGTATGAACCCAGTTTTATAATACCATTAAGGATATCAGGCTAAACAGGTGATAGCTGGCTAAACAGGCTAAAGGATTAGAGGACAAACAGGATAAAAGATAGCAGACTAGACAAGCTAACAGCTAAAGAGGCTAAAAGACAGTAGGATAAACAGGCCAAAATATAGCAGCCAAAACATTTAGAATATAGCAGACTAAACACACTAGTAAATAGCTTTTTAAGGAGGCTAACAGGCTAAAAGAGATTAATATTATGCAAGCTAAAGAGGCTAAAAGATTATACAGGCTAAACAATAGTAGGCTGAACAGATTAAATGATTAAACAGGCTGAAGGATAGCAGGCTAAATAGGCTTAAAGATAGTAGGCCAAATAGGCTACGTAAATAAGGCTAAACGGGCTAAAAGATTGAACAGGGTAAACAATAGCAGGCTAAAGAGGCTAAAAGATTACACAGGCTAAACAGGTTAAAAGATTGAACAAGCTAAAAGATGGCAGGCTAAATAGGCTAAAAGAGTAACTGGACTTTACGATAACTGGCTAAATAGGCTAAAAGATTAACTGGGTTTTAAGATAACTGGCTAAATAGGCTAAAAGATTAACTGGACTTTACGATAACTGGCTAAATAGACTAAAAGATTAACTGGGTTTTAAGATAACTGGCTACATAGACTAAAAGATCGTAGACCAAACAGGCTAAACAAGGCTCAACAGGTTAAAAGGTTAAACAGGCTAAAAAATACCAGGCTAAAGATTTTTTTGCTGAATTTAACATTTTAAAAAAGAAATAATAAAAAATTGTGCCACAAAGTGTGTACAAAACCATTGACGGGATGAGGATAAAAATAAATTTCAGTTTGTTTTGTACATTCTTTTTTGTGCACATGCTTTCTTTCGTTTGTGACTACGGTTTCTTAATTCCTTTCCAAAATTAACACTTCATTCTCTTTTTTTCCTTTGATTGTGGCCATGTTTTCTTTTTAAATGTGCTCTCACATTGTGTATAAACAGGCTAACAGCTCCCTGAAAGTGCCTAATGGGTTTAGATTGATGTGATAATGGAGAGATCGGTCTGGGAGATCGAAGGTGAGAAGAGAACCAGCAGGTGTGACACTACAATAACAGTATAAATATAAATAAATTATAAATATAAATATAAATGTTCTGTATGTGTGAAGTGATTGTGCATGGGTGTGCAAAATATGCCGAATGTACAAGCTGACAGTCTACAGAGGTAGAAGTACACTGTGGATATTCTGTATAACATACGGTGACAGAAACATTCATGTAGCTTTCCTTATTAATTTGAGGTATTTTCATGAGTTTGTTCCTATACTTTTCATTATATGGTTACATAACACTCAAAAAATCAACAACAAAAATGTCATTAAATTTTTCGTACAACTGTATGTACCTGGAATTTCCAAAACTGTACCAAATACAAAACATTACATGTAGGTGCAGAGGTGCAGATTTTTTTGTGAGATGTAGCGGTAATGGTAGTGTTAGGGTTTTAAAAGGGTGAAAAATGATCATGAAAAATATAAATTTCATCAATTTACAAAAATGATGTGTTTAGTTTGAATTCTGACCATCACTTATGTGTATCTTGAACTTGAATTTGCAGGTCTATGAAAATGTACGGTCATACGTGTCTCCTAGCAGTGGATAAAGTCCCAGTCTACAGGAAACTCAGCAGTGGATAAAGTCCCAGTCTACAGGAATTCAGCAGTGGATAAAGTCCCAGTCTACAGGAAACTCAGACGTGGATAAAGTCCCAGTCTACAGGAAACTCAGCCGTGGATAAAGTCCCAGTCTACAGGAAACTCAGCAGTGGATAAAGTCCCAGTCTACAGGAAACTCAGCCGTGGATAAAGTCCCAGTCTACAGGAAACTCAGCAGTGGATAAAGTCCCAGTCTACAGGAAACTCAGCAGTGGATAAAGTCCCAGTCTACAGGAAACTCAGCAGTGGATAAAGGGCTCAGTCAGTCAGGATAATGGAAGTCCCAGTCTACAGGAAACTCAGCAGTGGATAAAGTCCCAGTCTACAGGAAACTCAGCCGTGGATAAAGTCCCAGTCTACAGTAAAACTCAGCAATGGATAAAATCGCAGTCTACAGGAACTCAGCAGTAGCTAAAGTCCCAGTCTACAGGAAACTCAGCCGTGGATAAAGTCCCAGTCTACAGGAAACTCAGCAGTGGATAAAGTCCCAGTCTACAGGAAACTCAGCAGTGGATAAAGTCCCAGTCTACAGGAACTCAGCAGTGGATAAAGTCCCAGTCTACAGGAAACTCAGCAGTGGATAAAGTCCCAGTCTACAGGAACTCAGCAGTGGATAAAGTCCCAGTCTACAGGAAACTCAGCTATGGATAAAATCACAGTCTACAGGAAACTCAGCAGTGGATAAAGTCCCAGTCTACAGGAAACTCAGCAGTGGATAAAGTCCCAGTCTACAGGAAACTCAGCAGTGGATAAAGTCCCAGTCTACAGGAAACTCAGCAGTGGATAAAGTCCCAGTCTACAGGAAACTCAGCAGTGGAGCAGTGGAACAAAGGGGGGATAAAGTGTCCCAGTCTACAGTATAACTCAGCAGTGGATAAAGTCCCAGTCTACAGGAACTCAGCAGTAGCTAAAGTCCCAGTCTACAGGAACTCAGCAATGGATAAAGTCCCATAGCAGGACTCCAGCACTAGCTACAGGAAACTCAGGCTATAAAGTCCCAGCCTCTAAGGGAACTCAGCAGTGGATAAAGTCCCAGTCTACAGGAAACTCAGCAGTGGATAAAGTCCCAGTCTACAGGAACTCAGCAGTAGCTAAAGTCCCAGTCTACAGGAAACTCAGCATGTAGCTAGTGGATAAACTCCCAGTCTACAGTCCCAGTCTACAGGAAACTCAGCAGTGGATAAAGTCCCAGTCTACAGGAAACTCAGCAGTGGATAAAGTCCCAGTCTACAGGAAACTCAGCAGTGGATAAAGTCCCAGTCTACAGGAACTCAGCAGTGGATAAAGTGCCAGAAGTCATCCAGTGGATTACAGGATTCAAAGATAAAGTCCCAGTCTACAGGAAAAGCATTTCTGCAGTGGATAAAGTCCCTGTTGTCTACCCGGAACTCACAGTAGCTAAAGTCCGCGGGAGTCAGCAGTGGATAAAGTCCCAGTCTACAGGAAACTCAGCAGTGGATAAAGTCCCAGTCTACAGGAAACTCAGCAATGGATAAAGTCCCAGTCTACAGGAAACTCAGCTGTGGATAAAGTATCAGTCTACAGGAAACTCAGCCGTGGATAAAGTCCCAGTCTACAGTAAAGCAGTCAGCCCAGTCTACAGGATAAGCCTTCTGGACAAAATCACAGTCTACAGGAAACTCAGCAGTGGATAAAGTCCCAGTCTACAGGAAACTCTGCAGTGGATAAAGTCCCAGTCTACGGGAAACTGTCCTCGGAATAGTGCCAGGAAATGCTTCCACCAATGCTTTGATGGAAAAGTGTCTGAACATCGATGTGGCCTACATCCAGAAACTTGTTCATTCGCATTACATGCCATTCGGTACCTTTCAGTCACATGTGACTAATATTTTGTCCATTGAGCTTCAATGTCATCCAGGTTTCCTCATTATTATGCAACCATCTACAGCCCTGTTCATCATCCCGGAGACACCTTCTAAAACATCAAACTAATTCAGTGAAACCTATGAAGACGTAGAGTTGCGTCAGAATAAAGGCATGTTATACGTGAAGTTGCAAACCTCTTCATGTCCTTGGTTTTGGATGCACTCAGACCCGTATCACGTTATGATGCTTTTACATCATTGCCACCTCAACATAGTGTCTGTTTATAACATGACCTTCAGGCTCCCTGAGTTCATCTCTGAAGAGTGCTCTCTTACGAGACGGCTTAATGCTTTGACACATATTGCAGCCCCCCAGAGGCTCTGGGGGAGTTGCTAATTCAAAACACTTGTTGCGGCTTTGCCTGTCAACACAGCGTACTATAGATGGGGTAACTGTGCTCTCTCGTAACCGGGAAGGAGTTGCCAAGAACACACAGTGGCTTTTTAGCAACAGGCTGCACTGGCTGAAGCTCTTCATTATGTCCTGGAGAGCTGCTCAGCATGTGCTGGTTATGTCTCCGGCAGTTAGTCAGAAGTTTTATTAAATCAACATGAAGCCCAGAAACCTCATCTACCACAAAGTCCGTTACGTCCCCGCACCAGGTCCTTGATCCTGTTAGATTTTCCTTTAAAGGAATAGTTGGTCCGAATATTTTCTTCCCAAAAAATGTAGTTATCCGGCCAAGACGTGATTGGTGTCCAAAGCTTGCTGCGAGGCTACAAGCTTCCAAAATAGTCAATCACTCACCGCTGAGGTCCCTGCACATCAAGAAAAGGGCCTCGAGAACTGCCTCTGACCCCTCTCACCCAGCAACCCTTTCTCTCAAGTGACACAGAGCCTTGATTACCAACACAACCCCCCTTCAGGAATAGTTCCTTCCGTTCCACTATCAGAGGGCTTCATAACCACCCTCCAGTGGCTCCTCATTACTGCTGGTTCATTCCATCTGGCCTATGCTTAACGCCCATCACATCGTAGTCTCCAGAACTAAGAGGTGAGGTGGTATTGAAGCACTTCTGAAACTACTGGGGTGATGCACCACCACTTTTTGATATTTGAGTTCAGGCCAAAAATAAAAGACCCAGGGGCCAGACCAGGGCCCAAGAATATGTATAGCTAAGCTAGGCTACAGACTTTGTCAGCAGGGCTGGTTAATAATGAAGTGTGTTTCTGATTATGTGTTACTAAGTATCATTATTTGGAAATATTGTAATTTCTGACTATGGTTCATTGAAGGTTCTTGTTACTCTCAAGTTCTGCATTGTTGAGCAGTTGAACTACTATGGCAGATATACAGGGGTTGGACAATGAAACTGAAACACCTGGTTTTAGACCACAATCATTTATTAGTATGGTGTAGGGCCTCCTTTTACGGCCAATACAGCGTCAGTTCGTCTTGGGAATGACATATACAAGTCCTGCACAGTGGTCAGAGGGAGTTTAAGCCATTCTTCTTGCAGGATAGTGGCCAGGTCACTACGTGATGCTGGTGGAGGTCCGTCCTTCTTGGTGGTATGCTGACATTACCCTGGATACCGTGGCTCTTGATACATCACAAAGACTTGCTGTCTTGGTCACAGATGCGCCAGCAAGACGGGCACCAACAGTTTGTCCTCTTTTGAACTCTGGTATGTCACCCATAAGGTTGTGTGCATTGCAGTATTTTGAGCAGAACTGTGCTCTTACCTGCTAACTGAACCTTCACACTCTGCTCTTACTGGTGCAATGTGCAGTTAATGAAGATTGGCCACCAGGCTGGTCCAATTTAGCCATGAGACCTCCCACACTAAAATGACAGGTGTTTCAATTTCATTGTCCAACCCCTGTACGTAGATGATTGAGATCAGGGTAAAGGTTCCTCACCAGCCAACTCATGGCCATATCTGAAGTCCATGTTTGAGATTTTGATTAAATGAGGAAATGTTAACATGGTTTTATGTTATGGTGTTTGCTCACTGTCCAACCTGAGACAGTTGTTTAATTCCAGTAGG
This sequence comes from Prochilodus magdalenae, assembly GCA_024036415.1. Classification (NCBI taxonomy): domain Eukaryota; kingdom Metazoa; phylum Chordata; class Actinopteri; order Characiformes; family Prochilodontidae; genus Prochilodus; species Prochilodus magdalenae. The sequence continues at coordinate 162,731 of JAMWET010002724.1, read as the reverse complement.
CATTTTACATGAAGTCGTTTAGACTTTTTGAATCTATTGACTCAAATATTGCCCCTGTAAAAGGTTACACAACAGTACCTACCTATCCTCGCAACCATGGAGGGACATTGTTCTTTAACTGCTGGACAATTTGCTGAAATCTTAACCCATCAAAGCTGGTAAAAGTTTAGATTAGATGTTCCTGGTTACCCTTAAATGATTGTTTCACCAGCTTGTGGTTTATTTCACATTTCACCATATCATAGGCTTATGGTTGGTATGAAAGTTGGTGAACCCTTTATCATTTGATTTATGAACTCATAACAATAGATACATAAACCCCAAATAAACGAATTAACAAAAGGAAATTACAAAATGTGTTTTATTTGAAGTGCCCTTTAGCAAGGCACTAATCCCCAACAAATAGGGCTGCCTACCACTCCGGGCAGGTGTGCTCACTTCCCCCTAGGGTGTGTGTTCACTAGTGTGTGTGTATGTGGGTGTTTCACTTCACGGATGGGTTAAATGCAGAAGACAGATTCCTCTGTTTGGCATAAAATGGCTATAAAAAAACTCTCTACTCAGAGAATGATTGGCCACACCGAATTCAAACACATTCAATCGTTTTCATTTTGTTTTTTGAACTACAAGTGATCTAACAGCAATATCTTTGTTGGCGAGCATGTGAACCTTTGCTTCTAGGAACTGTTGTGATCCCTTAGACCAGCAATGACGTCAACCAAGTAGTATCTGTAAATGATGATCAGCCCTGCACATTTATTTGGAGATATCTTGGCTGAATCTGGCCATTCTTAATCTCTGCCTCAACATTTCTATTGAATTAAGGTCTAGACCAAGGTCCAAGCCATTACAGAATGCACCCTTTCTACTGCTTCAGCCATTCTTTGCAGATTAGCTTAAGTGTTGTTGTTTTTCTGCAGGTAATACAATCCAGAATTCATAGCTCCATCAAATGAGTGCAAGCTGTCCTGCACCTGGTTGGTGTAGCTCAGCGGAAAGCACCACTACCTGCCAGGGAGCCACCGCTACATGTGGGAGACTGGGGCTCAAATCCCGGTCTGGTTGACTATGGTGTGCTACACCAATAAGAGTCCTTGGGCAAGACTCCTAACACTATGTAAGGGTGAAAAGGTGCGGTGAAGGAGCCAGACCCGGGAAAAGGCACGGGTCCCGGGACTCTATAAAAAAACACGCCCAGGACACACTCCATGCGGGGTAGAAGTGGCGTTTATTGGCCCAAGCAACCACAGATCTCACCATTACTGTCCGGAGTAACTTAGAAGCAGCTGCATCAGACAGGAGGCTAGGCTACAACTAGCTCCTTCGTCCCGCACAGAGAGCTACAGTTCAGCATGCATGCGCAATAGTCAAGTGCACATAATCAACTGTTACAAGTACATTGGCCTACCTGTAATATGATTAACTTTGTAAGTCGCTCTGGATAAGAGCGTCAGCTAAATGCCGTAAATGTAAATGCTCCAGTAGCAGGAAAACAGCCCGACCCGTGATACTACCACCACTATGTTTCATAGCTGGGATCATCTTCTAATGCTGGCATACCATTTTTGGTTTTGCCAAACATCCCTTATTTCTGACACCCCATGTCATAAAGATTCATTTTCTGCCTTATTTTTGTTCACCTAACGTTATTTTAGCCAACTTTTGGGTCACCCAGGAGGTCTTTAGACAGGTAGAAATCTTTCCATACATGTTATTCTTGTTCAATGTTTGCCTGAGCATGAACTCACGTACACCGACATTTGCTGGAGTGACACAGGCCTGCCGATACTTAGATGTTACCCTGATGTCCTTGGTGATTGTTTCTCCACCGTTTGTTTGGATGACCATTCTAGGGAAGGGTAACAGGAAGGGTAGGAAGGGTAAACCACTGTTACCCCTCCCCAGAGTGGTCATCCGAACCAGACTGTGAGGTTGAAGATTCAGATGAATGTTTTTTAATAGGGAAGGATCAGCCACACCTGATTGACCACCAACTGGTTGTTCTTCTCAACCCCAATTATCACTCATACCAAACTGATATTCTAGAGGCTCCAACAAAGACAGTTCTGTTAATTGCCTGAGCAGGAACTCATGAACGCTGACATTTGCTGGTGTGAGACAGGCCTGCCAAGCCTTAGATGTTACCCTGATGTCCTTGGTGATTGTTTCTCCACCTTAGTCTTGGAGTCTGTTTGGTTGGATGACCACTCTGGGAAAGGGTAAATGATTCCATTTGATTTATCTCCCACATTTGTTAAGACAGGGTACAAATGGAATCATTCAAAACCCTGGTTACCCCTCCCTAGAGTGGTCAGACTGTGATGTTGAAGATTCAGGTTAATGTTTTTTCATAGGAATCAGCCAGATTGACCTCCAGTTGGTTGGACTTCCTGACCCCAATTATCACTCATACCACACTGATACTCTAGAAGCTCCAACAAAGACTCACATTGTTCTGTTAATGGATGAATATGAGTATGAGTATATATTGTTCGAGTTATTTGTTTTATTGGATCCTGTGTATCTATTTTTATGGGTGAAATGATGATAATTTAGGTCCTGTTTATGTAGAAATTTCACAAAATTAATAAAAGCTTCACAAACTATCAAGCACTTGTGTAATAGCTCCTGTTCCAGCTTTCTGAGAATGTGTTGCAGGCATCATTTAATAAGTTACTAGTATTCTCTTAATACTGCATAATGAAGATCAAAGTTGATTTATAGATCAATCCTTCATGTTTTTCTCTGAACATACATTTCACATACCGTCTCAGCTTTCTTGGAACTGAGGTTTGTGACTCATGGCTGTGTTACTAAACCCTGTAACTGTAAACTATGAGTTCCCCAAGACTGATTATTATAACACAGCAGATACTTTAACCAGTCCACACAAACACACTGACTCACACCCACACGCTCTTTCTTTCACCCACAGACACACTAAAGGTCACAGAGGTCATCTCCAGGTGCAACACTCACCCTCACAAGAAACTCACTCTCTCTCTCTGTCTCTCTCTCTCATGTCTCTCTCTCTCTCTTTCTCTCACATGTAAAGGTCACGTCCCTGTGTAACCCACAAATCCACCCACGTTTACACGAACAGGAATGTGGGCATCCTGTGTGTGTCCTCATGGGGGGGAAACGCAGCATTTCCTTCAAACGTCTGGGGATTCAGAGAAGCTGGAGTATGAGTAGGAGGTAACGGGGATGCACTTAGAGGCCGGGACACACCAACCTGGCCAGGAAGAATTAGGGTCAGGTAAGGTCAAATGATGACCGCATAAACTAGAGCTGTGGGTCAGCACACATCCTTAATGTACCTGCCGGAAAGAGAATAACTCTACACAGCAGGATCTTTTACAGCCTGGAAAAATATTAAAGTAACTATCAAAAATATATATTGTTTATGGTTTGTATATAGGTTTAGTTATTAGCTTAAAACAGAATGTTTATGTATTATATTATGTATTTATGGAATGTAATATGTGCATGTTCATTAATACACTCATCCTCAAAAGAATAGCTGCACCCAGAAGGAATTACTGAGCTACACATACAGAAGTAGTGTCTCTCAGTATGGAGTCAGGCCGCCATCTTTGCTAACGCAACATGCTGGATGCAGGTTGTAGAGGTTTCTAATGGTGTCCTGTGATAATCCATCCCATGCAGTTTGAGTATTCTCACACAGCTCCTGCAGATTTTGCAGTAGGGGTGGAGGAGGCGTGGCAACTGGACGTACGACAGGTGACAACAAATCGTTCATCTTGGTGCTGACCACGGCGCCTCCACACAGGGATCCGTTGGTCGTCTCCACCAAGATAAAAGCAGGACATGTCAAGATGACCTGTTGACATTATGGGTCACTTCATGAGGGTCTGGCATGACCCCATTGCAGTCTTTGGTGACTTTTACATGGTGCTAAGGGCCAGCCCTTGGAATGGTCTGTGTGCATACAGCCCTGCTTCGTGCAGCAGGTGCTGGCAGTAACAGGATGACTCACTGCTGGCTGAATGTCTGCAGTTGTGGCTATTGTCTGTCAGGATAAATGTCTCATGATGTCAGGCCTACCCAAAAGTTTCATTTTTGTTGACTGACTAACTCAGCAATATTTTTCAGCTGTTTCAGGCCGTCTGTGCTGAATGGAGCAATACTGACTCTACTGTACAGAAAGCTGGTTTAACCCACTAAACTTCACTGTTTCAAAGTAAAATTTGAACCTAATGGAAAATCTTTCCCATATCAACTCAGTTTACCGCTTTATTTAGGGATTTGGTGTTAGAACCATTAAAAGTTAAGAGGACCATTCTAGGCTTGGCCCATTTTTGTGCCCAGGGGTGTATTTATGGGAGGTGAGTTTATTTATTATGGGTGTTAGTGTAGTTTATTACACCGCTCTTCCTTCCACAAGATTGCAAATCGATACATAGCTCCCTCTTTAATGAGAGCTGTACCAGCCACTTCCCACAGCCCCAACACAGACATGAATACATTTAATACTGAGCTGTAAAAGTATAAAAGCACTACAGTATTGTATATGTATTAGTGTTTATTATTGTATATGTATTAGTGTTTATTATTGTATATGTATTGGTGTTTATTGTTGTATATGTATTAGTGTTTATTATTGTATATGTATTAGTGTTTATTATTGTATATGTGTTAGTGTTTATTATAGTATATGTGTTGGTGTTTATTATTATATATGTATTAGTGTTTATTATTGTATATGTGTTGGTGTTTATTATTGTATATGTATTGGTGTTTATTATTGTATATGTATTGGTGTTTATTACTGAATATGTATTGGTGTTTATTATTGTATATGTATTAGTGTTTATTATTGTATATGTGTTGGTGTGTATTATTGTACATGTGTTGGTGTGTATTATTGTACATGTGTTGGTGTTTATTATTGTATATGTATTAGTGTTTATTATTGTATATGTATTGGTGTTTATTATTGTATATGTATTGGTGTTTATTACTGAATATGTGTTGGTGTTTATTGTTGTATATGTATTAGTGTTTATTATTGTATATGTATTAGTGTTTATTACTGTATATGTGTTGGTGTTTATTATTATATATGTATTAGTGTTTATTATTGTATATGTGTTGGTGTTTATTATTGTATATGTATTGGTGTTTATTATTGTATATGTATTGGTGTTTATTACTGAATATGTATTGGTGTTTATTATTGTATATGTATTAGTGTTTATTATTGTATA
>JAMWET010002724.1:50000-152500 GCA_024036415.1 Prochilodus magdalenae | reverse complement strand
GTTTCATTGTCCAACCCCTGTACATCGAGGGTGTCCCTCATTTTCAAGGCATGAACATCTCAAAGGGACAGAACAAAAGAAACTGTCTGTAAACTTTAAACTGGTTAAATTAACATGATTACATAAACAATTCGGCAATGAAATCTAAACAAAAATGAAGCAAGAAATTAAAAAACATTTAATTAAGAATGGCAAATATAACTGAAACCTAGATAATAAACCAATTAATCAGATTGCGGGGATAAACAGAATAATACATTCAATATTAAAACAGCAACAGAGTGAAGATAATATAAAATATAAAATAAAAAAAATAGAAACAGTAAAAGACTAAAATGAATAAAATACAGAATTATAAAAAGACAACATTGCTTGGTGCATTTGAAAATTCGAAAGGCTATAGCTTAGGAAGTATTGTATATTAACTGGGAAGCTGTGCTAATGTCTAATATTCATTTAATAGCCATTAAGCTATGAGCCATAACTGAGCCACTGAGGGTATTTACTTTACCATCCGATGCTAGAAATTTATTTGACACACAAACTTTTTTTTTGGCGTGCATACGGTACACTAGCCAACACCGCTATATTGACCAGAGAGGTATACCACCCCTTTAGCATCTTCACCTACAAGACACACGGCTAATACTTCATCCTACAGTAGCATTAAAAGAATAGTTGCAGCCTGAAGGGAGTGTTGGGTACCAGTGCTGTTGGGAAGGAAGATAAAGGAACCAGGTATGTTCAGATATGATCAATATTCACTGAGCTACACATACAGAAGCAGTGTCTCTCAGTAGGAGAGCACAAGACACCACGTCTCAGCATAGAGCTGTCGAGGTGTGATAATCCACCCCATGCAGCTTGAATATTCTCACACAGTTCCTGCAGATGTTGCGGTAGGGGTGGAGGTGGAGTAACACCAGGCCTTCTAGACGTGTGATACATGTGAGAACAAACAGTGCTGCCACACAGAGATTTGTTGGTTGTGTCCCCCAAGACTAAAGCGGGCCTAGTCACAGAAGATGACCTGCTGACATTCTTGGTCACTCCATGACCGTCTAGCTCGACACCACTGCAGTCTTTGAAGATGTTGAAGTGGTGTTAAGGGTAGCCATCCTTGCCGGTCTGTTTGGATGTACAGGGGTTGGACAATGAAACTGAAGCACCTGTCATTTTAGTGTGGGAGGTCTCATGGCTAAATTGGACCAGCCTGGTGGCCAATCTTCATTAATTGCACATTGCACCAGTAAGAGCAGAGTGTGAAGGTTCAGTTAGCAGGTAAGAGCACAGTTCTGCTCAAAATACTGCAATGCACACAACATTATGGGTGACATACCAGAGTTCAAAAGAGGACAAACTGTTGGTGCACGTCTTGCTGGCGCATCTGTGACCAAGACAGCAAGTCTTTGTGATGTATCAAGAGCCACGGTATCCAGGGTAATGTCAGCATACCACCAAGAAGGACGAACCTCCACCAGCATCACGTAGTGACCTGGCCACTATCCTGCAAGAAGAATGTCTTAAACTCCCTCTGACCACTGTGCAGGACGCAGTATATGTCATTCCCAAGACCAACTGACGCTGTATTGGCCGCACAAGGAGGCCCTACACCATACTAATAAATGATTGTGGTCTAAAACCAGGTGTTTCAGTTTCATTGTCCAACCCCTGTCGTTCTGTGTCATGCAGCTGTCTGCCAATGGGGCTGGCACAAACAGGATGACTCATGGAGGATATCTCTGCTCGCTTAATGTCCGCACTTGATCGAGTTAATCATGAAACTCGAATCATTGGCATATCTCACAGTGTCACACTTATTCACCAAGATTCATTCCTGTTGGTCGACTCCGTCTGGGTGCAACTATTTTTTTGACAATAATAATAAGAAGGTAAGACCCTTACTTGCTTACATCACATGCACATCACATGCATGGGCGATCATCATTCACATGTCCCACAGTGTCAAACCTACCCACCAGATTTCTTTCTGGGTGCAGCGTTACTGTTTTCGTTGTTAGAGAGCATTGCCTGGTGAATGACATTATCTCAGTAGCCGAGTAGCTTAGCCTAGCTGCTAAACTAAATTAGCCCCTGACTGTCTAACTCACTGCAAGTGTATTTTTGGCTTTAACAATGTAATAGTAGCAGCAGGCCTAGCACCAACACATACTAGCTACATCTTTTGTAGTGTCCCACTAATGGCTAGTGCATAGCTATGGATGTGTGGGAGGCATGGCCATGCGCTCAGGCTCTTCGGAAGTACCACAGTGAGAGTAGCTTAAGAAAATGTAAATTTGCTGCTGTGGATGCTGGGTTATGCGGTGCAGTTGGTGCGATGCTGTTTGGGAGAGCTGTTTGGTTATTGATGACCTGCCTGCTATCTTCTGTGCGGGAGTGTTGGGCAGCAGTGGAGAGTGTTGGAAAAGAAGACTGAACCCGGCTGAGGACCGAAAAAGAGGAGGCAGAGCGGCAAGATGGGGTGAGGACAGCGGTGGGGGTGGCTTGATGAGGCTTGACAGAGCAGCCCGACTGGAAGATGGCCCACTGAAGCCTGACGGAAAGGCTTATTGTTTAATGGATTTATGTGGGAAAACAACCCTCTGAGTAAAAGATGAGGAGATTAAAGTTAAATGTTTAAAATATTTGCATAATTGGTTGAGTAATAAACAAGCTGAGTATGAAGTGACTTATTGTAGAGACTCAGGTTTCTTTACAGGGTTGGTGATGGTAACCAGAGATCATGCTGTCTACAATACAAATATAGCCATAGTATTTACTATCCAAAACCACCAGCCTAGAGCCTACATGTGTCTACTGAGTTTATAAATGTAAAGCTGATGATGGAAAAATAGTGGAACATCTAAAAAAAATAATTTCTAGATAGATAGATAGATAGATAGATAGATAGATAGACAGATAAAAATAGAGTCCTTAGTGTCTGTGTAAAGTCCTTTAGTGTCTGCGTAAAGTCCTTTAGTGTCTGTGTGAAGTCCTTTAGTGTCTGCGTAAAGTCCTTTAGTGTCTGGTTAAAGTCCTTTAGTGTCTGTGTAAAGTCCTTTAGTGTCTGCTTAAAGTCTTTTAGTGTCTGTTAGTGTCTGTGTAAAGTCTTTTAGTGTGTGTGTAAAGTCCTTTAGTGTCTGTGTAAAGTCTTTTAGTGTCTGTGTAAAGTCTTTTAGTGTCTGTGTAAAGTCCTTTAGTGTCTGCGTAAAGTCCTTAGTGTCTGTGTAAAGTCCTTAGTGTCTGTGTAAAGTCCTTTAGTGTCTGTGTAAAGTGCTTAGTGTCTGTGTAAAGTCCTTTAGTGTCTGCGTAAAGTGCTTAGTGTCTGTGTAAAGTCCTTTAGTGTCTGTGTAAAGTCCTTTAGTGTCTGCGTAAAGTGTTTAGTGTCTGTGTAAAGTCCTTTAGTGTCTGTGTAAAGTCCTTTAGTGTCTGTGTAAAGTGCTTAGTGTCTGCGTAAAGTGCTTAGTGTCTGTGTAAAGTCCTTTAGTGTCTGTGTAAAGTTCTTTAGTGTCTGCGTAAAGTGCTTTAGTGTCTGTGTAAAGTCCTTTAGTGTCTGTGTAAAGTCCTTTAGTGTCTGTGTAAAGTGCTTGGTGTCTGCGTAAAGTGCTTAGTGTCTGTGTAAAGTCCTTTAGTGTCTGTGTAAAGTTCTTTAGTGTCTGCGTAAAGTGCTTAGTGTCTGTGTAAAGTCCTTTAGTGCCTGTGTAAAGTCCTTTAGTGTCTGTGTAAAGTGCTTAGTGTCTGCGTAAAGTGCTTAGTGTCTGTGTAAAGTCCTTTAGTGTCTGTGTAAAGTTCTTTAGTGTCTGCGTAAAGTGCTTAGTGTCTGTGTAAAGTCCTTTAGTGTATGTGTAAAGTCCTTTAGTGTCTGTGTAAAGTCCTTTAGTGCCTGTGTAAAGTCCTTTAGTGTCTGTGTAAAGTGCTTAGTGTCTGCGTAAAGTGCTTAGTGTCTGTGTAAAGTCCTTTAGTGTCTGTGTAAAGTTCTTTAGTGTCTGCGTAAAGTGCTTAGTGTCTGTGTAAAGTCCTTTAGTGTATGTGTAAAGTCCTTTAGTGTCTGTGTAAAGTCCTTTAGTGTATGTGTAAAGTCCTTTAGTGTATGTGTAAAGTCCTTTAGTGTCTGGTTAAAGTCCTTAGATATAGGGAATTTAGGAGGGAGTGTGTGCGAAGAGGGGGGTGTGTCCAATAGAGTGTCACAGAGTTTTCATTTGCTGAACTGAGAGGAGTTGAACAGTCTTATGACCTGAGGAACAAAAGACTTCCTGAGTCTGTCTGTGGAGCAGGACTGGGACAGCAGTCTGCCACTGAATGAGCTCCTCTGCCTGGTGATCGTGCTATGCAGAGGATGGTGAACATTGTCCATGATGTTCAGCAGCTTGCTGAGGGCTCTCCTCTTTGCCAGTGGTGATATATTTTTATGGGGACTAGTTTATCTGGTCACGCCCTGCATGTGCCCCTGCACCAGGAACTGTTTCAAGTAAATAGATTAGCAAGAAGTTAGGCCAAAGCTTTATCACAAAAATATTATAAAGTATTTATTTATAACCTATTCATATAATAACTTCCTGTGTGAGAGATTTTAGAGGTGGACGTCTGGTTCCTACCGCCACCAATGGGAACCATTCTGACCTGGCAAATTTCCCAAGAACTAAACATATCATGCCAAACCGCTCTGGTTGACTTTGTTTACATCCTAACTGTTTAATTTTGCAGAAATCCTGAAAAATTGGTCCCTCAATTTCCCCTGCAACCAGCCTGAGATGTAACACATCAGCTCATTGAAATGTTGACGTCTTAAAAGGAACATATTGCAGAATATGGCCAAAGCCGTGTTCCAGAAAAGGGTCAGTATGCCTCGCTTGTCCTTGATCTCCAGTAAGGTGGAGCGGATATCACGGTTATTTAGCTAGCTAGCTGGCGGGATAGATAGCTATCACTGTTGCTGTGGTGAGACCAGCAAAGCACAGGAAAAACAAATAGCTCTCAGCAGCTGATGGTGGGAGTGAGTTATGTACTGATAGCGAAGCTTTCCACACTTGCTTTGGAGCCGCTGTTCTATTTCTATATTGTATATTCTATTATTCAGCAGCGAAGCCTTACCAAACTTGTGTAATGGCATTGGCATTAGACAAGAGAGCACTTGATGAACAGGAGCCCGAACGGAGTGCAACAACAACGTGTACTGCCCATTCCAGTCTTCAGGGGGCAGCCTGCTCCTTCAGCATCCCAGCAGCGCCTGTGAATCACTTTGGAAACAGCCCTCCAAAGTTTGCTGACGCAAAAGGATTATCAGGAGTTTCGCCTTGAGTGCAGAAGCAGGATAAGTGTGTAACACTGGCATTATTCAGGGAGAAATAGCCCGTTTGTTCGCTTCCTGCCGTCTTGGAGACTGTACGTTCCCAAAACCCCTCACACAAGGGCCGGAGTGTGAAGCAGCTCGTTTCTGTGGCCCCGGTCATGTGTCTATGTGTTCTCTCTCTCATAAGGATGAGGATGTCAGAGTGAAAACAGTTCCTAGAAAACCTCCACCAGGAAAAGGTCAAAAGTAGGGGAAATCTCCCCAAGAGGACATGCAGGTGGGCCTGGGCCGTTGCGGGACTCATCACTGAATACAGCCTGCTCCTATTCTGAGTTACTCCATGACAGTCTGACACAACACCATTGCAGTCCTTGGTGTTAAGTGCAGTGGTCGTAACGGTCTGTGTGCATGTAGTCCTGCATCATGATATCATCGACCAATGGTGCTGGCACTAACAGGATGATGCATGGAGGACATCACTGCTTGCTAAATGTCAATCGTGGCTGTTGGGTCAGTCGGGTATAAGGCAATAAGGCCTGTCCTTGCTTACGCCACATGCTCAGCCAAGCGTGCAACTTGAATCATTCGCATATCTCACAGAGTCTAACCTACCCAGCAAGTTTCATTCCTGTTGGTTGGTTCTTTAACATGTAGCTATTTGTGCAACCATGCCTTTGATGATGAATGTGGTCCTCAATGCAGCACAATGCAAAAACTGGGAAATTAGCTCTTGTCTATCTATCTATCTGTCTGTCTGTCTGTCTATCTGTCTATCTATCTATCTATCTATCTATCTATCTATCTATCTATCTATCTATCTGTCTGTCTGTCTGTCTATCTGTCTATCTATCTATCTATCTATCTATCTATCTATCTATCTATCTGTCTGTCTGTCTGTCTGTCTGTCTGTCTGTCTATCTATCTATCTATCTATCTATCTATCTATCTATCTATCTATCTATCTATCTATCTGGCTGTCTGTCTATCTATCTATCTATCTATCTATCTATCTATCTATCTATCTATCTTAAGTCACATGATCAGCAAAGCGTGCAACTTAAATCATTCGCATATCTCACAGAGTCTAATCCTACCCACCAAGTTTCATTCCTGTTGGTTGGTTCTTTAACATGTAGCTATTTGTGCAACCATGCCTTTGAAGATGAATGTGGTCCTCAATGCAGCACAATGCAAAAACTGGGAAATTAGCTCTCGGGGTCCCACGACAGCTGTGAAGTGTAATTCACTTTTACACCATAGAAACTGTTTTGTGCACCTCTCATGGACATTCTCTCTGTACATCACACTCCCCGCTGCGTGCATATGTGTCACACTAGCATTTGGACGCTACAGATTACGACTGTGTGAAGACCCTGGGTTTAACTGTCAGGAGTGAGGACACAGGAAGCAGAGCGCTTCATTAGGGCGGGGCCTGGCGTCTCTCACATCTCTGGTTTCTCACTTTAAGCCACCTACTGAGATAAGACATGAGGTAGGACAGCTCAAACGACTCACAGGTAAACCCCATCAGTCACTCAGCTCACTTGTTCAGTATGACTGGTTCTAGTTCCTGCATATGACGCTCGACCATACTCCCTCCTCTCCAGGTTATTTCCATCTGTAAAGAACTGAAATCATGAGTGGAATCTGTAGCGCCCATATGCCTGCATGATGTACATGCATGCGAAGGGGAAAGACGTCATCAGAAGGATGCCCATGAACCATGTCCACGTACAAGGTCGAGTAATATTACAGGATGAATGCAGGATGTTTAAATGTTATGTGGCAAGAGATGGACAAAGATTGACCAAGCTTTTTGGTGTGAGATGGATTTATGTTGTTGGATGCAGCCTGAAACGGGACTGAGGTTAAATGACTTTTGGCATCCGGGAAAACTACAGAACTCTGTGAGGCGGGCCTGTAGCAGCCGACATCACATTCTCTCATAAATAACACTGGCAGGGATGAACACTCTGCTGTCAGATTTCATCACGAGACTGTCATCCATGCTTTTATCTCTCTCTCTTTCAGCTCTCGCCAACAAATAAACACCACTCCAAGATTTACTCTCGTCTCATGTCTTGCTGGTTGCTCTCCTTTTTCCCTTTCCTGCTTCCTCCAACATTGTCTTCTTCAGGCTCTTTACTGTACTTGGGCTACAGCAATCTATCTATCTATCTATCTATCTATCTATCTATCTATCTATCTATCTATCTGTCTGTCTGTCTATCTATCTATCTATCTATCTATCTATCTATCTATCTATCTATCTATCTATCTATCTGTGTCTGTCTGTCTGTCTCTCTATCTATCTATCTATCTATCTATCTATCTATCTATCTATCTATCTATCTATCTATCTATCTATCTGTCTATCTGTCTGTCTGTCTGTCTGTCTGTCTGTCTGTCTGTCTATCTATCTATCTATCTATCTATCTATCTGTGTCTGTCTGTCTGTCTGTCTCTCTATCTATCTATCTATCTATCTATCTATCTATCTATCTATCTATCTATCTATCTATCTATCTATCTATATATCTACCTGTCTATCTATCTATCTATCTATCTATCTATCTATCTATCTATCTATCTATCTATCTATCTATCTATCTATCTATCTATCTATCTATCTATCTATCTATCTATCTATCTATCTGTCTGTCTGTCTGTCTGTCTGTCTCATCTATCTATCTATCTATCTATCTATCTATCTATCTATCTATCTATCTATCTATCTATCTATCTATCTATCTATCTGTGTCTGTCTGTCTGTCTGTCTGTCTCTCTATCTATCTATCTATCTATCTATCTATCTATCTATCTATCTATCTATCTATCTATCTATCTATCTGTCTGTCTGTCTGTCTGTCTGTCTGTCTGTCTGTCTGTCTGTCTATCTATCTATCTATCTATCTATCTATCTATCTATCTATCTATCTGTGTCTGTCTGTCTGTCTGTCTGTCTGTCTGTCTATCTATCTATCTATCTATCTATCTATCTATCTATCTATCTATCTATCTATCTATCTATCCGTCTATCTATCTATCTATCTATCTATCTATCTATCTATCTGTCTGTCTGTCTGTCTGTCTGTCTGTCTGTCTGTCTGTCTGTCTATCTATCTATCTATCTATCTATCTATCTGTCTGTCTCATCTGTCTTATCTATCTATCTATCTATCTATCTATCTATCTATCTATCTATCTATCTATCTATCTATCTATCTATCTATCTATCTATCTGTCTGTCTGTCTGTCTGTCTGTCTGTCTGTCTATCTCTTCTGCCATGATGTCCATACTGAGAATTCCAAGCGAGCTTCCTCTTATAGATGTTAGAGATTAGAACCATTCACCACTGGCACACAGAGGATATTGTCTTCTGCGTTAAGCACATTTGCCCAGAGCAGTAGGCAGCCCTAACCACAGCACAGCCTGGGAAGCTATTGGGGTTTAGGTGCCTTGTTCAAGGGCACTTCAGTCGTGTCCTGTCGGTTCAGGGGATTGAGCCGCCAACCTTACGGTCACAAGGCTGGTTCTCTAAACCTCCACCCCATGACTGCTAAAGACCTACAGCTGTGTGTTAGGTAGTGCTGTTACGCGTTCTCAAAAGAGTTCTTGTGCCTCCTCTCCAAATTTACACAAGAAATCCTCCAGCAGCAAAAGGCCCAAAGAGAAGGGAAGTCTCCTCAAGAGGACATGCAGGTGTGACCGTGCCTTTGAGTTACAGCAGAACGTGGCCTACGCCAAGACATCCACAGGACTGTGCAAAAATCAGAGATCTTTGAGAGAATCTTTATTTATTCCAGTCAAAATGAGCAGAGCGAGTTATTCAGTTGGGGTTTAGGTACCTTGCTCAATGGCACTTCAGTCATGTCCTTTAAGCCCAAGGGATGTAACCACCAACTTCACAAGGCTAGGTTCCTTAACTTCCCCCCAGTGACTGCTGGAGACCTATAGCTGGCATGTGATGTGGTGCTGTAAAGTGTTATGCAGGTCTCAGGCGAGGTCTTACTCCGGGTCCTCCAAAGTTACACAAGGCTATAGCAGGTGTTCTGGGACTGGTGTGGCAATGGCAGTGATGCAGTTCTCCCTGTTATAAGTCAGAGTACCACCACATGATTTTGAAGCCGTTATTGAAGCTAATTGTTGTGACATCATGTTGTTTTTAGCTTTTATCTCTGAGAAAAAAAGAGAGAGTGGTTTCTTTGCACAGCTGAAAGCAAGCTGTAATAAAGATAAGGGCTTGATAATGAAAAAATGATATTGTGTTTAGTTGTTGATGCTTATTTTCTAATTTCCTGTTTTTCCTGACATTGAAAAACATGCTTGCTGTTTTGACTGGGTATTTAATAAATGAAGGGTTGCGCATCTCCAACTGATTCCCGTGCAATAAAGACTAAATGACTCATCATCGAACAGACCATGGTAACATGCGATACACTCACCAGTTCTTATGCCAAAGCACGCTTCGATGTCTTTGTCCCTGCATTCGCCAAGGCACTGCTACTTATTGTCTTGTAAGCATTTGCAATTACGATTACGTATTTAGGGCTCAAATACGCACAATTGTTCCTGCGTCATCGTCACACAGTGCGTCACGGTACTGCTTATTAGCTCGGGACTCTGACTGAGTGAAAGAGAAAAACAGAGGGAGAGCTATAGGGAGAGGAAGAATGAGTGAGACAGCGGTGACAGTCATAACTGCGTCCTCTTCCCCGCACAAACACATTGCAAATATAGTCCTGTTGTCAATAAGGGTGGTCTCGGGTCGGCATTGTATTGCTGGCGCTAGCTTTCAATGCATACTGACGTCTGTGATGTCATAACCCCCTCAGAGTGCAAACTGAGGTGACATTAGTGATGATGATGATGATGGTGATGATAATAACCCCTGTGGGCAAACTGATTCTGCTCCGAAGCCTCAGCCATGGCCCCCAACCCACATCAGAGATGACGTTAGTAGAGGTAGTAATCATCACCCTGTTAGCACCGTGTTCTTCTCAGAAGTAGCTGAACTCTGCATCTCTCTTTATGCAACATCGAGCCAGGGTGAGCTTTTTGGACAAGTGCCAGCTTCCCCAGACAGGCGTGAATCCAGCAGAGGCCTACGTGACGCAGTACTACTCTCCCCCCTGCTCTCCACCAACACTCAACTAGGCACTGAGCTAATGTCATGTCCAGGCCAGATTGGTTTTGCTTTCTCAATCAACATTCTGCTATGCCCTGGAGCAGGAGCTCTCTACTGCGGACCCAGAGACCCACTGCAACGTTCCAAACGTTTTGTTCACAGAGAACAACTCCTATGACTCAGAAACGGCTGAATAAATAGCTGATGAGTTGGGTAGAGTTACCTAAACCCAGTGATCCCTTAGGGCCTTCTGGACCTTCAGAGAAAGCCTAATGATTCATGGGAAAGGAAAGAAAACATAGCTGTAAATGAGCCAGTTAATTTTAATATACGTATTGTGCTAGAATTGAAACTCCTGCAGGATTATTCTTCCTTCATTCTCAGTTTAGCTGGAAAACAAAGGGGTTACGTTTGTGCAACACCCCATAGATATTTGCCCAGGGAGCTCTCCCATTGGTTAGGGCTTCAGGAACTGAGCTGAAGGTCGCTCGGTCAGTCAGTCAACATTTATCTATACAGTGCTTTATAGAACAGATGTTGTCACAAAGCAGCTTTACAATGAATCTGGTGTCCGAGCCCCCAGTGAGCAAGCCAAGGCCGACAGAGGCAAGGAGAAACTCCTTCAGTTCAAAAAGAAGACACCTCAAGTGGAACCGAGACTCAAAAGGGAAACCTATCCTCCTCGGGTCAACACCAGGTAACACAAGCAAAGGAAAGGAGTGTTCAGTGGTTTGTAAGGTAGAGGAATAAATAAGGTAGAGGAAGTCTCGCTTGTCAGTTTAGTTCGGCTTTACTGGCACGACCGTATCATTTGACAGGGTTGCTATTCAGTCTATTGAACAAACACACACATACAGGTAGGCACACCTACAGGGGTTGGAGAATGAAACTGAAACACCTGGTTTTAGACCACAATCATTTATTAGTATGGTGTAGGGCCTTTTGCGGCCAGTACAGCGTCAGTTGGTCTTGGGAATGACATATACAAGTCCTGCACAGTGGTCAGAGGGAGTTTAAGCCATTCTTCTTGCAGGATAGTGGCCAGGTCACTACGTGATGCTGGTGGAGGTTCGTCCTTCTTGGTGGTATGTTGACATTACCCTGGATACCGCGGCTCTTGATACATCACAAAGACTTGCTGTCTTGGTCACAGATGCGCCAGCAAGACGTGCACTAACAGTTTGTCCTCTTTTGAACTCTGGTATGTCACCCATAATGTTGTGTGCATTGCAGTATTTTGAGCAGAACTGTGCTCTTACCTGCTAACTGAACCTTCACACTCTGCTCTTACTGGTGCAATGTGCAATTAATGAAGACTGGCCACCAGGCTGGTCCAATTTAGCCATGAGACCTCCCACACTAAAATGACAGGTGTTTCAGTTTCATTGTCCAACCCCTGTACGTTACACATGCTTGTCAATATGAACCACTTACATAAATCGGAACTGACAGTTAGGGGCTTTTTAAAGGACCGAATTCTGTGAAGAAGAGTCACTGTAGGTCTTCTGAAAGCTCAAGTTAGGTCACTAGCTCACTCTAAGAGAAATGTAAATACAAACTGTTGCCTCAACTGTTTCAGTGCGTTGTCAAAAAAGGGAAACAGCAGGAGCTCTGTCAGGGGCTTTAACTACAGGAGTGACTGTAAAACTGACACATACAAGATCAAATATATCACTGCTGTCAGAACTAAACCTGCAACAGAATAACTTACCAGGACAGGGAAGCAACATACCTTACGTTAAGGTAACCAGACGTCATGATTAAATTTAATACACAACGTAAAGGGCAGCAGGCGTGTTCAAATTATGTGAAAAACACATAAACAACCATAATATAGGTGTTGCTGTAATGAGGTTTTGTTCTAACAGCAGTGATGTGTTAATGTCTAGTATAAGCTTTAAGTAAAACGTGGAATTTCTCACCAGCTGCAAATTTCTATGTTTAACGATGTTAAACAATGTTAATGTGACTTCCTGTTAGCAGTAATACACTGCTACAATCCTGTGATGTGGAAATGGACACTTTCATAACATTTATTTTTGCCTAAGGCATAAGCCAGAGTCCTCTAAACCCATACCTACACTTTTTGAAAAATGGAAATGGTAGGTCTCCTCTGATAGCAGAGAGGAACCTCTTTTGTTTTCCTGAAGAACCTTACAACGGTTCCTTATAGAACCATTATTGTAGATGAAATGTGTGAGGAAACTTGGGAACATTTTCTTTGGGAAAATAAGAATTGGCACCTTTCTCTGTTGCCAAGCATTCTCCTCCACACCACCAGGGGGTTGTCATTTCCCGAGTTCTAGCTCAATTTTCCTCACCTGTTTGTCATTAGCGGCCATTTTGTAATCCATTTAAGCTCCATGAAATCTGCCGTTGTTGTGATGTCTTGCTGGGGTTTTGACGTCTTGCGTTTATTGGCCTTGTGGGTTTCTTATGGTTGGTCTCAGTCCGGCCTTTATTTTGCCTGGCCCATGAGTTGAGATGGGTGATTTCGGACCTGTTCACAGATATGTTTTACATTGCTGCTCAAGGCTTTACTTGGTTTCTACTTTCATTTGGTTGACTATAAACTTACGTCTGAAGTCTAACGTCTCACGTCTAACCTATCCATGACAGTAACAGATAGATAGATAGATAGATAGATAGATAGATAGATAGATAGATACTTTATTGATCCCAGAGGGAAATTCAAGGCATCCATTAGCAGATGTACACAGAAGTAACACGAGAAGCACAAGACAGAGTGATACAGGTAGAGACAAAGATAGTGTTGCTACTTTAAATAAAATTATCAGTAAATGTACAACAGCCAAATGGAGTAGGATTAAATGCCTAGTCCAAAAATTCCCAAGAACTGAGCTATCTATAAAACAGCAGTGGATCTTGTGGATCTCGTGCATCCACAATCTATCTGCATAGAAACTGATCTTAGAAGTTTGGTCTCGTGCAGTATTGTTCTCTTTTTGAAATCCATGGCTTAAAATAAAATGCTAAACCTCAAACATGTGACAAAAACAACCGTGTGTTTTTCAGTGTATCAGTGTAAAAAGTAAACTAACTTTATCAGGAACACACTGGAGAAGGAGTCATCTGATATGATTTCATAACAATTCTGCTCTAGAGATGTGCTAACCAACCCCTTATTAGAAACGTAGCTTCCTGGAAAGTCCAGTTCCAGCCTTCATCTAGCACATGCGACCCAGCTGATCAAGGTCCTCTGAAGATAGGGAAGATTAGAGCTCAAATTTAGAGTTGATGCTAAATAGTGCCTTATGCAAACGCTTCCTGAGCCAGAGTCTTACTGTGGTGGTGATGGGGAACCAGGAGTCACGAGGTCTATGACACAAATGCAGGCCTTTATGTGCTGTACGCATGTCCTCTGAGTTAAATCATGTGATGTTGACGATGTATAAAATGTAGATTTTCTTTGGGACTATATGGGCTTAACACCCAACACACATCCCTCCATCACACATGCACTTTAGAAATACAGTTTTGGACAAAAAGCTTTTCATAAGGATATAGCCAATGTCTCATTAGGCAGCTTATTTAGAACTGTGTGTACTAGTTTTCTGTGAGGGAGCTTTTTAATGCCTGTGATATTTGGCTTCCATCAGCAACACTGAAAATTAATTGAAGTCTATAGGTTTCTCTACAACTTCAATCCATTCTGAATGAATTTGTTTACATGTTAGATAAGATAAGATGCCTTTATTGCCATTGCACAGTGTACAACAAAATTGAGCAGCAATCCGACGGCACTTTACACTCCAAATTATTAAACATAACATTAACAAAGTGCAGAGATTGAGCGAGAGACAGAAGGGAAAAATAAAACAATAATATACACATACACATTGCCTAATAAATATTCTCATATATATTAAATTCTTATATATATTAAAAAATATATTAAATTCTATACAGACAATAGACAGGCGAGGTAGCAGTTGGTTATTGCACATTCTTTGGATAGCTTAATGAGAATTATTGCGCATCAAGAGGCTTGCTTTTTGCATAGAAGAATACATATTGAACACTCGAGGACAAATAGTGCAGTGAGTGATGAGTAGAACAGGGGTGAAATGGAACACTGGAACGATATACAGTGCTCTATTGGAGTGGCACTGCTCTATTGTGCCAGTGAAGTGTTAAGGTATTGTTCAGTTCACTTCTACTGTATACAGTGCTCTTATGGAGTCTGTGTCAGTGAAGTGTTGAAGTAGTGTTCCGTTCACTTCTACTGTATACAGTGCTCTATTGGAGTCTGTGTCAGTGAAGTGTTGAAGTAGTGTTCCGTTCACTTCTACTGTATACAGTGCTCTATTGGAGTCTGTGCCAGTGAAGTGTCAAGGTAGTGTTCCGTTCACTTCTACTGTATACAGTGCTCTATTGGAGTGGCACTGCTCTATTGTGCCAGTGAAGTGTTAAGGTATTGTTCAGTTCACTTCTACTGTATACAGTGCTCTATTGGAGTCTGTGTCAGTGAAGTGTTAAGGTAGTGTTCAGTTCACTCCTACTGTATACAGTGCTCTATTGGAGTCTGTGTCAGTGAAGTGTTACGGTAGTGTTCAGTTCACTTCTACTGTATACAGTGCTCTATTGGAGTATGTGCCAGTGAAGTGTCGAGGTAGTGTTTAGTTCACTTCTACTGAGCACAGTGTTCTATAAGAGTCCCTGTGTGTGTGTGTGTGTGTGTGTGTGTGTGTTTGGAAGTGTTGAGTTCCCATACGGCTCTGGGGTAAAACCTGTTTCTGAGTCTGTTTGTCCGGGAGGTGATGGACCTGAAGCGTTTACCAGAGGGCAGCAGGTCGAACAGGTGATGTCCTGGGTGAAATGGGTCTTTCGGGATGTTGGCTGGCCTGTTGAGCAACGTTAGCCATCGCACCATGAGAAATCAGTGGGATTCGTATTTAGGGAAGCACATGTCATTTGTCCACTGTTGCAGTATCAGCCTTTGCAATACCGGTCTTACAGAAGTCTGCAACACACAAACAAGCCCCTTAGCAAATCGCTAATGCTTTCTGTTGTGTGCTGAGAGTATCCTGCCCAAACCTGGAACCTTCAGTAGGTGTTATGATGAATCAAGTACATCTACAGTTATACGTAATCTTAGTCAAGTAATAGGGATGTGGGTAAAATTTGAGGCAGCATGGCGATATCATATGTCTTGTACTAATCGGCACTGCAATAGTAAAACCAATTGCTTTGAGAATAACTGAGAGGACTGCATTTGCTGGCGCCGCATGGATGTGAAGGCCAGTGGATTAATATGTGACTGTAACGGCACAAAGGTTTCTACTGAGGACACGATTTACAGTTGATTTACAGTTGAATAAAAGGCAATAAATATATATATGGTATCACAAAATTGCAATAATATCATTTTGAGACCTCATTATATCATAACTTGCAGGCCAGTCTTTAACTACAAGGGTCCACCAGTATTGGTAGTGTACTGTTCAGTCTAATCATGCAACAATTTCACAGTGACAAATTACTCGATGGCTCTTGTTAGCATTTCCTGCGTATGTGTTACTCATGGAGCAAAGTGTACAGGCCAACGGCAGCTTGAAAGGGAAGTCATATATGTTTCACCTGACGAGACTGAGCAGTGTCATACTGTACGTGCTCTAAGGGTATTGCCTGGCTGTGCCACAGGCCAAAGAACGAAAGGAGACTTGAGTAAGGATGGAAAAGTCTGCCCTCTGAACTCTCAGGCCTAGTGTACGTGTGTGTGTGTGTGACACTTTCATAGCAGCTGCAAACCGTGACAGGAAACTTAATCTGCCCCAGTGAAAAGGAGAAAGAAGTACTCCAAGTAATCCGCGAACGCTATCTTAACAGTATCTCAACAGCGCAATTTCACTCGTCACTGCGGTGCATATGTGTAAGGAGGTTCTATAGGCTACATTTTGTTGTGCCATATATGTAGATAATGACATGATGGCTTTATGCAGCTGAACAGCCGGATGTCTTTTATCGTCGATGAGGTGTGAATATTGGTAACACAACAAAGTTCAGAAAAAGTTCAACTTAATGCAAATTAGCAGCAAAGTGAAAAAGCATTTATCAAAAGGAACTGAGCACTGAGCAGGGTGGTACGGGCTCTATCTCCCCCACTACTGTGAAACAGTCCACTCCTTTTTTGGTTCCTAGATGTTTGTTCCTACTAGAGATGGAGGAATGGTGGTGGTGGTGGTGTTTGTAAAGATTGAACACTGTTTTCTTTACACTGCGACTGCTCAGACAGTGATGCACTGCACCAGGACTCGGCTCTGCTGCTTGCTTTGTGGTTCTATATTAAAGAACAGTAAAGGAAGAACTTGTGCATGTGCTCTCTATTAGGGTAAGGCAAATCGCAGTGTATCTGATGGATCTAACAATGCATCAGTGCATCTAATGCCATGTTGCAGAGTAGCAAAAGTACCATAATAGATAGTTTACAGAAT
Source organism: Prochilodus magdalenae (assembly GCA_024036415.1). NCBI lineage: Eukaryota > Metazoa > Chordata > Actinopteri > Characiformes > Prochilodontidae > Prochilodus > Prochilodus magdalenae. The sequence goes on along the minus strand of JAMWET010002724.1, from coordinate 135,626 downwards.
TCCACATGGAGTAAATAAAACACATACTAAATTATTCAGAGTAATGAGTCTAATATTACTTTTGGTGCATTGCACTGGTCATCTACATCACTCTCTCAGATTTACTGGACTGTATTATGCCTTTACATTTATGGCATTTAGCTGATGCTCTTATCCAGAGCGACTTACAAGGGTAATCATATTACAGGTAGGTCAATGTGGTGTTAGGAGTCTTGCCCAAGGACTCTTATTGGTGTAGCACAGCACAGTCACCTAGACCAGGAATCAAACCCTAGTCTCCCACATGTGGTGGTTCCCTGCAGGGTAGTGGTGTTATCCACTGAGCTACACCAACCATTTACGATATGACACTCTTATCCAGAGGTTACAAGGTTAATCATATTACAGGTAGGCCAATATAGTGTTAGGAGTCTTGCCCACGGACTCTTATTGGCACAGCGTAGTCACTCAGCCTGGGATTCAAACACCGGTCTCCCACGTGTGGTGGTAGCTACTTGGCGGGTAGTGGTGTTATCCGCTGAGCTACACCAACCACACCATGCCTTGTTCAGAAAGCAATCTGGGCTGAACCGTTTCCTCATGAACAGTAGAGCTAATCTTCTGCAGGCTAAGTAGCCTGGTACCGTATATCTAAATGCATATATTTGCGTGACATAAAAGAAAAGTTATATTCAAAGTGTGCTGGTTATGTAGCTTTGTTTCTATATGTGTGGACTGCAGATAGAAGAGTACTCTGGAAACAGCTTTAACTGTGCACATGCTACATCAGCTATTTTAAAGAAGTGAAGAAAAGCACAGAGGGTTTGCATGACATGGGCCTTCTGAAAGATGTTATTGAGAAGGCTGGGCATTATACAGGAGCATTAAAAATAAAGTTTTATGCTGGAGAATGCATGCAGACTTGTAGAGGTTTCAAGCGCAAGAGCGAGAGAGGGACGTGCTCTTTCTCTCACCCCCCAACCCTCCCAGGGTCAGCTGTTTACTGGATGACGCACATTGAGCCCCAGTTAATATTGTACAGGAGGCGCTGGCGTCTGACTGAGCATTCCATTACAAGCCCTTCATGCTGAGTTCACTCAGCAGCTGTGTGCTGATTTGGCCTCTCTCTCTCTCTCTCTCTCTCCTCACTAAGTCTCTCTGTCTTTTACTCAGCTCAAAATGCCCAGCAGACTTCAAAGCTGGTTGGAGTTCACCTGATAAAGAGCTGCAAAGCTTGGTGTCACCCTTAAAAGTCTATTCCACAGAAACGTAGCCTGATGCTAAAGTGGCCAGTGATTGAAAGCGCACCAACAGAATCATCACAGCACATGCAGACGCCACCCTGCCACTTCCCTGAAACCCTGTCATGTATGTGAAACACAGCCAGTGTTGTGTAAGGCTGTTAAAAGAAAGGGCAGCACTTGTGAGAAGCCCGCTCTGATCACCGTCCCAGCGTTCGGCAGTTAGTGGTCAGTGACGCCAAGCATTTGTCAACCTGCGGACCACACGTAGCCTTCAGATAATCAGCCAGGCTGCACCGCATTGTGCTGCTGCAAGGAGTTATGTAACACTAGTTGGAAGGAGCAAGGTTTCCTAATGACTCCATTAACATGAAGGTTCATTAAAATCGCTCGCAGTTGGCCAGCCTTGAAGTGGTGGCTGGCACTGGCATACAGCTGTGCTCAGAGGAAGCAGGCAGCTCTAATTAGCCATACTGGACTACAATGATGCTAGTGTGCTGAAATACTGGTATGTACCCGCATCTATTATGGTGTATAGATAATTCAGCACTTTCTGAGCCATGCAGACTATTGAACTGCCTAGTGCATGATCCATGCGTACATGTATTTGATTGCTCATAGCATAAGCAAGTCTTGTCTGCATCCTTTTCTAATTCATTCATATTTAATATCAGATATTTATACAGACTGCCCTGAGGCCCTAAGGCCCCAAGGCTGCCTACCTGACCTGTGAGTCATGAAACCATTTTCATTTGCCACCCAGTCCCACCTGGCCCCATTAGTGCTATCACAACAATCCTCCCTTTTTTGCTCCATCTGGCACTCTCAGAGGAAGTAGACCTATACAGCACAGAATGAGATTCACACAAGCAATACTTTAAATTATATATGACTCTATTAGTTATACAACATGCCTAGTAAGGGTATAAGGATGACCAGCCCTGTGTTCGTAATACAAATAAACAAGTATGTGGTCAATGTCTTTCTGTATGCCCCCTAGTGGTCAGTTTAATGATGGAACGGAAATACATTTGAGTATATTCAGTTAATATGACCAAGTAATGTATAGTATTTCCCCCTTAACTATGTTATTAAATTACCTAAGGGTACTCAGAGTGTAAAATGTTTTGCTTCTGTGTTGAGCTGAGCGAGCAATGAGACTAAAAGTCAGCTCCGGCCAGATTAAACAGAATACACTGCAGTAGACTACAATACAAGCTTTCTTTAGATAAAACATGAACAACTGATACAGAATAAAAGCAAAAAAATAGAATTTTATGGCTACCATGCTGCACTATGTAAAATTTGGGACTTCCCTGGTGGAAAACCAGACAAAAAAAATGAGTCACCTCGCCTCTGTTTAAGGTGGTAGTAACTTCAGGCTGCAGGAGGATGATGGGGCTACAGGTACCTGCGGGGTGTGAGTGACTGGATCCATAGATTGAGAAGAGGTGGTACAGTGCAGGTCTCGTTCCATGTGTGGTAAACAGCAGATGTTAATGATTGGCTTAAAGGAGTGACTGCATTTGGGCGTGTCAAAGACCATAGTGTGAAGGAAGTAGCTGAATCTGCAGGTGTATGGAAGCGTATGGTCATATGGGTCTACCAGCTGTGGATAAATCTCAGTCTACAGGAAACTCTCCTAGGAATTGTGCCAGGGAAAACATCCACCAAATCTGACCCCCAACTGCACAATACATTACTGCAAGAGTGTCTGAACATTGATCATATTCATGATTTCCCTAATTGGACAGAGAAGGAAAAGGACCAGTTCTGGCCGCAAACTGACCAAACCCACTTCTATGATCATCTTAAATTCTAATAGCATCCCTATGGGGGTATATATGTATATATATATATATATATATATATATATATATATATATATATACCCTATATATATATATATATATATATATATATATATATATATATATATATATAAACCATGGACATTCAAAGTTTCCAAAATACACTGCATGTTTAACCTGAACTGTGAAGTATAGAAATTGTGGCCTGTCATTTACCTTTGCAGACATTTCACAGTGACTCTGTATTTCTAACACCTTGAATAGTCTGCTGCTTGTATTCACAGACAGTGACATATCTGGGACTTCCAAAATGAACTTAATGGACCTTTTTTCTCATGAAATTGGTTATGCCTGTTGGGCATGACTGGTAGTTTCCTCAGTATGTGATTGGTTCTTTGTTTTCTCTCTCACTTCATAATCACACTGATAGCTAATCTAAAACATTAGGCTATAGAGCTTCTTCAGCTCTTAGAGTCCTAACCAATAGGAAAGCTATTAGCTTCATTGCTACAGATATACTGGCATGCCAATTACCTTGCAGCAATTTCACAGGGACTCTTTCATAGAAAGCTTCAAATATTAAGAGTGCAATAAAAATAGCAGGTGACAGTAAATAGGGAAGCCTACAGTATTGTGAAAGAGAAAAGAGCATGCCTAAATGAGGAAGAAAACACATTACTTAAGAAAGTTTATGTAAAGAAGGGAAAGCACAGAGTGAACGGGTCTGCATTCAGTTTCGATATGAAAGTGGAAAGGCTTGTGCAAGCCCGGAGGTGCTGAGGCAATTAATACACTCCACAGTCTCAGAGTGATGGCAGTGAAGAAGTGAGCTCCATTTGTAAATTTGGTGAAGAGGATGGTGGTGTGTGTTACCAGATCCGAGTGAAAGCACTGCTATAGAAGTTGTCTATCATGAGAGGTAGGGAGGGAGGGGTAAGTCCATTAAGCAGATCAGTATTTTGAATGGGAAGGCCAGTAAAGCTAATGGAGAGCGGGAACGATGGTATGGACAGATTTCCTGAGTAAACAGGCAGCGGAGTTTTAAGGAACAAAGAGAATTACAGGAAGGAGATATGAGGTAAAGAACACGCCAGCATTATTTAGAACTGCGAGGGGTGTGGAGATGAGCAATATTATGAAGACAGCAGAAAGTAGATTTGGTTACAGAACTAGTGTGAGAGAGATTGTAGAGTTAAAGAAGATCCTTCTAGCAACCGTGGAGGAAGCTACTGTTGTACCATCCAAGTCAAAACAGAGGTCATTCATCTTGGTCATGGGTAGCCCTGGACCATGGGTAGCCCTGGACCTCTTATCAAGGATAGCTCGTTAACATTCAGTGTGAAAGTGTTGCCATAAAAGTAACATCTTCAGACCATGTGTGTGGATTATAGAACCAAGTGGCAACATGTAGGTCATAAATAGGAAGGGGCCTAAAAGAGAGCCCTGTGGTACACCTTGAGAAACTAAAGCAGTGCAAGGTGTATATTTGTCAATAAAAAAGAAACCAGTGCCAACTATCAGTATGATATGATGGGAATAATGCTAGGGCAGTGGCACAAATGCAGATTAAATAAAAGTTCAGATGGGGTAGTATGGTAAAAAAAATGTTAATCTGCATTTAAGCATCACACTGTCCAAGGTGGTGGACTATAACTAAACTGGTGGTGGTTGGTGTGGTGCAACAGATAACATCAGTGAGCTACCACACCATGTGTGAGATGGGGGATCGATTCCTGGTCTGGGTGACTACGTTGTGCTACACCAATAAGAGTCCTTGGGTAAGACTCCTAACACTACGTTGGCCTACCTGTGAAATGTTTAACCTTGTAAGTCGATCTGGATAAGAGCGTCAGCTAAAGGCCATAAATGTAAAATGTAACTAAAGGGATAAAATTGGAAAGCAATGGAAACTGAAACTTTCCTGTTAAAATTCCTATACTTCCATGTGAATGTAATAAGTTTCAAGACATCGCAGGTGTGAGTCACCCATGTGGTTTTAAATGTTGAGGAATTTTCATTTGTGTAAAATTACACCACTCACCTTGACATACTGTCACTTCTGTTAGAGATGTAAGCTATTTTCATATTCATGATTCACTAATTGGGTAGTTGAGTCATATACCAAGCCACCACATTTACACTCTTCAGTATAAAGATTCCAAAAGGGAGCGATAGAAAAAGGAAACTGTACAGGTCCGTGGCAAACCGTGACTCTGCAGTTCGGGCTACAAACAGAAAAACCCACATCTATGATGATCTTAAACTCTGATAGTATCCTTATGGGATTCTAGTAGTTTGTTAGCATTAAGCTAATAGCATTACATGTTTCCATCATTGTGTTTATATAACCATGAACATTCAAAGCTTCTGAAATACACTGCATGTTTAACTTGAACCTTGCTACATACAGGGGTTGGACAATGAAACTGAAACACCTGGTTTTAGACCACAATCATTTATTATTATGGTGTAGGGCCTCCTTTTGCGGCCAATACAGCGTCAGTTGGTCTTGGGAATGACATATACAAGTCGAGCACAGTGGTCAGAGGGATTTTAAGACATTCTCCTTGCAGGATAGCGGCCAGGTCACTACGTGAGCAGGTGGAGGTTTGTCCTTCTTGTGGTATGCTCAAAATACCCTGCAATGCACACAACATTATGGGTTCTACCATAGTTCACAAAGGACTTGTTGGTGCACGTCTTGCTGGCGCATCTGTGACCAGACAGCAAGTCGTGATGTATCAACAATCTGTATCCAGGTTTTGAATACCACTGGATGGACGAACCCATAACAGTTAACTGTGGACGTAGCAGGAAGCTGTCTGAAAGGGATGTGTGCTGCTAACCTGGACTGTATCCAAAAAACATGACACTCTGTTCTTACTGGTGCAAAAAGTTAATGCTGTATTGGCCACCAGGGAGGGTCCAATTTATACTAATAAATTATTGTGGTCTAAAACCAGGTGTTTCAGTTTCATTGTCCAACCCCTGTTTAATCGCCATGCCATTTAACTGTCAGCTATCCCACAGTGACTCTTTTCATTTCTAACAGCTCACTGATTGAGCTGCTGTTTGAATTTACAGACAGTGACATATCAAGCCTTTACAGAATGAACCTGATGGACCTTTATTGTTGCTTATTGCTGTCATAATTGCACTAGCAATAAGACTGGGCTATTTCGCCTTTAAAAAGCCCAGAGAAGTAATTATTTAAATTGCTCTATATCACACCAAAAAAGGTCCCACTATTGCTATGTGTCAGAAAACACTTCTTGCTAGTGTAAGCAAACCATTTTTGGTTTTCTAAAGAACCTTTACATTCATGGTCCCTAAAAGAAACTGACTTTAAACCACACAATTGAAAATGCAGGAAAACAGGTGTCTTCTATGACAGAATATCTTTTGGTACCTCTATATTTAAGAACGTACCCTCTCTGTGCTGTCTGAGCTTCACTGGACCTGAGCACGGCTTTCATTTTAACCTGCTAGGAATGGTTTTGAAGAGGCTCTTTATTTATTAAGGATGGATAAATGAATGTTCGATAGCCGGTTATGGCCTGTATGTTCTCCAAAAGAGTCTGAGAAAGATCTGTTCATTTCTCCGGACAGTTGATTTCTACTGATACTCTATGTAGAGTACACAAGCTGTGAGCACACCGTTGAATGGTTCCATCAGTAAAGAGTGCACTATTAAAGTAGCTGAATTAACTAATGAGGACCCTGTTTCCAAAAGAGGGAGGGAAATTTGATTTGATGTTCAGATCATTTAAACCCCATGTTTAATAGAAAATACAAACACAACATTAATTTGGTTAAAGTGGTAAAAGTGGTTGGTGTAGCTCAGCGGATAACAGCACTACCTACCAAGTAGCCACCACCACATGTGGGAGACTGGGGTTTGAATCCCGGGCTGAGTGACTATGCTGTGCTACACCAATAAGAGTCCATGGGCAAGACTCCTAACACTACATTGGCCTACCTGTAATATGATTACCCTTGTAAGTCGCTCTGGATAAGAGTGTCAGCTAAAATACTGTAAATGTAATTTTCTTTTTATTTAATTCATGAACTATTTAAATTTGACACCAGCAACACTGTTTACAGTTGTGATAGGAGAAATAAAAACTGGTATAGTTGTGTAATGCTACAGAACTACTAATTAGGCTAAACTGAACAGGTCAGTGACATGACCGGCTGGGGTTTATCACTATGTGAAAGAGTGTGCAGGCAAATAGTGCACCAATTTAAAAAAATAGGTTACTTGCTTATCAAAACAGCAATCAGTTCGAGGATTTCATCATCTCAGGTATTTAATATCACTGAACTCGTCTTGTCTTGATCCACAAATGCCATTTAAAATGCCATATCACAGAATTACTCGAATAAAAAAAATCACACCCAACCTCTGGAGGTGTTTTTTTTCTGCCGTGTTTACTTTTTTAATTTTAAATTTTTTAATTTTTTAAATACATGAATGATGAATATCGTTCATATTTTGAAAGTCCCTTCCCACCACCATATGGCTACACCTGAATCTGGAAATGGCTAGTTTTGTCTATGCACTGTAAATATTGCTACCATGTTAGTCATTTGATGTTCGAATTTGAATAATAAAGCGCAGATTTTGATGACGTAATATTTGAAATTCTGTTCACCTAAAATTTTCAGGTTACATTAGAATTTTTTTACATTTTCAACCGCAATTTCTAACCGTGCACTTGTAACAGTATGCTCATGCTACAGTATATAGACCCTTCTTCTGAATAACAGAAAGTGAAACTGCGCACCTGAAAATGGGAAGTTAATGTGCCACGGTCCAAAAATCTATATTGAAATCTATATTGCTATATTGAAAATTGCCACAACAGAAACACAAATTAGTAGGATTTATAAAGAAATTGTGTCTTAATTAAGAATATGGTCATTTTTTGTGCAAAATCAGGATTTTTATAAACATAACTAAGGTACTGTTAGACAACAGACTTCGAGACCGACGTGTGCAGAATTAAAAAAACAGGAACGGTTTATTTACAACCAGGCAATCTCAGCAAGCACCAGTAAACAGCGAAACAATGGGAGAAGCTAAATCGGAGTCAGAGACAGGCGGAGGTCAGAACCAGGTAGAACAAGCAGCGAGGGCAAACAGGTTTACAGGGGAAGACCGAAGGGGAAAACCAAAGTGAGAAAGCACAGGTACAAACCGTAGAGTCAGAGCACGAGCAAAAGGGATAAAGCGAAAGAGTAGTAGAGGAACGAAGGGAGTCGGAAACCAGAATGAGACAACACGAGAAAGGACCGCTCAGGATTGCTAAACAAAGTTTGGCAAAGCTTCGCAAAGTGTGAGTGTTTGTGTGTGGCTTAAATACAGGAAGTAAGTGATTGCTAACAGCTGTGGCTAAAACTCAGGTGACCTAGAGCGTATCACGGAGTCCGAACGGGGGCGCATAGACATGACGTCATCGAGCGTGGCCCTCTGGGAAGTGGAGTCCCGAAGAGCGGGGAAGCCGGGAAGACGCGGAGGCGTGACAGGTATACTGTGACTTACAGCACGCGTGTTTTAGTTACCCGTTAAACGTCTAAAACATTTTTCAACCCGGACTTTAAACCAGTTCATTAGAATCATCAGCACAGCACAGGGACTCCTGCACTCTCAGTGTCTCTGCTGGTCGCTGGTGAAGGTGACGGCCGGGTGGTCTGTTGGCTCTGCTGCTGTTTCTATCTTGTCAGTATCTATGCACCTGTGTCTGTGCTATTCCAGTCCTAGTACTGGTAGCTACTCTGTCGTATGCTGTATCTCTCCTGTTTCTCTCTCGTCCTCTTGCTGTCCTGCTATCACTGCTGCTCAAGGCTGCGTCCACATTACAAGGCTGCAGTGGCACGAATGTGATTTTGTGCCTAAATCCGACACAGATTCTGTTTCTTCACAGCTTTATGAAGACTAAATGGGATCTGACCCTCTCGAATTAATTTCAGTCCAGTTTCATGTATACTGCAAACAAGGATACATATTCACCATGAGGCCTTGTGACTGTAATGAGAACTTTGCTAACAGAACGCATGCATTTCCTTTTCTTTATAACCCGGTCACCAGCATGGGCAGAGTGCCAGCAGAAGGAAACTTGGTAAACAAATACAAGATAGCAGTAATTACTGGAATGTCATAAACATGCCTGTTGTTATTGTGTTCATGACACGTAGGATTGTGCATTGCAGATAATGAAAAAATAGGAATGCTTGTATTTGCATGAAGGAGGGATAATAGGACTATGTTGCTGTTAGCATTATAAACTAGCAAAATGCACTTCCCAAAGGAAACAATGCTTTCCCCTTCCTGCTAGACTGTGGTTGCTACAGGAAGAAGGGGGGATAAATAAAACGACACGTAGAGGAGTGTGGGTCTGTTCGAGGTAGTACATGCAGGTTGTTGGCTGTTGGGCAGAAAAACATTAGGATTTAGGTAGGGCTGAAAATGAATGGGACTCTATGGGTGGAAAAAGGGATGGAAATAAAAGGCCAACAGACGAGTGCAGGTCAAACCAATACTAAATTCGTGCTTGAATTTGTGATCTGCTCTGAGAAATTTTAGAAACGGTGTCAGACAAGCAGAGGTACAGTAGATGGCCATGCTGATTTCCATCCCATTTATTCTCAAAGGGAAAAATTCCAGAAAAATACATTGCTATATAGGCACAGTGCATCCGATCAAAAGCTGTATACCAGCACACCATGCCGATCAGACCCAACATTTCTGAGTCAGAACGGTATTGATATTTCAGGGTGCTCCCAAGTCTGTGTTACCTTCTGGTTCTGTCCTTTTAGCCAGGCTGTAATAGTCAGATGCCGGCTTTGCTGCCACACTCTGGAAATGTTCATATTCCTGTGCTCTGTAATTATTCCCAAACAGAACTAACTGTGCCTCTTTACTCTCACCGAGCTAATGGCTGCCCTCCGGTCCGGCTTGCTACTGAAGCCTTCCTCCTGCACGCCTCTGACAAGCTGCCTACTTGCCCAGCCAGACACTGAAGGAAGACTGAGCGCGTCTCCATGCTACCTGCTCCTAACCAGCTTCCCGCCTGCCCCGCCTAATGCCGATAAGGACTAACGAAGCTCTCCCGCTGCAGACTCATTTTTCTGCTACTCCTACCGAACCGGACTACTATTATTATTTCACAATTATTACTTCATTGCCTTCATCGTCACCACGATGACTAGATCAGCATAATTAGATAGTCAATTGATGTTACTTGAACAATTTCAAATTGTAGTTTGGACCAGAGGAGGATGAGACCCCCCCGCGTGAGTCTGGTTCCTCCCAAGGTTTCTTCCTTCTGCTTGAGGGAGTTTTTCCTTGCCGCTGTCGCCTACGGCTTGCTCACCGGGGGATTCTTCCTATTCTTTCCTCAAGGAATTATTACTGATTACTGTAAAGCTGCTTTGAGACAACCATCAGTTGTTAAAAAATAAATTTGATTTGATATCTGTAGTTGTAGGACAATGTGTATGATGCTCTCCGTTTCCTTTGCTGCCCACTGTACTGTAGACCTCAGCAAAGGTGCTGCACTGTAAACAGGAGCACTGACACTTAGGCCCAATCCCTTCCCCTGTTTTTTTACCCCGAGTGTAACCCTCCCCCTTGAAATTTAATTAAGTGGTGGTAAACATTTTCCCTCTATGAAACGGGACAACCCTTCAAGAACCAGATACATCTATTTCTTTCAGTCACAAGGGGGGAAACCCAGAATGTGCGAGTACAACTTCATAACTTCATTAACAGGCTACGAGTGGTGCCCTGTAGGCCACCCTGCCAGTCTGCAGTGAGAGCGGAGGAGGGTAAACTCAGCTCCTCACTGCTTACATACATTTAGGGCACCTTATGCCTTCAAAGAGGGTGGGGGCAATTATTTATCACCACCAAAAGATTCTTCAGTGATCTGAAGCCGGAATGTTCACGTTCCATCTTAAATGGTGCAGCAACATCAGGTGTCAAACCCTAACTGCTGCACTGTTTATGGTGGTATGGGAAATTTCGCAAGGTAACAACTGAGACATCAGCCGACTACTAGCAATTTTTCCATGTGCTAATGACCATAAAACGCTTTTACATCCTCACCCAGACGTCCTCTATGCCACCTCCTCACCATCCTCCAGCCAGCATCTGCTCACAATGCTGTCTCTATCACCATCTACGCCATCTATCTTCACCAAAGCACTTTCTCCTTGCAGTCTCTCACTTCTGACACCAGTGTTAGACTGACAGAGTGAAAAACGTGACACTGTGCTTTCAGCGAAAGCTCTTTTTTAGTGACCACAGCAGCAAAGGAGAGCTGCTGGCAGGGCTAAATAAACAGCTAGGATAACAAGCAGGTCACTTCTAACCTTGCAACTCTACTTCAAAGCCAGCTACCCCAGAATCCAGGACAGAACGGCACAAACAACATGTGCACACTGTCAAACAAACATCAGCTTATTCACAGTTTAAACTGTGTCTCACTGTAAGTGTGGCGCGTTCCTGTCAGGCTTCATGTGCAGCCGCATTGTATGGCCACATCTCCCATGTGACACCATTCTAATTTCAGCCAATGGGAGGGAAGCGAATATGCCTGTTCGCACTGTATGCCATCATCGTAATGTCAGATCGATTATTATTTGTTGTTTACAGAATACAGTATATATAAAGTTACTGTATGATATAGCGACAAAATGGGGTACGGCTAAACGACCCAGTTACAATAACCACGTGTAATGGACATGCTAAGTGTTGTATTCAACTTGAGTGCAGCAAAGCTTGAAAGAAAAATAAAAATAAAACATGGCTTAAACACATGGGTGTGGCTAATGAGCAGCGTGATTGACAGCTTTCTGTCCAACACACTGGTCCACCCCTCATATAAAACATCCTTATCCAGCTTTTATGTGATGCTGGATAGGGGAGAAAAGAACACAAGTGGAGATGAACAAACCAACTGACAAACAAATGCACGGATAAGTGAAGCAACACATTAATTACAGTTAATGAACCGAAGAATGAATGAATGAATGAACAGGCGACTACAGGCAAGTGGTCAAGCTTGTTTGCTTTTGATTATGTAGGTTAGCCTTAGCTTGCTAAGTTTCCCTGACTCTGAAACTGGTTTGTGTGGGCGGGGCAAGTTATGCTAGCCTTGTGATTGGCTAGGAAATGCTTACAGAACCATCACCCAGGATTAGGACCACCTAGCTTACTTGGGAAAAAAAGGAGAAATATGATTTAATATTATTATTATTATTAGATTAAAAAATATATATTAGTAATTTATTACACTTTGGGAAGACATTTCTAAGACTCACTTTGTACATGTTTATTGTGGCCCAGAGGAACAGGATTAACTGTATTAGATGGAGATTAGGATTTGGTTTTCCTGGGGGCTTTAAAGGACTGCATTACTGTAATCCATACAGAGTGATTTATAATTACAGCTCATTCGTAGCCTTATTACTGCTGTTACAGGTAATTATCATTCTCCAGCTGTTTTGGTGGCTTTTGCATTGATTTCAGTGGAGTTCACTAAAACAGAGAGTGTCCTCTACATCATTCTGTTGGGAAATCATAAATACCTTCATGCTGCTGTCCACCTAGCAAAGCTCTAAAGTGGTCCTGCATTGTCCTTCACTCACACCCACTGATAAGGCTGATTGTCTCTCCCGAAATGTTTGAGAACCGTTGGAACAGCCACTTATGACCAGACAGGATGGTCCTAGACTGTGAGTGTTCCAAGTATCCTGGTCTCGCCGGTGTCTGTGCTGTCCTGGCTGAATCTGGTGGCTGCAGTAGCAGCGCTGGACTCACTGACCTCTCCGCATTAGGCCGGAGCTCAGATCATCTTACTCCAGTGGCTATAGCGTGTCCCAGAGTGAGAGAGCCAACTTCTCATAACTAACATATCTCAGACAGACTCCCAGTACTCGCAGCCTGAGGATGTACTCTTTCACCCTGCTGGCTTTCTCGTACTGTCGTCACTAGCATTCACAACATACACACTGCAGACACTCATATACAAACGTGTTGGCGGCCCTGGTGTAAGACTATACAGAGAACAAACTTCTGAGCATTTTAATAACAAATTCTGTTTATTTGCTGAACATTTTTGGGAGGCAGGATTAAATGTAAAATGTGACCTGTAGAAATGTCATCTGTTAAACTCAGCATTAAATACATATTGTGCAGATAAACTACATTTCTGAGATAAACAAAGCATGGTGTTTGACGCATGGCCGCACAGGAATGGCTAAAGCTGTGGTTTGAAAAATAAATGCTCCTGCTGAATGAAGGTAGTAGCTAGTACATGCTTGCCTCTTTAATTTTGCATGCTTAAAGGAATAAGAAATAATCAATCAATCTTTGTCTTAGTGTAGTTGAGCGTTTACATTGTATGGGATTGAAAAAAATGAAATTTGACATTCCTTAACTCCTTAACTCTGAAACTGTATCTTGTCTCAAGCAAGGGGTGAATTTAGGACAGCGGCTAAGGCAGAAGCACCCCCCTTCCTTATTCTAGACTACTTAAGTACTGTCCTAACTTCAGGATGAACCTCAGCACGTTTTCCCAGTTTTAAGTTTATTCCACTTCAGGATTTGTAATGACTTCTTTGTTTACAGACATAGATGTTGGTTATCAGTTTGGTCTGAGTAGTTTAGAGTTTTTTTTTTTTTCCACTTGCTTCTTTGACTTTGGAAACAAGACAGCAAAGTACATGAAGACACTAAATTCTAAAATCTAATAGTAAAAGGATGAGGAGAACAATAAAGATTTTGTTAATAAAGCGGGAAATAAATGATGATAAAATCTAAATCATAATTCAATATTCCATCATTCAAATCTAAATAATACAGATAAATGAGAAATACATTTTTGGAAAAATAAAAAGAAATACTAATAAGAGCTGAAAACTAAATTAGGGAAAATTTAAATGACAATAAATAAACAAATAATTACAGGAATAAAAGATCTAAAGTGTGTGTGTGTGTGTGTGTGTGTGTGTGTGTGTGTGTGTGTGTGTGTGTGTGTGTGAAGCTGTTGCATGCAGAGTGGAGGTGTTTAAAAATGAAAAGTTTAAAATAAAAGAAGCACCATTCAGCCGTTCAGTGGCGTCTACTATTCATCTTTATAAATATCAAAGTCTAGCAAGTCTGAGATTACCGTTCAACCCTGTATTACTTATTACCCTGACCTATATTCAGTAACTAGTAATTCTAGCTAGACTGTAGAATCATGAGGACGCATGAAGTCAGACTTTTCAAAGGGGTTAAATTTGCACATCTGCATTTGACAGACGTCCAAACCAGGAGCTCTTACAATTAAATCCTTTCATGCCCAAAGACTCCAAAAGTACAAAGATGGAATTGGATGTTGTAGTCAAATTGTTGAATCAGTTTTGATTATTTTCAGTGTCTGTTCTTAAACCCTCTCTGCGTTCCCCTGTAGGAAGGGAAAATGTACAAATCTAATATAAAGGGCATACAGGGTTAATCATGTTAGCTGGTTTGGTGACTATGGTGTTGTCTGGGTCTGGAATCAAACCTCAAACTGCCACATGACTGGTACTTTCAGTCACTCAGTACAGTCTCTAAGCTACAGGGGTTGGACAATGAAACTGAAACACCTGTCATTTTAGTGTGGGAGGTCTCATGGCTAAATTGGACCAGCCTGGTGGCCAATCTTCATTAATTGCACATTGCACCAGTAAGAGCAGAGTGTGAAGGTTCAGTTAGCAGGTAAGAGCACAGTTCTGCTCAAAATACTGCAATGCACACAACATTATGGGTGACATACCAGAGTTCAAAAGAGGACAAACTGTTGGTGCACGTCTTGCTGGCGCATCTGTGACCAAGACAGCAAGTCTTTGTGATGTATCAAGAGCCACGGTATCCAGGGTAATGTCAGCATACCACCAAGAAGGACGGACCTCCACCAGCATCACGTAGTGACCTGGCCACTATCCTGCAAGAGGAATGGCTTAAAATCCCTCTGACCACCGTGCAGGACTTGTATATGTCATTCCCAAGACCAACTGACGCTGTATTGGCCGCAAAAGGAGGCTCTACACCATACTAATAAATGATTGTGGTCTAAAACCAGGTGTTTCAGTTTCATTGTCCAACCCCTGTAGGCCTTTAGTGTAAACCATAAGTGATAAACCTACACCAACACCTCTACATCATGCTAACCTCTGTTAGCACCCCCGTGTAATAGTATGTAATATTATGTGCTAGTGCATAGAAGCTTTTTTGACAGTTCCAGATTAAACGTTGATGCGTGATGGTCTTAAAAGATATTCCATATTTCCATATACTCTTTTTTCCAGATATATTGATTAGTTCTTACAGCTACTTAACTGTTTGTTTCCTCACACAGTTGATCCCACCCACTAGAAATCAACATGTGATTGGCTAATTCCTCTGTCACTTTCTAGGTAGTAGTTAATGTAACCTATGAGAGCTTTAGTCCAGCTTCTCAAGCTAATGGGAAAGCTAGAATGAATGTCTCCACCTACATACCAATCGTATTGGACGGTTTTCTGTAATGTGGTTTAGGACTTTGACCTTTTATTCTAACCAAATAATGATAAATTAAAATAATAGCGTTCCTGCAGTACTTGGAGAGTTTAAATGCAAGCCGTATAACGCTACTAAATAAAATGAACCTGGAAAAGAACAGACATCCCAGGCCTTCTCTGGAGTCCTAGAAAGCCCTAAAGGTTCCTTGCTACTACCCTGGGAGCTCCTATCACGTTAGCCTGTTAGCTTCAGTGCTAAACTAAAGAAGCTGCAATCCAGAAATCAAACGCGTCTCGGCGGATGTACTTCATGTGGGGTACGTTGCTGTAAATTGGTGTCACTGGAGTTGCTGGAGGTGTCAGAGAGGGGATTATTGGTGTGTACAGTAGGACCTGTAAACTGAAGTCTAAGCTGAGAGCTGTGGCCTCAGCAGGCTGGCAGAGTGACAGGCACTAACTGCTGGCATTCCAGCAAAACATTTCCCAGCATGCAAGAGAGTGAATCCAGCTGGCACTGTGCCTGCCACCAGCTCACACTCAGCAGGATCAGGACACATGCTGGAATGTGTTTACATCTCGGCGTATACCTGTAAGCTTCCAGACTTGAGTGATCAGATCACTGGCTCTCAGCAGCTGCTCTGTAGGACCCCTGCACTCTACAGCATGGTGCTTGACCGCTTTGTGCACTGGTGCTATCAACCACTGTGCTGCTGAAACCCTCCAGGGCAGTTTTGTCTTTGATCTGATCTAATGCATTAGGGCTCGTGAGTTGAACTAGTTACGAAAGAGCAGGAGTCTCACATGTAAGTGGGTGGGGTGGGAGGGAGATGCTGAGGTGGTGGGACTAGCATGAGCTCCAGCTAACATTCACTAAGTCACCAGTTTTTACGGATTATCTGGGAAATATAGCTAAAGAGCTAACAGCACCGAAGTTACAGAATCAGTCATCTACTTTGAATTTCTTCGGATCAACAGTTTGAAACATGTCAGTTTCAGTTACAGTGCTTAACTCCCCAATTTCATTAGCATAGCATTTAGCTTATTGGCCCCTGGGCACCAATATTTGGTGGGCCCCTACCTGGCTAACTTATTTGGATGGTATGTTAATTTTTGGGTTTCACAGGCGGTTACACAAGGCCTATGCAACACCAGGATGACAACACAGTGTCAGTGACACAAAGTTCAAATGTCTGCAGCTACACAGTAAACTCCCTGGGACACTAGCCCACTGCTAATCATTGAAAGCTTGATGGAGGCAATGGTGATATTATAGCAGTTGCTAAACAGTCTTTGGAGACAAAAATGGAAGGGATGTGTGGGACATAGAGCGTGACCAATTATATTTTTCTGTGGTGCTGCTACCGATCTTATTGAGAGTCAAAACGGCTGTTCAGATTTTGTCCTAATTGCATATGGGGGTCTCTTAGTGGGCCCTGAAGATACAAGCCTGGTGCATCTCTTTGATTTGTTTTACATAATGTGCCACCTTAAGCTAATAAAGCATGACCCTGGGTGTCTTTATTACCTGCCGAGTCTTAAATGGGTGGGCATGTGACAGTAGTGAGTAAGAGAGAACTTGCATCTTGTATATTCTCACACAGATGTTGCGGTAGGGTTAGAGGTGGGGTGACACCAGGCCTTCTGGACATGTGACAACAAATCATTCATCTTGGTGCTGACCACGGTGCCTTCATTTGTTGATCGCCTCCACCAAGACAAAAGCGGGTCTCATCACTAAAGATGACCAGCTACCAGTCGATGTTAGTGTGGTGTTAAGGGCAGTTGTCATAGCGACCTGTGTCCATGGAAGGCATCACTGCTCACTGAATGTTCGTAATTGTGGCTGTTGGTTGAGTCAGGTACAGCTATAAGGCCAGTCCCTGCTTACGTCACATGCATGACCGAACATGAGACTTTCATTTGCGTGTCTCACTTTGTCAAACATACCCACCAAGTTTCATTGTTCTCGGCTTATTCCTTATGGGTGCAGCTGTTTATGCAGTTATTCTTTTGATGATGAGTGTATATCGACCCTAGTTTACTCAGGTTACCACATAAGTGTATCCTAACCCAGCAGATCATCGCTGTCCAATGAAAAACATGTATCTCTATTTTTGTCCATTTTGACTTTTATGCATCATTTGAAAACAGCCACTGCCGTTTACACTGTGTAAGAATTGCATGATGAATGGACCAACAGAAAGGGCCGAAAAGTGCTTGGAAAGACGTCTGGTTCCATTGACTTACATTAAAATAAATGAGGTTTTTAACCTCTCCTGTAAAGTTGCATTTTGCAGATACTTGTTTTTCTTTGGACAGCGATGATATATAACAGCAAGTATTCTCTTATGTAATTAAGCCTGTGTAAAGAGAACCTTTCTGATTATAATGGGGTGTTATAATCTGATTATGACAGTGTATGAAGTGTTCTTAGGATCCACATGTGTAATTACATGAACTGTTCTCCTGTGTTCCATTTGTAAGACCACAGCAGCAGTAGTTACATAGTCTTCATGTGTGTTGTTAATATGTAATTACACGGTTATTAAGGACACTTGTCTTTAATAAGGGGACCTATATAATTTAAAAGCATCAGCTGTCCTTTTCCACTGTATAAACATGTTTAGTTTAATGGCCCAATAATAATAATTCAGAATGATATGCAGTAAAATATTGCTACATTAAAACTAAGAACATTTTTACTTCTATGGTAAATAAACTGGAGATATGTTTTGTCCTGCCAGCGACAGTAAATTACATGCACACTAAAACTGGCCTCAGACATCAGTCCCTGTACTTGCAGAGCTCAGTAGTAGATTACAGTGATTACCGTGTTTACACTTCTGCTTCTCTGTTGTTGTTTATAGTGCGTGGTGTTTCTTCCTGTTTTGCGACTCTTGTCACGTCTTCCACTTCATTGTTTACGACATTGTTTGTTATTTATTGTTGACTTACACATAATCACAGAGCTGCCCTCAATCCACCAGTCTCCTGTGCTGTTGTGTTTGGCAGTAACGCAGTCCTGAATGTTGTGAGCGTGAATGTGCATTGAGCTCTCTCAGGGCTTTGTTTGAGAAGCACCACGCTATATAGAATGTGCCACGTGTATCTTTCTCAGAACGTTACCGCCTGAGACACACTGTATATGATGTGCTGTTGGTCCAGTATTGCACTCTGGCATGAAGTTGGCAAACTGGGGCTGCAAGTACACTCTGAAATTAACTCCTTAACTCTGAAACTGTATCTTGTCTCAAGCAAGGGGTGAATTTAGGACAGCGGCTAAGGCAGAAGCACCCCCCTTCCTTATTCTAGACTACACATTTTCCCAGTTTTAAGTTTATTCCACTTCAGCATTGTAATGACTTCTTTGTTTACAGACATAGACGTTGGTTATCAGTTTGGTCTGAGTAGTTTTTAAAGCTGTGAAGAGTCTAAATCTCCTGTGGCCTTTATTTGAATTGTGTGTATGTGCTTGTTGTTGACGTGAGCAGTGCTCTGAACTAGGGATGGATATGAGTCAAATGCTTTCACTGCTTTGCAGAAACCACCAAAACACCAAGGCTTGCATGAAGAGGAAATGCCATGCACTGCAGGTAACTGTGGCAAAGTACCAAAAGTCGAACAGTCTGCAAGTGCAAAACACTGAATATCAGCTTCCTGGCTGCACAGAACCATGATCTCTGAAGGGCTGGCGTAGGGCAAGGTTTGAACACCAGCAGTGAAATGGTTCACCTTTGTTCCTTACTAAACGAAAATCTGTGAACGTATCTGTCTACAGAGATACTTAAATATGGCATTTTACTGAAAATTTTACGGCACAATTTCTATTTATTTTAGAGTGACATAAAATACAGCGTACATTTTACACCTGTCATATTAGGAATTTAATTCTTCCCTAATATTTATCAAATAAACAGCAAGTATTAACTTATCCCTACAAAGTCAACAAAATATATAATTTGTTCAGGAGTCTCTCTCTCTCTCTCTCTCTCTCTCTATATATATATATATATATATATATATATATATATATATATATATACAGGGGTTGGACAATGCAACTGAAACACCTGGTTTTGGACCACAATCATTTATTAGTATGGTGTAGGGCCTCCTTTTGCGGCCAATACAGCGTCAGTTGGTCTTGGTAATGACATATACTGCATCCTGCACAGTGGTCAGAGGGAGTTTAAGCTATTCTTCTTGCAGGATAGTGGCCAGGTCACTACGTGATGCTGGTGGAGGTCCTTCTTGGTGGTATGCTGACATTACCCTGGATACCGTGGCTCTTGATACATCACAAAGACTTACTTGGTCACAGATGCGCCAGCAATTTGCACCAACCGTTTGTCCTCTTTTGAACTCTGGTATGTCACCCATAATGTTGTGTGCATTGAAGATTGAAGATGAAGATTGGGACCAGGCTCTTCCAATTCGCCATGAGACCTCAAGAACTAAAAGAAATGAGGTGTGTTTCAGTTTCATTGACCAACCCCTGTATGTGCAAAGCATATATATATATATGTGTATATATATATATAATATATATATATTATATATATATATATATATATATATATATAGGGCGCTATATATATATAGGTATATCCCCATAATATCTTTCTAAATTGATAACTTTACTTTCCAAGTATATTTGGTCATTTAATTTAGTCATTTAGTTCATCATGAGGTGTACACACGAGGTCTTTTCGAGTGATCTCAAGAACTAAAAGAAATGAGGTTTTGTTCTGACCAACATGGCAAAGCATTAAGCTTTTAATGGTTTTAACCCACAAATGATTAAACAAAAAAAAAGTGACCCATAGGGCGCTGCCCACAGGGTGCTCCCCAAAGGGTGCTGCCCACAGGACGCTGTTGGCTGGACAGTTTTGGTTGGTGGACTATTCTCAGTCCAGCAGTGTCTGAGTGACTGACTAAGTGACTGAGTGAGTGGGTGACTGACTGACTGACTGACTGAGTGACTGACTTAGTGACTGAGTGACTGACTGACTGACTTAGTGAGTGACACTGACTGACTGAGTGACTGACTGACTGACTGAGTGAGTGACTGACTGACTGAGTGAGTGACTGACTGACTGAGTGAGTGACTGAGTGAGTGACTGACTGACTGAGTGAGTGACTGAGTGAGTGACTGAGTGAGTGACTGAAAGGCAAAAAATAATAACCCTCAGGATTCATCTTAGGAATTTCATTTTTATTCAAATAAATAGCCACATAAATAAAACAATCTTTCTCTCCCTTCCTGGCATTTACACACATCTTCACACATCCAAGACACATAGTCAGCAAGCAAATCAGGTAAGTATATCCAAAACGTTAACAAAAGAGTAAATCTTTTTTTACTTATTTTATTACTTTTTTTACATAAAAAACAACATAGTGTTTTAATAGTAACCTAACTGAAGTTACACTAAAGATTTCTCTAGCCCAGCAGTGGAAACCAACACTATTTCAAAAATGAGAAATATTCGTCGTAAAGTGCATTATTTTGAAACAGCAAAAAGTAAATGAAAGGACATATAAAAAAGGGGCTTCTGATCTACTGAAGGTGTAAGGACCACATTTCTCAATGTGCATTCTTTTTCTGTCCCGTCCTCAAATCAGACCAGAAAACGACTTTGCGTTCCTCACCATTTTTGTTCAGAGAAAAGGCACAAGTGTCGGCGGCGAGTGCAAAACAACAACAACGGAAAAAACCAACAAGAAAAACAACGAAACAAATAAATAAAAAGGGAATTAACACTGTATCTCAACACCCTCAGCTTATCGTTATTTTTCAGTCACTGGATTCGAAGCCTGCCTCTAATGTGAGCCGCCTACCCACAGCCCCCGTGGTTTACTACAGGTTCACTAACCTTTGCCAAACAACAAAACCCCCAACACAAACAAACAGACAGACATGCAGTAGACTTACTCGGGGGGTTTGGGGTGGCCATGGGCCGGTGGACGTGCTTTCAACAACCACTGTTATAAACGCACTGTTCCAAATAAATACCAAACACTCACACATGCACGCTCACATAGAGAAACACTGTCTGAGACCTAACCTAGCACCTAATCGCAATGTCTCTCAAGCACGCTTGAAAAAGAAATTCTGCTCTATTGCTACAAAAAAGCATAATATGAATATCTACTAGTACAGCCGTGGTCCCTCGGAGATTGGGGGGAGACTCTACGTTCGCTGATAGACCCAAAGCAATTGCTTTTCTTTACATATCTCCATATGGATCTCCTACCATTGGCAGCTACTGTAAAGGGACTGTGAAAGGCTACGCTTTGTGCAATAGAGGGCCTTCGCAGCCGCCATTCCCAGCCATTGATCTAGTCCTGCTCCTCCCTGCTCTTTCGGGCTCGCTCTGGCTCTGCCGATTTACCAAGCCAGTCAGGACACGAAGGCAACCTGTGTCGCGAAGAAGACGAGCGCGACGGAAATGGCCAGGTTTTGTTTCTCTAGCGCACCAAATGGCATCTCATGCAGGATCTCATACAATCGTTTGAAGAAGAAGAAGAAAAACTTGTTTAAAAAAGGAAAGAAATGACCATCAGGCGTCAAAGTACCTGCTGGTTTCCTACATCAGCTTCTTCACCTGGTTCTACATGTCAGTGTGAAATATTGCACTAATCCCGTACGCTTTTGTTCTCGCTCTTGTGGTTAAGCAAGCAGATTCACACCGGGGGGGGCGAAAAGATCCATCACACTCTCACCAAAGCAATGTAGGTGCCTACATGGGGTTCTTTGGAGCGGCGCCCTAGAAGAACCAGTTTTGGAGTGCTTTCTAACCCTCTTTTTGAAGAACCTCCATAGAACCGCCGAGGAACTTTATTTAGAGTGCACATAGAGCAGTGTGAAGGGAGCCACTGGTGCAGGAAGAGGTAGTGATATGATGTAAGCTAGCTTCAGCTTCTTTTTGTACTTTTTCTAATGAGTAGGGTTTCGTCAAATGGCTGGACAGCAACTCCTAACCCAAGCATCGAATCAGCACAACCCCCCCACCCACCCAACCCCACCCTCCAAAAAAACAAAATAGCTATTCGGTAGGTTCAGCATCGCAGAGTGGCGGCGTCTAGGCATGACACGGCACTGAGCAGCATAGGAGGTCATGACCACGCGCGCAAAACACATGGACACTCTCACATCTCTCGCTCAGCTGATCTAACCGAACCTAAGGGCAGTACCTATTGTGCTTCTGTTTCAAGCAAGCATTGCTTTCCATGTACCTCTCGCCTTATAATCAAGCAGCTCTAGTTCGGCTATATTGCGCTCAGCTCGTATCTTCACATTGCGGTTTGAGAAATTGCAGGATTCTGTTTTGGAAGTTTAGGATAACTCGCATATGATACTGCATTTTCTTTGAAGGATTGGTATAAAACAAGGCAAAACAAACGAACGAAAAAGAAGAGAACAACTTTGGTCTTTTTCCAGTGAAGTGAAAAACAAAACGGCAAACAAACAAGCTCTAAAAAGAAAAGTGAACCTAGAAAACGGACAAAAACAAGTTGGAGGAAGACACAACCGTCCTATTTCTCTACGTGTAAATAATAAAGAAGGTCCGCCGTCTCCAACGTTAATCATCTGGGGAGGTCAGCTCTTTAGCGTTCGCCGAAAACGCCCCCCCCGCCAGCTTTTCAAGTTCATGGGTCAGGATCAGAGACAGCAGGACGCTCAGTCTTTTATTGCTTACTGTGCATGGGAGACTACGGGTATCGGCTAGGACCTTCGCCAGAAAGGGTTTGGTTATTGCTTCTTCTATTTTCCTCTCAGTCACTGCGTCAGACGCACACAAGGACACTGATATGGAATTGCATGTTGCTGGAGAAGAGTTGCTATGTTTTCTCCCCAGTCAGTTTTCTAAGTTTGTTTATTTTTTGTCCATTCTGGGCTTCTCCAACATCCGTCCGTGCATCTGAACTTCGAAGCTCCCCTCCGTTTCAATCTGGAGACCACTGAGTGCTCCTTTACCATTACTTGACCATCACGCAGCTGCTGAGCTGTTGTCCAGTGCAGGCCAGCTGCTCCTGGATCTCGGAGGCCTGAGGGCTGCCACTAGCCCCCAGGCTCCAGCCCATCTGTTGGGGCAAGAGCTGGAAGTGGCCCTGGGTTTGGTTCTGGAGGTGCTGGAGGTGCTGCTGGGCCTGAGGGTGAGGCTGGAGGTGGGGCTGCTGGCTGATATGCAGACGGGCCTCCAGGAGGTGGGCTGTGGACACCACTGGAGAAAGGGATGAGGACGAAGACGAGGATGTAGAAGAAGCGGAGGAGTCCAGAGGCTGCATCTGCTGCTGCTGCCACAGGCTGTGCTGGAGTGGTAATGAGGTCTGCTGGCACACTGGAATTATGGGCTGGTTGGGGGTCTGGCTGGGGGTGTTGGAGAACAGGGCAGCTGGGGCAAAGAGGCTGTTAGAGGGTGGGGAGGGAGGAAGTTGGTGGGACTGGGACAGGAAGAGGGCTGCCTGCTGCTGGGGCTGAGGCTGGACCTGCGACTGGTGCTGGATCTGGAGCATCCTGCAGAGACCCCACAAACAAAACCGGGTAAATATTAAACTATGCCAACAAAGGGATCTGATGGGACATGAAACAGGATTGACCTTACACACTGCCTCACCTCTGCTGATGCAGCACCTCCTCCAGCATACTGCGGCGCTCCCTGGGGCAACCGGAGCCTTGCAGGGCTGATGGGGGGCACAGGGTCGGCCCAAGCGACCCCCTGCTGCCTCTGGGGCATGAGGCCGGAGGGCACACCTGTCTGGCCAGACCCTTGATCTTATTCAGACCCAGGAGGCCTTTGGCTCGGGTGTTCTTCCTCAGTTGCTGACGGAAAGCTTTCAGTCCTGCATAAATCAGCAGATTCAATCATCAGTCAGAAGGCATAACGAGCGCCCAGCACATTTTAGACTCATTTCATGAAGTTAATGGATAAGTTGACACACCAGCATACACTAACCTTGTGTGAGGGATGTGTCAGAGGCCCGTCGGCCCTCCTGGAAGCTGACCGCGTGCAGACTGCCCTGGTTCTGCAGGAGCCGGTTTGAGGAAAGGGCGAGAGGGGCTCCGATGGGTCCCGAGGCTCCAGGGCAGAGCCCAGACGACAACAGGGATGAAAGGTCTCCTGCTGCGGCGGCAGACAGGGCCGGGGCCGGGTTAGACGAAGACTTCAGACAGCTGTCGGAGGAGGCACCGTCCGAAGGACTGATGACAATACCTGAGAGGAGGAACAAGGTGGTTAGGAGACTCCTAGAAGTTATGGTACACCGTTTTCTTCCTTCCTGTGTCAACATTGCCTCTGACTCTGACAACCAACTAACACCTCTGTTCAGAGCACTGTTTGACATGAATTTGCTCTAATCTGTCAAGCTAATGCCACTTCAGCCACTAATTGCATTTGCTAATGAAACCCAATTTGTCATGTGTGTATATAAGGCATTATGATGTGACTGTATGAATACCACAGTGATTACTTGGCCAAGGTGTATCGCAATCGTGTTCCCACATTGCTCATTGTTAGATGCGGCGCTGGGCATGTCTCATGTGTGATTATTTGGGAGTGCACTGTGCGTAAGCAGTGTCATAAGCAGATCAGAATGTACTGTTGTCGAAATCTGGGTTACTGTAACTGCAGTGAATATGTGTGGCTGTGACATCACGCTCTACTCACATGGCGGGTTGCACTGATGGAACCGGGCAGAGACTTCGGCAAGTGTGTGCCTGCGAGAGGCAGTGCTTGGGAGTGGTGGAGGGGGAGCCTGCAGGGCTCCTTCCTCCTCCTCTAGGTCCCCTGGCCGCACCTCCTCACTGATGGTGGTCTCCAGCAGACTGTTGGGGGAAATGGAGCGGTTCCAGAGCAGCCCGTTCAGGCTGGCCTCTACTGGACACACCACCCGCTGCCCAAAGAGAGGGAGAGAAAGAGAGATGTTCAGCTTTTAGTCTGTATACTCCTCACTATTGTCTCTTACAGTGCTATCAACATAAGGTCGACTAGAGGAAGAAACGGGAATGATGGGAATTCTGTGATTAGCCAGCCTAATTTTAAAGACAGGAGACTGCAGGTTGCACTGTGACTCTAGTTTTGCAGCGCTTCTAAAAAAGGCACCGAGGAAGGGTAAAGTTGCAGCGATCCTCACCTGAAATAGACCTCCTTGGTCACACTCTATCTGTGAATGGACCGGCGGGTTCATCTTAGCGGCGACGGGGAAGGCTGTGCGGAAGCTGTCGGATGACTCCATGATCACCTTGAGGAGGAGGAGAGGACATAGGAAGAGCGGAGTCAGCCAGAGGAGCCAGGAAGCACAGAGGGGGATGTAATGTCACACCGGAGGCTGTGGGGAGGACGGCTGGAGCGATGGCCCAGTCCATAAACTCACCTCTGGGCCAGAGGAATCGGACGAGCTCCTGCTCCTCTGGTTCCACGCCCCACACTGACGGTTCAGCTGCTGACTGCGGTGTTCTTTCACCCGCTCCAGCAGCAGGTAGTAGATGGCAGAGAAGTGGTTGTAGCTACTGCTCTGAAGAGACTGCGTGAGGAAGAGGAAGATAAACAAGGAGTGTTAGGAACGTTGAACATAGTGGACCAGGATGGTGTTGCGTCGGGTTGATTAGACTGTATGACTGTAGGGGTTCCTGATGAACTGAGAGAAGACTGAAGGCTAGGCCTGAGGAACTAGGAGGTGATAGGAATGGAGGGGTGAAAACTTTGGAAGTTGGACATTTATAGGATGTTAGACTGGAAGTTTCAGACATGGCCAACTTCCCAAACTTTGGATCTTCCCAAAAAGTTGCATGGTATTTTATTTTTTATTTTTTTACAATATTTAAATGCCTATTCACGAGCCAGCATGACTGCTCTAAAGCTTAGCATCTTAAAGGATTGTAGCACGAGCTTAAGGCCAAAAGATTCAGTGTGACAGCTTTTAGGAGCAGATGCCTCCATGTTTATCCCCCCGGGGTGCCAGCAGTGGTGTGTATTTAAAGGCATGGCAAGAGGCTGGGATAAACAGCACTTTTCATCATGGCACCTCAAGGTGACAAAGTCACAACTCAAATCCCTCAAGCAACAGCTATTAACCTTTATCGCTGACCCTCCGGTCAGAGAGCTACAGTGATCTAACCAAATGACTCACATAGCTCCCCCCCAATCCCATAAACTCTCACTAAACTCTACGTCCCCATTCTCAATGCTTTATGGCTCCTAAAGCCTGAGGGGCTCCTAAAAGCCTTTGTTTGCTAAACCACTCTGGTCTGCTCTGCCCTTGGCCTCACCTCCACAGTCCTCTGCCTGTCGATGCCCAGCGTCTGCATGATGCCCAACACAGGCTCGCTGTAGTCACCCAAGTTGGAGTTGTAGTCGCTGAGAGAGTGCGAGAGCGTCTGGTGGGGTGCGCTGGGGTCAGCCAGCATCCAGCGGTGCTGCTTGATCTGAGCTATGGTGATGCGCTTGGCCGGGTCAACTACCAGCATCTTCCGGATCAAATTCTCACAATCTGTGAAGATGAAAACAAGGGTACATGGGTGAGCGGTTAGGCTGACAGGCTGACCGTCATCTGTCAAACAGTGCTTAAGTGGCTAGTGAGTAATAAAAGCTAATGAGGCCCAGGACAGATTATGGGAGTGTTTAGAAGGGGAGCTGACCAGACCATGCTTGTGGTGGTTGGCAATTATTGAAAGCTAACATTGATTGTTATCATGAAACATAAGTCGGCCAAGCAACTGGACAATTTCTATTGGTCCATTCATCATGAATTGACCACACAAGGACATGTGTAGCTTCACTGACCTTCTGACATGAAGAATGGTATCCTGAAGCGTCCCTCTGTCACCCTCTGTCTCAGTGCAGGCAGACTATCTCCGTCAAACGGCAGGGAGCCACATACCAGCACATACAACACTACGCCCAGACTCTGAGAAAAGAGATACAAACCCAGAACATTACATTCCATACTGTCCATGTTGCTTTTCCTCAAAGTAAATGAGTCCATAATCAAACAGCGGCGTGTTAAAATCTCATACCCAAATGTCCAGCTGTGGGCCTTCGTACTCCTTTCCCTCAAAGACTTCAGGGGCGGCGTATGGAGGGCTGCCACACCACGTAGAGAGAGGTTCACCGGCTTTGTAGAAGTTTCCAAATCCAAAGTCTGAAGGGACAGTAAGAGCAAGAACATCAGAGAGTCAGACTTTAAATGAGCTCTCTGTTATAGTAGCAGCAGGCTGCTCATCAGCTCTGCTTCGGGGAGCGTAATTACCTCATAACACTGTGTGCTGTTATGCAAACAGCTCCCACTGAAAGATTTGTGTACTTACAGACATACTGAAGCACAATGTAGCTGTTATATGACAAATCGGTCTTTTACACCATTTATAAACACCAGCTTCTCATAACGTTTTGGAGATACAAGGTTTTCCTACAGTGACGGTAATGTAGCTGCATGATTTTTCAGCTGGCACCATTTGCTCATAATAAATCCAGTCATTACATTCTATCCAAGAGAGTCGCCCCTGACTCCAGAGCTCGTTACTGTTGAATGAATGCGGGCCACGGTGCAACCCATGGCTCTGAACGCCCACCTGCCAGTTTGATGTTCATGTTGGCGTCAAGCAGCAGGTTCTCAGTTTTGAGGTCCCGGTGGACAATGTGGTGCCGGTGGCAGTAGTCCACAGCCGTTAGGATCTGCCAGAACTTTTTCCGTGCCTCAGCCTCACTCATCCGCCCATTGGACGTTAGGTAGTCTGCAGGAAGGAAGGAAGGTGAGGAATTAGGACCAGGGGGCAAAATGCAAGCCATCAAAACTTGTTTGTCTTTGTAGCTACTCAGGACAGGGCTGTTGGAACTCTGTATGAAACCCAGAGGGCTTGATATCATATTATAGATATTATTTATTACTGAAGTTCAATTTATATATTGTTAATGTATGCTTACATATAATAGTTAATATAGCTACTTTATATTTCCCCAGTATTTTAAACTCAGCAGATAACATATTGTGTCTATATACATAGAACAAACATCAATGCTCTATTATTATTATTAATATCACCATATATTTTTACATAGCTTCCTACAGACATGTAATAAATATGTAATACATGTATAATACATATGTAATACATATATTTGTCCATATACATAATAAATGACATCCACACGACCCTACATCTTGTGTTGTATAACAAACAGAGTGGGAGAGAGGGTGTGTGATAGAACATGACTGAGAGGCTCTCTGACATTTTGCTTTTAGCAGGCCTGATGGAGAGACAGGTGAGGTGCCAGACATGCTGCCGTGTTTGAACTCCCAGGTGGGTGTTAGCGAAGCAGGAGTACAGAAGCTTACACTCTTACACGCTTACATAAAGGCTGCAAATCCCACACCTGTTCTCTGGGCTGCGGGCTCAAAGCTCTGCTCCCCCCCCTCATCCCCTCCCCTCTGCCCGTCCTGCTGAGCTAAATGCCTGTCCATCCGTCCCTCCATCCAGACCCCGTTACCCACAGCAACCCCACGGCGCAAGGGCCGCAAACGTCAGCGGCAGTGGACGCCTGCCAGTCAGTGTTCTCTATATCCGCCATGCCTGACTCATCAGTGTGAAAGATGACAGAGGGGCTGGTGGCGCTTACCGAACATTTCTCCGTTTTTTGCATACTCTGTTACGATGTACAGCATGTCTTTGGTCTCCATGACCTGTGAAGACACAAAAGAAGAGAGAGAGAGAGAGAGAGAAAGAGATCAGAGACAGTGCTGTTGGTTTTAAACGGGCTAATAAATCTCCTTTTACTGCCTCATTAAACTTTAATGCTGGCATTAGCAGCACTTGTGAAGAGGGCTTGTGCTGGAGTGCGTGCTGAGAGACAGACACTCTTGAATACTAGAGCCGTTTGTAAAGGACATGTAAAATACATACAGTGTGGACATTGTGTGTAAACAACAACACAGTTTCCTCTGATATGTGATATGTACTTATTTCCACGATGGGCGGTAGTCATTCAAATATTGGAAATCAGTGGTCATTTGCACTCATTCCAAACTGTGGTCAGACCCATTCTCTGAACAGTGTTTAGAGAGATACCCAACTGTAGCATTTGCCTAAGGACTCGTATTGCTTGTCTACATATTAGTTGAGTCCTATGAAACTGTAGAGTACAGTATATTCTTACAGACTCACAGATAAACACAGAGCTCTGATCAGATCTCTCCAGCTAACTCCGGCCTGTCAGTCATGTTCCTGCTTTTCCACGATACGCCACATTGCATAAGAGGACATAAGAGCACTTCCTGCACATTCCCTTACTTATAGTAGAGCATGACAGCATGAGGCCCATGTGACACCCTTCCTTTCCTACGGCCTCCCGTTTGCAACGTCACTGTCACCAACTGACAACTGAAACCACTGTACCTCTCGCTTTTCTGTCTTTCCCTCTTCGCTCTGCTCCACCAACTACAAGCTAAATAAGCTAAGAAATTTACACCAGTCAAGTCTGAGCTTGTTGGGTTAGAGCTGAATACCGTACTCGGTTTAAAAAAAAAAAAAACGAAACCGCAACAAGAAACCATCCTGTCCTTGCCCCTTCCCGGAACATCCCCAATGTTCCCGGGAGGGCCTGAGGGAGGATCGAGGCTACAGCTACAGTAGCACTCGTGATGGACTGAGCTGTTGCACAACTGTGTCCCGAGATACACTCCCTTTTCCTCTCTCAAAATTACCCAACACCCTTGACACACTGGACACAGGCAAACAGCCTGGGCATGCAGGACGACTGATAGAAGCTGGGAGGAAAACAGGCCTTTTTGTTTATGGATAAGCTCCACTTCCACTGAATCCAGCTCTCTGCGTCAGTCCGAAGGTGCCAGTGATGTAAGACAAAACACCACCCATTCCAGACAAGCTTATATGCTTGAAAGGTGAGCAACGAGGGCAGTAATCATGTCTTAACCCCCTCCATTCTTCATCTTTTGTTTAATATTCATAACTGTATTTCATGTTAAGGTATCAAAGACCACAAATGCTGTTCGACAAGATGTATAAGCCATGGAAACCATGATTTTGCACATAAAACCATGCGTTACTGTACTTTAGGAGTAAACTTTAAAGGCTCTGCGAGAAGATATTACGTAGTTACATAGTAGTTACTGAATAATAACTGTAGTTCCCTGATAATTAACCTTCTGATTAATAACTGCGCAGAAACTGGGTTTAGAGGGTTAAATGAGACTGTGTGCGTATGTGTGTAAAAGATCTGACTGTCGTCACGTCTGAAGTGAGAGAGCGCGAGAGAGAGAGAGACATAGCCAAGGAAAAACGGCTCAGAGGCCCTGTGTTTACACAAGCAGCAAGAGAGCGGAAACTGCAGCTTATCAGTAAGGGTCAAGGGTCGCCGGTTCCACATATTTCATCTCAAGTGCCCGTTTTCCCCCCCTCACATTGACTCAGTCTTTAAATAAACTCCGAAGAGGGCCGCTGCCGTGGCTATGAAAGGAGAACGCAGGCATACGGGACGTGACCTCATGATCTCAAGGTCATGAGGCTTGATAATGAGGAGGAGGAATGTGAACGCTAAACATTGTCTTTCACTCAGCACTCTTAACTCACAGTTATCACCAGTAATTACAAGCGTGTTGTGGTTGGATGGGAATGACGTCTTGTGATTCGCTGGAATTCTGCAGAATGGACGGATTCTACCTAGTCATTATTAGGATATGAATTCGGATACATATACATACATTTTGTTGCCATAGTTATTGAGCATTTATGAACCATAAAGGAGGATCAAGACCTGTTCATCTAGATCCCAAGTTTAACGTAGCTGTAATGTGACTCGGTATGTAGTTGTGATATTACATCTGAAAGCCATAAACTGCTGCATGGAGGAGTGAAGAGCACCCATGCTGCAGAGATGTACGCTATTCCTGACTGCGAGGAATTCCTGCGCCGGCCTATTAGAGCACATACTAATGCTAAAACCTCATAACCCTCCGAGAAGCATCCTCTCCATCATACAGCTATAAGCAGGTCAGTGTGTCATCAGATGTCATCAGTGAGATTATTTGGATTAATATGCTGGGCCCGGTACATCCCATGCATGCCATACTGCACATAAAAGATGATTCCTTTCCCAGAAACCCCCCCCTCCTCCCACAAAACACCCCTAACCCTATCTCCTCGTTAGGGCTGCCCCCCCCCCAGTAGCCAGCCAGTTTCCAGGGATTTTGCTCATTGGGAACACTTTCGCAACTTCAGCACAACAACTCAAATCCACAAGCTGGTAATCCACGAAGAAGCAAACCGAACACAAAGAGCCTGGAAGGGAATAATAAGGACAAAAATGTGCTGACAGAATACAGCCGGCCCCGTGCGTCAAGAGGCGTTCCAGCGGCCAAAGCGGATTGGCCGTCTTAAAGATTTTTCCCTCATTACAGACAGATAGCTTCACGTGACTGGGCCGACACATTGCGTTTGACTTTGACCCACGCTAATTAATCCGCACTACTCCCGTCTCCTTCACACGGATCTTAAGTTTCAGAGCAACGTGCCCAGCAGCCCGGCTTCGAAGGCAGCCAGTGCAGACGCACTGTCCCTCATCATCATAGTGCTATATCATATCAGACCATGAAAACGCTCCCGAGGAAAAAGCAGTAGCATGAAGTAGCTCATGTTCGTGTGTCGTCGGGCGATAACTGATAGCACCGTGGCTGGATGCTGCAGTGAGATGTGATAACCCTCGTCCTCTCGACTATTTATAAAGTCCGTTTTAGCCAGATACATCTCCGCTATGGAGGAGCTCGATACAACACCAGGCTAAAACACCCTGCCTTAGTGACCAGTGCTAATTCAGTCAGCATGTAGTGTGGAATGATATGAATTAAGCTAAGGTTAATCACCACCGTACTCACAGGCCTTTTCACAGTGCCGATATTATGGCTATAAAGAATATATAAAGGGGCCAAAAGGCACCAGTAAAAACGGTGTTGGGCATCACACATGCATCCCAACATTATTTTTACTGGTGCATTTTGAGGCCAGTTGAACAAACAATGCAGCTAGTGCAGCTATTACAATTAACACACCAGTATAACAGCTTCAGATCCAATCAGCTCGTAGTTTATGTAGGTAACACATTTTTCCAGTTATTGAATCTCTATAATCTGCTTCTGTTCAGTGTTCTAGATAGCCATGGTTTACTCAGAAAAGCCCATCCCTATTACAGTTAATACACTAATATAACAGCTTCATAGGCTGACATCCAATCAGCCCCTTGTAGTTTATGCAGTTAATACACTTTGAGTGAATACCAGTTATCGTTATTGGCTCTCTATGATCTTGTTCTGTTCAGTGTTCTAGATCCCCATGCTCAGAAAAGCCCATCATGACATCATAACAATGAGACAATCTCTCCATACTGAGAGTTAAACACCTCGGTCTCAAGTTCTAAAGCATTATGCAAGAACATGTAAATTACCACAGCCACCATGTGATACGGCGTAGGAGTACTGAGATACAACCCATGCCTACCTGATAAAGCTTGATGATGTGTGGGTGATTCAGCAGCTTCATGATCTGAACCTCCCTGTAGATTTTCTCCAGGTTAGAGGAGTTCAGTCGCGTCTTATCTATTATTTTTATGGCGACCTGCGTTGTAACAAACACAGCCATTAGTTTCATGCACAAGTGTAAATAGCATTGCCGCTGTGAACGTGCACAGTGCATGAAGGTCGAGCAGATGTTTCTTGTGGCCCAGTTACCTGTGTTTTAGTCACTTTGTGCCTGGCCAGTTTGACCACGGCGAAGTTTCCTTTGCCCAGCGTGCGCAGGATTTCGTAGAAGCCCACCTGGAGAGGCCTTCCCTGGACAGTGCTGGGCTCGCCCCCTGCACTGCTCTCTCTCATGATCACCATGATGGAGGCTTCTGTGGGGTTTTGTGCAGCAAAGGTTTCGTCGGAGGACTGTTATTTGGTTAATGGTGCCTGTAACACAATGGAGTCTCTCAGTCAAAGGCCCTGCACAGCAATCTGATTAGATATCCCTATTATCATTATTATTATTTTATTATTATTACTATTATTATTATTTATTTATTTATTAAATTGTTATTATTTATTTATTTATTTATTTATTTATTTATTTATTTATTTATTTAATCCTTACTATTTTTTATTTTTTTTATATTATTTATTATTGTTAGGACTAATAGGAAACTGAACAGACAATGCTTACACTGAAACTATGAATTCAGCCAAACACCTCCCTGTCTTTGTATATTTTTAAATCCTACTGAAATATGAATCTGTGTCCACATGGCAGTGGAACCCAAACCAAACAGCTTTAAATCTTTGCAAATGCCTTACAGACTACTGCTCTGATCACACCATCACAGACAGCCAGCACAAACACCACTAAACAAACTCCATCATCCCACTGAAAGAATGCAGAAGAGCGCCCAGCATGCTTTATGTCCCGAGAATGAAACAGTCTGCATATAAAACAACAGCTCTGATAAAATGATGTGCAGTCAACTGCAGCAGCGTGTAGAGGAGTCGCAATAAAGCCTTCAGGTTTTCATGGTGTTACTAGTTATAGCTGTACTTAAAAGCAGCATAGTGAGTTTATAATTAGTGTATATTATAATGTACACTAACTCTATTATTATATTACTATATCATATGTTATTGAAGTATGTAAGATACGGTAAAGTAGTAATACGTTAGTGTATAGTGGCTTAACCATGTTATATTAAAGTAGGGCATGATGAGCTATAGTACTATGCATTTACAAAGCCACTATAAAGCCATGCATAGTGGCTTACAGCAGTTTATATTTATAAAGTTTAAATTAAACGAGGTATAGAGTGACTTCATGCAGTTATAATATAAGTTATATATAAATTTATATATCATTTAAAATATAAAGTTATAATAAAGTGGTGTAGACTGGCTGCTAGCTGCATGTATTTATAATGAAGTTATAATAAAGCAGTGAACATTAAGATATACCAGTATGTGGTTGTAATTAAGCAGTAAATTGTGGGATTTAGCACTGTGTGGTCCAAATAAAGTTATAAGCAGTATATTGCAGCTATTAGCTGCATGTGGTTATAATGAAGTTATATCATTGAGATGCAGCGATATATATTCGGTTTTAACTCTATATGGTTATAATACAGCCCTGTAGAGTGACTTACAAGAGTACATTCTTATAATAAAATGACAATAAAGCAGTATATAAAAGCAGTTATAATACAATTATAGTTAAGTAGTATATGTTGAGTTTTAGAGGTACATGGGTATAATAAAGTTAGAATAAAACACTATAAAGTAATTTAAAGCAGTATATGATTATCACAAAGCACTGTAGAGTGACTTACAGCAATATAGACTTATAATGACATATTCTATAGATACTTATAGCAGTATAGAGTTATAATAAAGTAACTTGTAGCTGTACACTGCTATTAGAAAGTACTGTACAGTGACTTACAGCAGCATACAGATATAATAAAGCACTATAGAGCAGTATATGGTTACGGTAAAGCACCGTACAGTAACTCACAGCAGTATATGGTTATGATAAAGTTGTGATAAAGTCTGGTATAGTTAGTTATAAGAGAGGAACATCACTCACCCTACAGCACTAACGCATTCCTCCTCCTTCCGCGGCTGAATCGTGTCTCTGACTCGGGTTTGAAACTCATTCCACTCTCGCGGTGGCTGAAACAGAGCCGCGCGCCACTGAGCTCTTTAACTCTGTCTGTGCTTCTTCCACACACTCTCTCTTTCTCACGCGCTCTCCCTCTCTGTCCCGCTCACACTCTGCCGTCTCTCGCACGCCCCGCCCCTCCAAGGCTCCGCCCCATTGACGCCACCGCGCGCGTCAGAGCGCCCGAGCGGAGCGCAAGGCCGCGCGAGCGCGCGAGCCACCGCGTTGCCGGGGCAACGGCGCGGCGGTGACGCCAGCGCTGATGGAGACGTTGCTGGGAGACGGAAGGGGATGACGTCAGTGGCGGGGACGTGCGAGCCACGTGACCGCCTCTCTCTCCGCTCTCTCTCTCTCTCTCTCTCTCTCTCTCTCTCTCTCTCTCTCTCTCTCTCTCTCTCTCTCTCTCTCTCTCTCTCTCTCTCTCTGATTTAAGACTGCAGTAACTTTGTTGTGAGTGTGATTCCGTGATGTTAGGCTCAGAGCTCTGTTTTAAACTCCATTACAAGTGTGCACGGTCCGGTATGTGAGTGAGAGAAATTTCAGCCGTGGGCGGCTGGGTACGTGGGTGGGTTGGGATTAACGTGAACACACAACAAATCTGATATATACACAAGCATGCAGATGCACAATCCTGCACATGTGCAAATGCAAAAGACCTACAGAACCATGCAAAAGTCAGAGACAGACTCTAGATCCACTCTGTTAACAGCCAAAACAACAAAACAAGCCACACAAGTTCACCGGACAAACATTAGTCAACTATGACTGAAATGTACTTGACAGTTACTATACACACTATATGTACTATTATAGTTACTTAATAGCACTTAACAGCTGTGACTGGATTTGGCATGCACTGCACAAATTTCTGGATTTAGGCCACATCAGTGTTCAGTGCTCCAGACTCCTGCATCAAAGAATTGCACAGTTGGGCCAGGATTTTTGGTGCATCCCTCCCTGGCTCAATTCTGAGGAGAATTCCCTGTAGACTGGGATTTTAGCCACTGCTGGTAGACCTGTATTACTGTACGCTTCCATACACCTGCAGATTCAGCTACTTCCTTCACACTACGGTCTTTGATACGCCCAAATGCAGTCACGCCTTAGCAAATCATTAACATCTGCTCTAGAGCCATTTACCACACATTCCTGCACCGTAGGACCTCTTCTCTTCAAATAACCATAAACCTTATAAACAGAGCCATTGCCGTTACCAAAGTGTTTTGGAAACTCTGGTTTTCTCATGCAACTATCTCCTCAGAATCACACTCTTCAAAAAGAGTCATTTGGACTTAATGGCTGTTTAAACCAGTAAATCAACAAATAAATAAATAAAAGAAGGGTGGTCTATAGGGTGGTCTCTGAATTTTGCATGCACACACTTATGCCCACACACACACACACATGCATGTTTATTGAAGTCACTCCTTTTATATGCAGTGTTGCACATAAGGCTCACTTCTCCTTCTCAAAGTCAAGGTTGTGAGTAATCTGCTCTATTGCTCTTAGAGAGAGAGAGAGAGAGAGAGAGAGAGAGAGAGAGAGAGAGGAGCAGGAGTATTCCTCATTCTGTATGCGCTGCATGTCTGAGTCTGACGCCGCCCGGAGCACAAATACACCACATTAAATGAACACACACACAGGTATGCATGGTATGTGTGCATAACACACACACGCGCGCGCGCGCGCACACACACACACACATACACGCACAGACCAATACCTGCTGTTCGAGGCACCCGCCCTGAGACACGGATGAGCTTCAGATTTCAGGATGACGCAGAAGAGTCTGCATGCGCTGGTGCACCGCTGCTGTAACAGGTGCCTGAAAGTGCTAAAGCAGCTCTAACGTCTGCACACTGCAGACCAAATCCAGCAGTAAATATGCAGTACTGTGCATTTTCTAAGGCTGTGTAATGAGAATACATGTACAAACACATGCAAAGTCTAGACATTTAAATAAACATCCAACAGCCCTTTAACTGCAGACTCACTGCTCTGTTATTAATTCAGTTCAATGCAGTTCAATTAAACTTTATTGTCATTATGCCAACACAGGGTTTTCCAATATACCGTATAATATAAAGACGGAGACACAGTACAATATGCACATGTGCAGTAAAACAGATGTGCCAGAGCAGTAACAGTATACCAGAATGGTACTGGAACTAAGGTACTAGAACTAAGGTGCAACATATCTAGCATATGCAGTATAGTGACATACAGGGGTTGGACAATGAAACTGAAACACTGTCATTTTAGTGTGGGAGGTCTCATGGCTAAATTGGACCAGCCTGGTGGCCAATCTTCATTAACTGCACATTGCACCAGTAAGAGCAGAGTGTGAAGGTTCAGTTAGCAGGTAAGAGCACAGTTCTGCTCAAAATACTGCAATGCACACAACATTATGGGTGACATACCAGAGTTCAAAAGAGGACAAACTGTTGGTGCACGTCTTGCTGGCGCATCTGTGACCAAGACAGACAAGTCTTTGTGATGTATCAAGAGCCACGGTATCCAGGGTAATGTCAGCATACCCCCAAGAAGGACGAACCACATCCAACAGGATTAACTGTGGACGCAGGAGGAAGCTGTCTGAAAGGGGTGTTTGGGTGCTAACCCGGATTGTATCCAAAAAACATAAAACCACGGCTGCCCAAATCACACTGTATTGGCCGCAAAAGAAAAAATGAGACATTTAAACGTCTAATATCTGACTGTTTACTTTTATGGCCAAACCTCTCCTTCCTTTGCACTCTGTGTGCATGAAAACGTAACAAGTCCAAGGGTGAAGCGAGCCCACCAATCAGGGCACAGTGGTCACTTTGTTTTGAGCTTGTTTTGACCTGGTGGACAGAGCTTGTTAGCTTGTAGCTAATGGAAACTGATTATAGACATCAGTGTCAGACTAATGAATGAGCTTCTATTAAAAACTGGTGGACTGGTAGAGCTGATGAAGAGTCTTGTTCCAGAAATTATAATAGGGCATTAGAGCCATAATAAATCACACTCCTGTTACCCTCCATTTACCCTGGACATCTCTACTGTAACTAAAGTGCATGGCTTGTGTAATTCGTCCATCACTGCCAACGACAGGCTGATTGGTTGTCCCTCTATATTGAGTATTGTGTATGCTTTTGCAAATATCATATGCTCTATTTATATTTCTCTTTTTGTGTTATTGTTGTGTTGGTTAGAGGAGGACTTTGTTCTTCTCAAGGTGTCTTTCACTTCATCTTAGGGAGTTTTGTCTTCCCACTGTAGCCCTTATGCTTTCTAGCTGGTTCATGCCAATGGTTCATGCAAAGAGGTCTGAGGAGGAAGCATAGGATAGATAGATAGATAGATAGATAGATAGATAGATAGATAGATAGATAGATAGATCTAATGTTTATTGTTTATCTTCTGGACCATATGGTCATTTACACTGGACAACCTTCAAAATACAAACTCATAGACTAAAAGCATACTTAAAGCTGAAGCCAAAATAACAGAAGCCAACATTCCTTTGCCAAGCACGCACAAACATGTCCAAGTCATTCGTGTGTGTGTGTGCTACAGATACCGCACACTGAGACTGAAAAATGGCTGAGTATCCTTTGAGAGGTTAAAGGAGGGTGTAATATCATTATGAGGGGTTAGAGTTCAGCGGTCAGAGAAGTGCTTGACAGAGACAGGGGATTATCCTCTGAGGACATCTATTCCACCTTAAGTGCTCGCCTCAGTCAGGGCTGTAAATCAGACGTCGCTGCTTCCAAACAACCCATAAACCGTCTGTAAGGAACTCCACTGTTCCTCAGCCTGGCTTCACTGGCTGGCATACCGCGTCGGGCACTTCTGCCACCCTGAAGCCACTTGTGCTGTATATTTGTCAATGCCAGGTGATTGTATTAGCCGATTAAACCGCATGCATATTATTCTATAATTAATGAACACCACAAGTTATCTAGAATATATAACCTACCGTTCCACCACAGTGAGGGCTGATGGAACCAGATATCTTAAGCAAGATGAGCTGTGAAATCACATGCAGAAAACAGCTACCTTAATGTCTGATAGTTTTGAGGGTTTTACATACTTATATTATATATTTTTTTAGATTTTTAGATCTATAAATTAAGTATATTTTAATGAACCACAAATATACTTACATTTTTCTTATATTTTTCCATATATACATATATATATATACATATTACCTCAGTAGTACTGAATAGCAGTATAGTATGTGTGTATACACACATAAACTTATATAGACACCTCTTAGATATTTTTAGAGTTACTTAAATACTTTAATATTAGGTTATAGTACTTATGTATCTCTACATGAATCTAAAAGGTGTCTCCAAATTGTACAGTTAAGTGCAATTAGGTCTGTTTTAGTTTATATTTAATATAAGTATATAGATTTAGCATACTAAGTGCAAAGTTAGTAAATGAGAATAGAATACTTTCTGTGGCTTAATTTTAAGTTAAAGGAAGTATACTAAATGCATATAAATGAATTATACTTCAGGGTATTTTTTTTCTAATGGGCATGCATGCCAGTGTAGGGAAAAGGCTAGTAAATAAAATATAAACTATAAAATATAACTATAATTGTCCTTATAATGAAAGGTAATTTCTCTACAATGACATTAAATCAATCTGGTTGCTGGAGTCTATCCCTGCGCTCAATGTGCA
Organism: Prochilodus magdalenae; assembly: GCA_024036415.1. NCBI lineage: Eukaryota > Metazoa > Chordata > Actinopteri > Characiformes > Prochilodontidae > Prochilodus > Prochilodus magdalenae. Next base: position 95,688 of record JAMWET010002724.1, on the reverse strand, counting down.
GACGGCAGGAAACCCTATGGACAGCCCGCTAGTCCATTATAGGGCAGATACATACAGACATACACATTCACACTAACACACTCTAACACCTGAGGGACAATTTTGCATGTCTAATTCACCTGACTGCATGTCTGTGGACTGTGGGAGGAAACCATAGCACCTGGATGAAACCCACGGTGCTGGGGGGGGGGGGACACATGCAAACTTCAGACAGAAAGGCAACCTCAAAACAAGATAGATAGACCAGATAGCTGAGGCTACATAGTCTAAAGATCCTAGATGATAGATAAAAAGACAGCAATTAAATTCAAAAAAATGATTGAAAATTGATTTTATCTGATTTTTTTTTTTTTTTTTTTTTAGATTGAACCACTGAAACTTTTTTACAGAGTGCACTGCACCACCGTGCCACACTACAATGTGACACTTTTATATAAATGATGAAAAATCTGATTTTAATATTGACTGTTAGCTGGTATATGTTTTTTAATAGAGGATTTCAGGAAAAGTTTGGCTGGTTAGAACCCTAGCCCTGTGATGTGTAGTACTGCTTCACTGAGTTATATTTATTCCAGTGTATTAAAACAGAATTGACTGATGACTTGATGAATAATGTCAGCTGAGTCAGCGTTGGTCTGCCTTATTGTGGCTGAATGATTTACTGTATCCAAATCTTGATACATAAAAATACCCTCAAAATACCCTCATCTGCAGATGTGATGGGTCAGGATGCATGGAAAACGATGCGACTGATCGTAAACCTCATCAGAATTAGCACAGGGGCTAAATCTTGGGGGGGTGGAGTTGGATGTGTTGTGTTGGTTGAAACCGGATGTTAATCTGCGCAGGGGAGCCTGTAAACAGCTGCTGCAGTGCGACTGCATTAAACAGCTGGAACTGTGAGACTGCAGGGAAGTTATATAATAAGTTTGCCATTTTCCAAATGCACATCCGTCACTCACAGGTTCTTTCCCCTGTGCAGGGTTGCCAGGTTTGATTCTTTGAATGCAACCGGAAGAAACTAAAACCATATTGTCTGACGAGTGTATATATTGTCCATAGTGTTAAACAGCTGGCAACCACAGGCATGCACAGTACGTTTGGTGGCACACTGTTGGTGACGATCTTAAGGCCACATCCTACCATTTTAAACCGGAAGGAGGGCATACATGCACATAGCATCCCAAAACGAGACCTCAGTAAGCCAACACTGGTTTATGAGTATGAGTAAAAGACGAGTAGAGGTTATATGACCATATGTGATCACATATTTACAGTACTGATACAGAATCAGCTTTAACAACTACCCACAGTGAAACAGCAGAACAGCGGAGAGAGGAACATGCTACTTCACACATGGTGCACATTCAAGCCTCAACCTTTCTGCATCCACTCAAATATCAACTCCAGATGTGACTCATGCAGAGTTGACATCAAGCACCTTTTTGAAACGAAACCCAGATCGAGAGCGGGAGTCCCTTTGTGGGGCCTGCGCTCTCTCACTGTCAAAGCAACGAAGACTCGCAGCCCAGGAAGTGGCGGAAAGCATGCAGAGCTGCAGTCCCCGGGCAGCGCACACTGCGGGTGACGGAGTTTTTCTTTTAACCACAGAAGAGAAGCCACAGCAGCATCACAGCAGAGCCGTGACATTCACCAGGGTTCTCCCAGAAGAGCGGAGGCCAAAAACACACACAGCACACAGCCTACGCAAGAGCGAAAGCCGGGCGGAGGACTTTCTCAAAGCCGTGGTTAGACACAAACACACCTTTTTTTTTTTCCACTCAGCATTTGATTGTGTCAATAGGTTCTCTTAGTCACCGCGGAGAGGGAAAAGAGGAAGAGAGCAAACAAACACGCTGCCGAAACGCGCCGTAAATGCCAGAATCGCCGTGCCAGAGGGCGAAGAAAGCAAACGCAGGACTTATCGGCGTGGAAGGACGAAAAGAAAAGTCTTCCCATGCTGGCCGCAGCTCTGAAGGAACGCAAAGGACATGCAAAGCAGCGTCCCCGTCCCAAAGGTTACAACGCCTCACCTGCCCACACCCCCAGCCCACCTGTGCCATCCTTCAAACACCGTTTGCATTGCAGATGCCTACGTCCCAGCCTGTTTGCATATCGCACAGCTTTGCATGTAATCTGATTGGATAGGAACCCAATGGTTATGTAAGTTATGTAACTTCGACCCAGATAACACACTTAAAGTACTAGATAACGCCATGCAAACAGACCTTTAGGTCTTCAAGACCCAATCAGGAATATCTGGAACAGAAGCTGCCTTCCTTGCCATAGGCATGAATGAAGCAATATACTTCGCACCGTCACAAACAGGCCTCAGGAATATCTGATATCATATTCAGAGACTCATGTAGAGCCATCCTTCTACATTCATACATGTGTACTGATGAAACTCAGTTACAGTTAGTTAAATAATGATATGTCTATATATTATCATAGTCTATCATAAATGACTAATCAAGTCTCTAATTATGTTTTATTATCGGCTGTAAAATCATTTGATTGGTTTGTTTAGCTGTTATAAAGGCTATTAATGCGCTAATAACAACATCTATTTCCCAGGTGAATTGTCTAGAAGCCACATGCAAACAGTCCACACCATGTGATCACATGTGACATTCGTTCATTCATTCCTCCTCTAAGCCGCTTATCCTGCTGGCTCACAGGGAGTGCTAAAGCCCATCCCAGCACTCACTGGGCAGGATACACCCTGAACAGGCCATCATTACATCATAGTGCACACATGTAGGGATCCACACTCGCATCTGGGGAGCAGTTTAGTATCTCCGATCAGGCTGACTGCATGTCTTTGGATTGTGGGAGGAAACCCACGCAGACATGGGGGGTGAACATGCAACCACACACGCAAAGGTCCCCGGATGCCTTGCTGTGAGGTGACAGCGCTACCCACTGCGCCGCCGTGCCACCCTGAAACAGCCCATGTTATACACTGTTTCATATGATTACACAGTTTTATATAATATTTTTTAGTTTATTGAAAATAACACACATATTACATTATATATGAAGTAAAGATATAAATGTGCTGTATATATATGAAATTTATATCTTATATAATATTTTAATATAATATCTTATTTATATATATATATATATATATATATCTTATTTATATATATATATATATATATATATATATATATATATATATATATATATATATATATATATATATATATATATATATATATATATATATTATAGTATAGTATATATAAAGTAAAACTGTAAAAAACATGATATATATATATATATATAATGTAAAGATATAAATTTTATATATATACAGTACAATTATACTATCTTTTCTTTTAACTATATCTTTTGTTGTATATTTTTATATATAAAATTAAAATGTATTTAAACAAGCTATATTATCTGGCAATATAGTTATATATACAAAATGTGAATTAAATAAAATCACCTTAAGTAAGTTAAAGCATCTAGATATAGGGTATATAGTCTTATAATAAGCCCACCATGTTTTAATGAGACATATTCAATATATTAACTATAAGTATGTCTGCTGCATCTGAGTCCAAGTAACACCATCTTCATCTTTGGCTTTAGTGACCTGAATGAACAATTAAAGGGCTTTTAGGCATATATGATATATGAGAGCTATACATATGACTGGAGAGACCTCCTCAGGCAGCACCCAGGACTTAAGTCACCCCTCTTTCCAGGAGGTGGAGTGATTTAAACAGTCTGTGTTTGTCATGTTACAAGCAAATGCTGCATTGAGACTAAATGAAGACTGTACTTCCAACATGGCTGGCCTTAATATCAAATATGTTACCCAAATAAAGCAGGCGTGAATAACTATGTGGATTAGTTAAGATAACAACAAGTCACTCTCTTCTAGAACGCCACCTCCGTCACTAAACACGGTAGTCAAAGCATGTTTTGAGCCGAGAGTTGTTTATTGGGCTGTACCTCAGTGCAAGTGCGAGTCAGCAAATCAGTGGAGCGGTGCGATTCTCTGGACTGTTATCAAGTCTTTGACCTTTCATGTTAACCTCATCTGAAGCATGGGAATGCACTAGAGTTACCTCCAGCCTCTGTTTGCCTGTACTGACACAATAAAGGTCGAAAACAGGGCGGGGGTGGGGTTTGACCTTCTACACCCACAGGCTGTATGATGAGAAATACATTTGGAACGTAAGTCAGTTGAAGGCACGCAATAGTCAGTCCCCTGCATCACACACTTCCTTTCCACAGTAGACGCCGATGCTACTCTGTGGCAAACTACAGGAGTCCCTACAGTAAGAGATAAGGAACAGATGTAGCCATGTTTCTGGGGTTCTGTAGTCTGTCTGTGTAATTTCTCATGCACAACCACTCAAAGGTTCGATGTGACTGATTTCTTTTAAATAGAGCCAGTTTCTTTTAAGATATGACTATGACTTAAGAAATGATTCTATGATGAAGCTATGTTCTTACCAGCTCATAATTATCATAATTATCATTATACCAGTACAGGGTTGTGCACGAAACACAGTCAGGCTCCTTCTCCAGTGCAGTATAAGATATATATATATGTGTGTGTGTGTGCGTGTGTGTGTGTGTATATATATATATATATATATATATATATATATATATGCACATGTTATTATTAAATTAATATATATATATATTAAATAATATATATATATATATTCAATAATATATTATTATTAATTAAATATTATTAATTCCAATAGAAAAAACAGGTATCTCCAAAATGGTAACTTCACAGGAGAGGCCAAAAACCTCAGTTAACTTCAATAGAAGTCAATGGAACCAGACATCTTTCCAGGCAGTTTTGGGCCATTTCTGTTGGTCCATTCTTCCCGAAATTGACACACATTTTAAACAGCAGCTCATGTGATCAAATGAGGCATAAAAGTAAAAATCGACAAAAATTTTAATACATGTTTTTCATTGGACAGTGACGATATATATAAATAGAGTAGTGTAAAGACAAATAGACAAAAAACAATGTGTAAATTCACTAGGATATGTGCAAAGTGTAGAGCAGATTCAGTAAGTATGGTTGTAAACAGTATAGATATATGAAGTGTACAGTGCAGGTAGTAGAAGCAGCTTAATGTTCAGGTACCAGCTAAACTGCATAGTACAGATGTTCAGTATAGATGAATAAATCCACAGCTGAGATGTTCATGAATACAAGTTAAAGTCAAAGTGCAGGGCAAGCAGTCCTGTGAGGTAGTGGATCACAGTGTGTGCTGGGGGGATCCAGGCTAGGTCTTTAGTGGTGTGGTCATGTTCTGGTAGGTGCTGCGAGTGTGACCAGTTTGACAGCTCCAGGGTAAAAGCTGTTCCTGGACCTGGTGGTTCTGGCTCGGATGTTTCGGTAGCTGTTTCCGGATGGCAGGGGTTGGAACAGGGGATGATGAACGAAGCTGTAAGTCATTTAAGGATGAGGAAACTGACAAGCAAAGTAGCACCAATCTAAATTAAAATCAATGACAAAATATTTTTAAATAAATTAATATGATGAATAGAAAAGAATAGCTTTGTATTTAATAACACTTCCATGTTTTAAAGTTTTGGTGTCTAATAGCATTTCAAGTTATGCTGTTTCTGAATAGCACTATTGATAAGTGTCCCCAAACTTTTGCTAGATCAATGATGTCTAATTTGCATGCTTGCACCTTGTAGTTCCACAGTTACAGACCATAGTCCATCTGTTACTGTGCATACTTTATTGCCCTGTTTTTCAATGGTCAGGACCCCCACAGGACCCCCACAGCAGGTATTAAGTGGATAGTGGATCATTCTCAGCACTGCAGTGACACTGACTAAGGTCAGTCTTAGGAGTTGGTTTAGCTTGATTTCTGCCTACCACCATACAAATAATCCCCAACTACATTCAGTGAAGTTGAGGTTCTGGACTCTGGGGTGGTCAGTCCATTGTTCTGAGAACACCAGCAGCTACTTAGTATGATGTGTCTCAGTGAGGAGCTTCGTGAGTACTTACACATCCTTTCAGACCCATAGCATTGCAGTGTCTTGTTGCACTTAAAGGATAGGCAGAAATACCTGTGGATGTTTTCAGATCTGAAGCAAGAGTGGAACTTAATCTTCTGAGTGCTGTTTATCTGATGGGCATGGTTTTGGTGGGTTTGGGGGGTCCTCCGGGTCTTGTACAGTCATTAGGAGCCCAACTTTCTCTATTACTTCTATGTTTTAGGTTTTAAAAACAATTCCTAGTCTTGGACTGGAATTAAGTACACAAAGAGTGGTCTCTAATTTTTACACTGTACTGTATTAGGATTATTTGACTCCACTGTGAATCTAGCTCCATGAAACCATAGCTGTTTGGGCAGGCCCATTAAAAAGTTTCCAAGAAGTTGAATTGTAAATAAGGTAACTACACACTGCTTGCGCACTCATGCACATGCACACACACAGGCTGACGTCTCTCTTTACAGTGCTGAGAGGGTAATGGCATGGCCAATGATTCATGGAAGTCTCTGGCTGAACTTCCTTTGACGTGCTGTCAGGGCTATATTGTGATTGCATGTGTATGAGTGTGTGTGTGTGTGTGTGTATGTGTGTGTGTGTTTGTTTGTTTTGTGTGTGTGTGTGTGTGTGTGTGTGTGTGTGTAAGTGACTGTGGAAGATAAAAAGAGTTTTAACAGAACTGAAGGCGCGCAAAAATAAACATTCACGTTATCTAAAGTTTTGTTTCTGGTCTGTAGATCATTAACGTCCTGAGATCAAACGTGCATGACGTGAGCAGCCCATGACTACAATTACTGCTGATACCAAACGCTGCCTGCATTTCTTCAGTGCCAGACAGAACCAGATCTATTGTTTGTATTCCTGCTACCTTCCCACTGCCTGCTAGAATAGCACTCCAATCCAAAAGTGCTAGCATGGCTAGCAAAAGCTAATTACTTTTGTAGCATGATGCTAATTTGGTAATCTTTCTGACTGATGGCTAATTTAGCAGAAGCTAAACTACTATTCACTATTTAGTAATGAATGCAGTTTGGCTTAGTTTGCTAGTTGGTGGCTGCTGAAACTGAAGTTAGCTCTCACTAGGCAGCTTGAGGCCATTTTGTATATAATTGTGGCTGTTTGAACGGAAACTGTTTGATATCAATTTGCATGATATCATTTTGCACACTTTGCTAATTGGTGACTGTTTAAACAATGACTATTGAACAGTTTGCATTGTGTCAGCTTGTTATTTTGTTAATGGATGGATGATTGGCCTACAGTGTTCAGCAATTTCCGTGATGCCATTTTGCACATTCTGCTATTTACTGGTTGGTTAAAAAAAGCAGTTGTTCCACTGTTAGCATTTTGTCCTTTAGCGCACTTTATTAATTCATGGCTGCGTAAAAACAGACACAGAAAAATTATTCAGCTACTTAAAAAAGTAAGTTACCAGGTTGGCTTAAAAGATTGAATTTTTTGATATTCAAATAACATGCTAACATAATGTAAAACAGATTCTGATCATGTTAACATAGCATTAGAAGTTCCATTAACTTAGTGTGTAGTATTAATAAGTGTGATGTCATGCTAGCACATTTAATAAACAGTGGTTGTTTAAACAGAAGCTAGTGTCTTACAAAGAGTATTATGTCATTTTGTACAGTTTGCTAACTGGTGGATGTTTAAACAAAAGTTAGAACTCATCAGTGAACATGATGTAATTATGTCAGTGGATGGATGCTTGCAGTAGAGAGCATTTATCAATTAGCATGATGCCATTTTGCAAACTTTATTAACTTATGGCTGTTTGAACATAATCTACTCTGTAAAAATTCTAAATTTACTGTTTTAACTTTTTGAGTTTTCAGTTAATTGAAATACGTTTACACAATGTAAAACACATTTTAACATGGTGTTAAAAATTCAATGAACTTCAAGAGTAGTATTAACATATAAGTGTGATTTTCATTAGCATATTTTTGCTAATTTGTGATCATGTAGACAGAGACTTGTGGTCATCCATTTGCAGGATGTCATTTAGCAAACTTTGCTAGTGGTTATTTAAACAGAAGCTAGTTTTCCTAAATTATTGTTATGTCATTTGCTAAACAATTAGTTAATCGGTGGATGTTTACAGAAAAAACAGTGTTCATCAGTAAACATCTAAAACAAAGTCATTAAGCTGACGTAAGGATGATGGAACAGCAGGTAGCGTGGTTGGTGTGGAGCAGCGGCTAACACCACTACCCACCAGGAAACTACCGTCGCATGTGGGAGATTGGGGTTCTATTCCTGGTCTGGGTGACTATGCTGTGGTACACCAATAAGAGTCCTCGGGCAAGACTCCTAACACTACAAAGTCGCTCTAGGTAAGAGCGTCAGCTAAATGTAGATACCATGTATAGATGCCATTTTGTACAATTTACTAATTAATGGTTGCATGAGCACAAGCTAGTATTCACCAATAACCATGATGTCATTTCACACAGTTTGCTAAAGGGTGACAGTTTAAATGAAGCTAGTTTTCACCAGTGTACAAGAAGTCATTTTGCTGATGGATGGATGCGTGAATAGCAGATAGTACTAACCCCAGTAGCATTAGGTCATCTTGCACATTTTGCTAACCTATGGACATTTGAAACAAAGCTAGTATTCACCACTTAACATGGTGACATAGTAGTATTCACCAATTAGCATGATGTCATTTTGCACATCTTAATAATTAATGGTCACTTGAACCGAAGCTAGTACTAGCATGATGTCATTTTACTCAATTTGCTAATTGGTGACAGTTTGAATGAAGCCTGTCCTCACCAGTTTACATGATGCTATTTCACTGATGGATGGATGCTGGATAGTATTCCCAATTTAGCATGGTCATTTTGTGCAATTTGCAAATGAGTGGTTGATTGAATTAGCATGATGCCATTCTACACATTTTGCTAATTGGTGGATGGCTGAACTAGCTAGTACTAATCAGTTAACATGATGTTAATTTGCAAACCGCTCGATGTTTCTTTTCATTCACAGCAGTTTGGCTGCACTACCCCTTTAAGCTGTCTGTTTTGATTGCAGTTAAATGCTCCACCGCCCTGCAGTGTTTGTCTTTCACGATTTCTGTCTCTGAAATATGTGTGGCATGTTTCCAAAGGTCTCCTAATGGGTTTTGTTTGCCTAAATACTGCTGTAATGTTGCACAGAACTAGTTTTTTTGAAACCCCAACACAAAGAGCTTTTTGATTTCGTGCTTTGCTGCCCGGTTGTTGGTGAATTCCTCTCTTTTGTGTGTCAGATGTCATGGTGGTTAGACAAGCGCTCTCTGATATTTAAACGGGGGCCTGTGCCCAAATGCACGTGTGGTTTTACAAGCCCATTAAGAAGAAACAAGGTCACAGAATTCTTTATCATTAACTCGGTCACCGACCGCCACCCACTGAAGATCTGTCACTGTCAGGGCAGGACGGCTGCCTCACCTGCTTCAGTTTACTTTTCGGTTTAATCGCATGAACAATCACTACTGTCGTCACTGCATTCATCACAGAGAATGGTTCACATACGACGGGAACACTCCCTTGTTCAATCCAAGCATACTCATCTCCCGGCCCATTCCTGCTATATGAGATAAGCGCCTTGTATGTTTATTATAACTACAGTGAATAGTCATAATACTAATAATTACTGCTATTAATATTTACAGTGTTACTTTGTTGGTCTACAGTAATGACATACTGTGCTGAATTTTTAAAATGCATTGCAAAAGTGTTTTTTTTTACAAAACTACATATTGATTGCAGTATAGTAATCAACCATAATCTCTTTTACAGTATTACACATATGGTCACATCTTGAGAAATTAGTCAAAACAACACTTTTAAGGAGCAAAATTGCACCTTAAATACACTTTAATAACTCAAAGGTTTCAGTGGCTTATCTTACAAAGGCTAACAGGCTAACAGGCTCCTCTATTAGTACTCATAATTGAGTATTGAGTATCATTTGAGTAATGTTGTAGTACTTTAGTAGTGTTTAAGCTAAATCTGTATTTAAACTTATTGTGTATATAAACTTATTATACACAGTGGCGATTCTACAGTCTGTTGGGTCATAAAAACGTGCTACAGTGTATATATAGTGCAACAGTGTGTATATATATATATACTGTAGCACCTCTTCTCCATCTATGAATCCCATCACTCACACCCCACAGGTATTTATAGCCCACATCATCCTTGTGCAGCGCCATCTGCAGGAGCCTAAAGTTACTACCACCACTAATTTTTGGTCTTGTGAGCTTATGAATGAAGCTCAGTTGTTTATCTCACGTTCTTTTACAAGGGAATACTGAAAAACCACATTACAGGGAAGATGTTGTTCCTTTCCAGCTTCAGAAAACTTCTTTTGGTGCCTGTTTTACAGTAGAGACTGTGACGCTGTGATGCTGTGATGTGTAATTATAATATTGTTACAGTATTATTATAGTAGCCAAAAAATAAGCTGTTTAATACAGTCAAATCTGCCGGTACTGCAAATGTTTCCCCAGAATTCCTCAAAGAAGCTGTATAAAACTTCAAAACACATTTTAATTCTCTCTGGTCCACAGTGTTGTATGCAACATCAAAATACGTCACAACCAAAAGAATAAATCTTGGGAACGCTACGTACTACAGACTTCATTTTTTCCGTGAAGAGTAAAGGCTTCTGGTGCGATTGTATCCTATCCAGAAGCTTTGTAATCCAAATAAATCCATGATAAATCCAGTGTAAATGTCTTTGATGGTTATTTTTCCATTTCTCTGTGCTGAAAAGAGTTACTGTTGTTAGTGGGGCTGTTAGCCATCCACTGACACCTTGTGTTGACTCGGCCAATCAGAGGCTGTGTTCCAGTCTTGTTAACCAATCAGAATTAGTATGCCTGACTTATTGATAGAGCAACGGGAAAATAAATATACGTCCCTAGCGTGCAGCGTTCCACGAGATATTTATTGTTGTATGTGTAACGTCATTGGATTTCATATACAGCATAGTTGACCTGACTGGTATCCTACTGGCTGGAACACAGTACAGAAGTTCTTTACAGGTGGACCAAATGACATCATCATCATCATCATCATCACCACTGACTTAACTTCTTCATGTCGTTTACTAAATGATCAGTTTCAAAGAAAACTCCACCAGACTGAATGAGATAGTGATAGACTAACACCTACACTGTAGAACTAGCAGCTACAGTGTTTGGGGAAGGCTCTATAAGCGAATTCTGGGAACACTGCTCAGAAGGTTAAGTCCTTTATGCTTCTCAGTGACTCAGAGTGTCACCTTTAACACGCCCAAAAGTGCTCAGGCTGGTCTAAATAAATAAGTCCTGAGTAAGAGGAAGATCTAACGCATCCTGCCATTTTGTCACAAACACAACAAGACAGTGCTGACTCTGCCACTTCGTTTAGCTGAGGGTGGAGGTTGAACAGGCCCTGAGTACATGGGAGAGTGAAAGCAATTTTAAGTTAAAAATAAAAATAAAAATGTGGGATGAGGGGAAAAAAACAGAAAGCTGTCTCTAGATATTTTTGTTCATGCATTCGATCGTTTGGGCATAGCAGCACTTTTTGCATTCAGAACAGTCAGCATAAATGATGGCAAGGTTGACTGAGCTGTAGTTTCACTTGCTTAGAACTTTAAGTTTAGTTTGACACACCAAACTAAATGCATGTTGTTGGTGATTTTAAAGACTCTACAGGCTTACATTTAACAGTTCCTATTGATGAGAGTCTGAAACAGTACGTATCCTGATATACCACATATACAAGTCAAGTGGCTTTTATTGTCTTCACAGCTCTGTACAAGTACACAGTGAAATGAAATTACGTCTTTTCCAGAACAATGTTGCCACATGGAACAAAACGAGAACAAAAAACAATACAGAGCAGGACAGACTGGAGAAAGTGCAACATGCAAGACAATAAATACAATAAATAAGACTCAGTTCTGGGCAGAGGTATAAGTGTAAAGCTCATAGAAGCTGCATAGAAATGTAACATGCCGTGACGTATATGCAGACAGCATACATCGCACATATTTTTGATGTATCACAGTATTATATTTCCACCATATCGCCAGCTAATACTGTATATATTTCCTTGCACAAAACACTGAACAGTTTAAAAGCTAGTTACTCTTTCAGTTTCATGAATATTCAAGATGGACAGACCAATAAAACTGCTCCAAACCTGCTTAGAAATAACCCTTGTTCTACCAGCCTCCACTGCAGGTTAAGAAAAAGGGGTTGGTGTACCCAGCAAGGAGCCACTACCACATTTAGGAGGCTGGGGTTCGAATAGGAGTCCTTGGGCAAGACTCCTAACACTACCTGTGATATGAATACCCTTCTAAGTTGCTCTGGATAAGAGCGTCAGCTAAATGCCGTAAATGTAGATTCCCCTGTAAAGTTCCATTTTGGATGTTTCTAAGGTGGACTGGCTAATTCCATGAGTGCTATTTTATACTGTGATGTCTTCACCTTTATTTTGAAGTACAGCGTTATGCTAAACATGAAGAAAACCTTCTATGAGTAGCCATGTATTTTATGAGTTCTTTATTCCTGCTGCTCATATTCAGGTCCAATGGTGGAAATTTGTTGGATATGACAAAATCAGGTCTAAATGTGAGAGGCCTGGTCCCAGCATTGGACAAATGCTCTTTGTTTTAAAACAGGGACCTCCACACAAGCCTTAACCAATGCTAAAGGAAGGTCCAGCCAAAGTCCAACACACAACATAGCATGAAGTGGGCCGATTGCCTGATGCCACTGTTTCCAGTAGCCCACCAGTTTCCGACTTCAATGTAGTGTGGAATTTCCCACCTATCCCATGCTATACTTTTTGTGTGATGGAGCTTTTAGAGGAATCAACACTCATCAAGAATGTAGTTGCACGAATAGTTGCGCCCAGAAGGAATCAGCCACCAGGAATGAAATTTGGGGGGAAGGACTGGCATAATGAAACATGCTAATGATTCCAGTTTCATGCTCGGCCACGCATGTACATAAGCAAGGATGGGTGCTATACCTCGACTGCAGACGTTCATGAGTCATCCTGTTAGTGCCAGTCCCATTGGCAGACGGTGATTACCCTTAGCACCATGTCAGCTTGGCCAAAGACTGCAATGGTGTCATGACAGACTGTCAAGGAGTCTCTTCAGTCATCTTCAGTGACGAGTCCCGCTTTTGTCTTGGTGGAGACCACCAACAAATCTGTGTATAGAGGCAGCATGGTCAGTGCTAGGATCAATGGTTTGTTGTCACACGTCACCCCACCTACACCTCTACCGCACAATCTGCAGGACCTGAGTGAGAATATTCAAGCTGCATGGGATGGATTATCATGGGACTCCATTAGGCACCTCTACAACTGCATGCCGAGATGTCTGGCATGTTGTGTTAGCACACATGGTGGCCCAAAGCCAACTATACTGGGAGACTCTACTTCTGTATGTGTATGTAATAAATATATAATATTAATTTATCATGGTAATCTTTATCGTCCATCCAGTACCACTGCAATCCCACACTTCCTCCTGGGTGCAGCTATTCCTTTTTGATGATGTATGCATCTTCAGGCATTTGGTTTCTATCACCACCACTGTGAGGAATTCAGACTTCTCCATAACCACTCTGGATCAGTTTGTTTACGTCTCCACCATCTAATTAGCCAGCTGCTTTGAAAGATCAGTGGAATTCACCCTTTAACACCAGAGATAACTCCACCGTCTAAGGCTTTATGTGTCAGTCTTCTGATGTTGCTTTTACTGAACACGTTCCTCAAAAAACAGTCTGGGCTGTGTGTTGTCTCGGTGGGTGAAGATTTCAGTGTTTGGTTAAAGGCACACAAAGCTGAGAGAAACCTCAGAAACCCCTTTGGTGAATGACTCCTTTGCTCAGGACAGAGAGATGCATGGAGAGAGAGAGAGAAAGACAGAGAGCCCATTCTTTCCTCTCTGATAATTGCTGTTGTTTTGACGCTTTCTGTTGGTTTTGGCAGCTGCTTCTCCTCGTGGGTTCATACGTCATTTCTAAACCGGCATGTGTGTGTGCAAACAACAGCACCGGCTGTACACACTGCAAACCCCCACACACGGAGGAATGCATGTGCACACACACACACACACACACAGGCCTCGCTCTTTCCTGGCATCATCACACGGTGATCAGACCATGAGTGGACATCGCTGACAGCTATGACCTGGACCTTGAATACGTGCAGTGATTCGATCACTCAAAGCACTTTCCGAGGCCCTCGGAGAGACACATGACCACATCACATCTGTACTGAGTCCAATGATGAAGGGCTGCCTTAATCAACTGCATCATCACGGTAGAGATGAAAGCATCAGCTGCTTTCTTCGGCTTCTCTCTGGTGTGGTTACTAGTTGTTAGGAATCCATGCGGTCTAAGCTCCCATACATGCACACAAACAAGCACTCGCGGAACATTTCTGTCTGGAAACAAACACGGCGAGAGGCTGACGTAGTAAACGTGCACGGCATCCTTCCTTCCCTATTCATAAGAGGTCACTGGAGACGCATTTCAGACTGATGGAAAGGCCAGGTGTAAAGGCATGTATAAACAGCAAGTCTTGAACGGATCTCCACTGACCACTGAGGAAGGTAAATCTGTGTGTCTGTAAAATAATCTGCTTGCATGTGGAAGCGTAGGAACATCAGAGGAACATGCAGAAAATACAGGAGCTGCAAAAGCGATAGCATCGGCATAGCTAGAACAGTGCAAAAGCAATTAGAGAATGGTTGCTAGGTGGTTGCTATGGTATTACAGGTGTTTGCTATATCTTTGCTAGGTGTTTGCTATATTTTGCTAGGTGGTTGCTATGGTGTTGCTACAAGTTTGCTAAAGTGTTACCAAGAGGTTGCTAAAGAGGTTACTGGTTGCCCTGGTGTCCCAAGTGAGTGCTAAGGTGTTGTTAGGTGGTTACTATGGTTTTCCAGGTGGTTTCTATGGTGTTGCTGGGTGGCTGCTATGATATTTCAGGTGGTTGCTATGGTATTTCAAGTGGCTGCTATAGTGTTGCTAGGTGGTAGTCATGGTATTACAGGTGAGTGCTGTAGTGTTGCTAGGTTGTTTGGTAAAGTGTTGTTAACAGGTAGATAAGGTGTTCCTGGGTTGTTGCACTGGTGTCCCAGGTACTGGGTGTTTGCTATGGTACTCCAGGTGAGAGCTGTAGTGTTGCTAGGGGGTTGGTAGGGGGCTAAAGTGGAAAGGTTTCCCAGGTGGGTGTTAAGGTGTTACTAGGTAATTGCTAAGCTGGAGGGCATTGCTAGCCAGTTGCTTTTGTATCCCAGGCAGCTGTTATGGTGTCCTAAGTAGTAGCTATGCTTTTTTAGGTGGTTGCTAGGAGGTGTTGCTAGGAGGTTGCTGAAGTATTACTTGGTAGTTTCGATTTTATCCCCAGTGGTTGTTATGAAATTCCAAGTGATTGCTAAGGTGTTGTTAGATGGCTGCTATGGTATTCCAGGTGCTTGGTATGGTGTTGCTTGGTGGTTGCTATAGTATCATAGGTGGTTGGTATGACGTTGCTACACGGTTCCTAGATGGTAACTCAGGTCTGTATGGCTATAGATAGATTGATGGGGTGGAAGCGTAGGCAGGCTGGTTGGATGAATGTGAATGTTGGGTGGACGAAACTGAAGAACACTCTATGAAAGGAAAGGCAGATGGAAGGAATGTGTGGAATAGTGTGACTGCATAAGTGAAATACCTGCAGAACCAACCTGGTCTGTGTAAAACCCAGTAATCCGCTGAACTGTCACCATGAGATTAACAGATCTTAAAGCCTTAAAGGGTTTCACACGTTTAGGATTATTTGGATGGTGAGAAGCAGACTGTTCGTAGACTGAACTTTTCAGGCGTGTCCACAGAGAAATTGGTACAGAGACCTAAGGAAAGTAATGGGAGCTGTACGGCGACCGAGAAGTGCAAAACAAATTACTAAAGATAAAACAAATTTTCAAGACAAGAAACACTTACCAGTACCAAAACACTTTTACAAACTACGGATTCTGACGGAAAGGACGGGTCTAACACACAGGAAGTGCTTGTTGCATACCTGTCAATCAAACTGTTTGGCGGTGGTAGAGTGCGTGGAAGTAATAGACGAACAGGCGACGTCTAAACCACAGAGTTGGAAATGTTAAGGAAAGTAAGTGGGATGTAATGCTGGCTATAGTGGATAATCAGCTAGCTATCTGAACACGGCTTAGAGCTTTCACAGAACAGCCCACTGTTTACAGCCCATGTGGTTTACAGTCCCCTCACCTCTTTCTTCCCTCTGCTCTTTTAAAACTCTAGAACAACAAGTGCGCTACAAAATGGACAAATCATGCTTCAGAGTCGTGACCATCCCAAACTCCACTCACTCTACCACTGCGAACAGTTTGATTGACAAGGGTCCGCACCAAGCATTTCCTGTGTGTTAGACCTGCCCTTTCTGTCAGAATCCGTAGTTTGTAAAAGTGTTTCGGTACCTGTAAAAGTATTTCACGTCCCGAAAATTGTTTTTGCTTTTGTAATTTTGTTTTCCTCAATGTAACTGGTTTTTCGTTTGTGAATTTGTTTTATTTTGGTAATTTAAAAAAAAAATTAATTTGTTTTGCACTTCTCGACCACTATAGAGCTGGGATAAAAGTGGAGAGCAGATGCAAAAAAAGCCTGAAGAATCTAATGCTATATTTAGCTGTTGAGTTATCAGATATAAATTATAATTTTATACAGTATTCTTTCTTCTGTTGCTGGAAAATTAATAATAATAATAATAATAATAATAATAATAATAATAATAATAATAATAATAATTACTGTTTTCAATGGAAATTAGATGACATGGTTTCTGACTTTTGCCCAATACTGTATAGACACACACACACACACACACACGCACTCAATGTTTTTGGACCCAACATAGAACTACATAGAACCTCTAAACCTTTACCTTACCTTATCCTAACCCTAAGCCTAACCTCTCCCTAACCATACCTTTACCTTGACCCCAGCCCAGCCTCACCCTTAACATTAACCTTAACCATAACCTCACCCTAACCCTAACCATAACTTTAACTATACCATAACTTTACCTTAACCCTAGCCTAACCTTAACATTAACCCTAACTGTAACTTTAACATTAATCTTAGTCTTATCTTAACTTTAACCTCACCCTACCCTACATATAACCCTAACCTTACCCCAACCTTTAACCTTAACTTAATCCTATTCCTAACACCAACCCCCTTTACTCAATCCCTAACCCAAACCTTACCCTAACCTTAACCTCACCCTAATCTACCCCATTCATAACTCTAACCCCAACCCTAACCTTACCCTATTCCTAAAACGTATCTAACCCTAACCTTAACCCTTCTTTAGCCCTTTACCTTAAAGTAACCTAACGCTAACCTCACCCTAACCTTAACTTTACTCAATCCATAACCCAAACCTTACCCTAACCTTAACCTCACCCTAATCTACCCCATTCATAACTCTAACCCCAACCCTAACCTTACCCTATTCCTAAAACGTATCTAACCCTAACCTTAACCCCTTCTTTAGCCTTATCATTAACCCTAACCCTAAACCTGACCTTAAAGTAACCTAACGCTAACCTCACCCTAACCTTAACTTTACTCAATCCATAACCCAAACCTTACCCTAACCTTAACCTCATCCTAATCTACCCCATTCATAACTCTAACCTAACCCTAACCCTAACGCTACCTTGACCCTAGAAGTAATTGATCAACTATGTGAGTATATAAGCAGGTTTTGGTCCCCACAGTGTGACATAAACCTAACTCACATGCATGCCCACACAAACATGCGCACAGAGGGCCGCTTGTTTGTGTTTGAATGGGTTGCCGTCCGCTGTTGCGGAGCTGTTTTCCAGGCAGTGGGTCAGACTTTGTTCGGCGTTATGTAAGACTGAGCTCCACCGACGTCAGCCTGTCATCTCTCACTCATTCTAACACAATCGCTCAGACTGCATCAATCAATAACCCATCAGCTAATTGACACGCTGCTCCACATTTGTATAGATTATTCTATCAACCCTCTTCTCAATAACTATGGATCCATTTCCAACAGCAACGAGCAGCAATACTTCTAAATGTTCTATACAGCAATACTGTAGAGGATCATTCAAACATATTAAAAGACCTCCCCAGAATTAATATTTTATCCAAAAGCTAATTTCATAATAACATGTTAATGCCGTTATTGCAGTTTCCTCCACACCGTCCATTATAGTCCTAAACCCCAGCTGCTCACATGCTGTATGTTGCTCTATAAAGGTCTGAGATTGTAGCTCTCCTCGTTTACATTTACTCAAAATGGTTTTTAAAGCGATACATTCAGACCTTCAGCAAACTACGCGGGGCAGTGCCTCTATTTCTCAAAATTCTCTGACAATACAGCAATGAAACATGGTGAGCTAGACATGAGGTAGATCTTTGGACTGTGGGAGACCATGCAAACTCCACACCGAATGGACCCCAGATACCCCAACCAGGATTCAACCCACCCAAACCCAGGCCCTCCTGGCATTTTGTGAATTGTTCCAGTCAATAAAAAATATTGATAGATAGATAGATAGATAGATAGATAGATAGATAGATAGATAGATAGATTTTTATTATTGCATAGAACACGCAGCCTCTTATACCCACACTGGATGTTTGTAATGAAAACTGGTAAACCGCGTTCGCTCTGATGGAAACATGATTTTTCAGGTTCAGTAAAACAATGCTACTGATCTATGTTAATGTACATTAATTCATATAGCTGCACTGTTTTAAACACTCACCAACCCCCTCTTTGTGTCTACACTCAGTGTCTTTTTTATTAGCCCCACCCAGAAGAAAAAAATACTCTGATATATTTAATTTAAGTGTACTTAGTGTACTGTCCTTATTAGTGCTATTAATTATATACTTAATAAATTATTTTAAGATGCCTTCTAGATTCATTTACTTGAAGACACATTAAAGTACATTTCTAAGACATTAGATTACATTTATATATACTTACTTAGTATATTTTTATTAAGTACACTAATAAAGTAACATGTCCTTGTAAAGATTACACTTTACAATATATACACTTAAATATATATATATATATATATCTTGCACTTGTATTTAGCACCCAAAACAATAATGTGCTTGGAATGTACTTGCTTTATTAAAGTACATTTCTAATACATTTAAATATATACTTCATTTTTACCTGGGCACTTACCATATAGAAGCTCTTTGCAGTTCTACAGTTACAGACTGTAGTCCATCTGTTTCTTTGTATACTTTATAAACCCCCACCCCACCCCCACGGGGGGCCACCACAGCATAGGTATTACACTGAGGTAGTGGGGACGTGTTAGTATGTGTTGCTCTGGTGTGAGTGGATCAGACACAGCAATTCTTTAACAGCTCAGTGTCACTACTGGACTAAGAATCGTCCACCAATCAAAACTATCCAGCCGACAGTGTCCTGCGGGCAGGGTCCTGCGGGCAGCGTCCTGTGACCACTGATGAAGGACTAGAGGATGAGTACATGCAGTACATGCGCTATCATCTCTGGATGTACGTCTGGACCAGCATGGTAGGGGTGTCTAATAGAGGGGACAGTGAGTGGACAAACACTCGTGCAGTCAGAGACCACCCTTCATTTATCTAATATCAAATCAGAACCACCATGAAGCACAAGCTATTCGTCTCCAGGAGATGTCTCTGATGATATGACATATAAGATAATCCACCTGCATGAGAGATGATAAAGCAAATTCAGTGAATCACTCATGTTGTGCTATCAATAGGAGCCAAACGGCCCGAGGTAATTTCTGCTCTGCGTGTGCGGGTGGGGGATGTATGACAAGCCAGGAGTTCTGGGTAATATCGAAAGGCCTAACGAAAGACTAAAGACCGGCAGGTTAATGTCACAGCAGGAGAAGCTGTTTCTAAGAAGGCCTGGCAGAGAAGATTCAGGCAAGAGACTTCAAAGGGACTTTTGGTGCGCCTTGAGGGGAAGCGAGGCTGGAACGCATGCGCAGGGGCCGCTTATCAAATGGAAGACTTGCTTACTGGGTTTCCTGTAAACGGTGCAATGTCATGTGAGAGCGGCAAGGATGAGCTGAGCTAAATAATCCTAAAACACGTGACATCACCAGAAAGTGACATTTCAGAGGGTCACAAGACAGAGCGGAGGTCAGGTGTGACTCAGGTTTGTGTCATCGCTTCTGATCATGAGAGAATAAGAAAGGCTGGTGGCGATAAACGATGAGAAGATAAAGGATGAAAACATTAACCCTGAAAAGACGGTCCCCACTGCGCTGCCTAAAAGCCACTGCTGTACAACAAAGTTAACAACATGGAAGAACCGTCTTTGTACCCTGAAGAACCCTTTCACAGTTCCTTTAAAGAACCACTATTGTAAATAAGAGGTGCAAGGATGTGAGGAAAGGTTCTACCAATTAAAGAGCCCATGTCATGGAAAAACAAACTTCCCTCATGTAAGCGCTATTAGCCTAAGCATACCAGTCACTACCTCGTCCATGGAGCCAATATATGGAAACGATGCTGTAAAAACAGCCATTTTTAAATTTACTGTGTTTGTGATGTCACAAAAACCAACCCTTGTACATACAGGGGTTGGACAATGAAACTGAAACACCTGGTTTTAGACCACAATCATTTATTAGTATGGTGTAGGGAGAGTTGAGGTTCTGCCGTGATTTGGGCAGCCGTGGTTTTATGTTTTTGGATACAATCCGGGTTAGCACCCGAACATCCCTTTCAGACAGCTTCCTCTTGCGTCCACAGTTAATCCTGTTGGATGTGGTTCGTCCTTCTTGGTGGTATGCTGACATTAC
This sequence comes from Prochilodus magdalenae, assembly GCA_024036415.1. NCBI lineage: Eukaryota > Metazoa > Chordata > Actinopteri > Characiformes > Prochilodontidae > Prochilodus > Prochilodus magdalenae. The sequence continues at coordinate 74,778 of JAMWET010002724.1, read as the reverse complement.
CCTGGATACCGTGGCTCTTGATACATCACAAAGACTTGCTGTCTTGGTCACAGATGCGCCAGCAAGACGTGCACCAACAATCTGTCCTCTTTTGAACTCTGGTATGTCACCCATAATGTTGTGTGCATTGCAGTATTTTGAGCAGAACTGTGCTCTTACCTGCTAACTGAACCTTCACACTCTGCTCTTACTGGTGCAATGTGCAGTTAATGAAGATTGGCCACCAGGCTGGTCCAATTTAGCCATGAGACCTCCCACACTAAAATGACAGGTGTTTCAGTTTCATTGTCCAACTCCTGTATATACACCATCACAGCCTACAACAGTTTAGCTCCGCCCATTCACACTGAGGTTCTAATGAATGTTTTAGTTGTAAGTGCTTTTTGAGAACGTGTAATATGGGAAGGCCAATTGGAACAGCTCATTTACGTACATCAGTCTTAAAGACACTGTAATAAAAGTATAAATTCATTGTGAGCATTTTTGGTGCATATATATATATATAGAACTGTACAGCCTACGGAGAACCACGGAAGAACTTTCACTGGTCTTTAGGTAAAGTGAGGCTTCAGAAAAAAAATACTATTTATACTAATATATATTTTTATATATATATATATATATTTATATATATATATTACATATATACAGAATATATACTGGTCGGTTCCAGCTACCAGTTCTTTACCCCTCAGATTTAGACTGTGTGTTCATATATACACTCTATATACCGTCGCTGTCCAAAGAAAAACAAGTATCTCCAAAATGGCAACTTTACAGGAGAGGCCAAAAACCTCATTCAATTTTAATGTAAGTCAATGGAACCAGACGTCTTTCCAAGCACTTTTGGGCCCTTTCAATTGGTCCATTCATCATGCAAATCTCACAAAGTGTAAATAGGAGCTGCTGTTTTCAAATGATGCATAAAAGTCAAAATGGACAAAAATGGAGATACATGTTTTTCATTGGACAGGGACGATATAATATATACTCATATATAATGATCGCAAGATAGTTGCACCCAGAAGGACGAGTGGGATTGCAGTGCTACTAGAAAGATAGGTAAAGGTTACCAGGAACAGTAAATGATGATGATTTCAGACTGATATGAGTAATATTTATTGAGCGACACATACAGAAGTAGTGTCTCTCAGTATAGTATCAGGCCACCATGGAGCGGTAGAGGTTCCTAATGGTGTCCTGTAATAATCTCTCTCGTGTATCTTAAATATTCTCACACAGTTCCTGCAGATTTGCGGTAAGACCCGTCCTTGCTTACATTACATGCACTTCTGGGTGCTAAACTTGAATCATTATCATGTCTCACAATGTCAAACCTAACCCCCAAGCTTAATTCATGTTGGTTGATTTTCTATGTCGAGCGATTTTTGTCCAATTATTCTTTCAGTGCAAATGTGTTCATGATAGTGTTATCACAACCATGGCAATCTCACAATGAGACATTTTTTACAATCCATATGTGAACTGCATTTTGTACTGTAGAGAAAATGTACACGGTTCTTTAGGTGATTTTATTAAACATTAAAGGAACATCTGTTCATCTGTGCTATGGGCCCTAATAACTAGACAATCTGAGGAACACTGTCTGCACACAGGGACTGCAGAACAACATACATCACAGAGGAAAGGCATCAAATCTAATTAAAATTAAATTAATTTTAGTTCATATTAATATTAGTTTGCATTAAGGCTACAGTGCCTTGTTGAGAATAAGGTAAGTAGCTGAATCTGCAGGTGTATGGAAGCGTACGGTCATACGGGTCTACCAGCAGTGGCTAAAATCCCAGTCTACAGAATTCTCCTCGGAATTGTGCCAGGGAAGGCATCCACCAAATCTGGACCCCAGCTGTGCAATTATTTGATGCAAGAGTGGCTAAGCATTGATGTCTCCTGTTTCCAGTCCATGCCAAATCAACTCACAGCTTCATACTTGTTGGGCTATTACATGCTATCAGGTATGTTTAACATATTGTCGCTGTCCGAAGAAAAACAGGTATCTCCAAATTGGCAACTTTACAGGAGAGGCCAAAAACCTTGTTTAATTTGAATGGAAGTCAATAGAACCAGACGTCTTTCCAAGCAGTTTTGGGCCACTTCAGTCAGTCCATTCTTCATGAAATTCACACACAGTGTAAACAGGAGGTCATGTGATCAAATGAGACATAAAAATAAAAATCAACAAAAATGGAGTTACATGTTTTTCTTTGGACAGGGACGAAGTATGGATACATGTTCTATTTTTCCACTATGTTAAAATAACAGCGGGCACCAAAAACGTTTCAGACTGTATTAGCACTAAGTTTATTCACTGAAAGTGCGACCTTGGTCACTTTCCTGCAGAGTGGACTTCACTGGAAGGAGGATCCTGCTTGTGGCGCTTTAGCACGCAGTGTAAGAATACACTACACAGCATCTGAACTGAGACACAGGATGTGATACACTGCACATCAGATAATCAATTTCCCATACAGGCTTCAGATGACCAACAGTTCACACCAGTACCACACAGTCATGCTGCTTTTCACTCAGCAACAAAGGACAGACAATTACTCGAGGAAGTGTGTGTCCCATTACACAGGGCGGACTGAGTGTCACACACACACTGTCCCTGTGTGTCTCTGTCTCACTCTGTGGCCTGCTTCTCTCTGTTTCTCTCTCCGCTGTGTCTGTTGAAAGGTCTGTCTGCAGAAAAGCCCCATGTGCGTCATCACTGGTAGCCAGTGCTTTTTCCCTGAGGAGAGAGAGAGAGAGAGAGAGAGAGAGAGAGAGAGAGAGAGAGAGAGAGAGAGAGAGAGAGAGAGAGAGAGAACTAGAAGAAGAAATAGATAGAGATAGATAAACAACAGACAAAGAGGGAGGGAGAGAGAGAATGAGAGAGAAGAAAGAGAAAAAGTGAGAGAGAAAGAGAGCAAATGAGGATAGGAAAGATGGTGATAGATAGATAGATAGATAGATAGATAGATAGATAGATAGATAGATAGATAGATAGATAGATAGATAGATAGATAGATAGATAGATAGATAAAAAAGTGAGGGGAAAAAGGAGATAGAGCGCGAAAGAGAGAGAGAAAGGGAAAGAAAAAGAAGGAGGGAGTAAGGGAGAGAGAGAGAGAGAGAGAGAGAGAGAGAGAACTAGAAGAAGAGATAGATAGAGATAGATAAACAACAGACAAAGAGGGAGGGAGAGAGAGAATGAGAGCGAAGAAAGAGAAAAAGTGAGAGAGAAAGAGAGCAAATGAGGATAGGAAAGATGGTGATAGATAGATAGATAGATAGATAGATAGATAGATAGATAGATAGATAGATAGATAGATAGATAGATAAAAAAGTGAGGGGAAAAAGGAGATAGAGCGCGAAAGAGAGAGAGAAAGGGAAAGAAAAAGAAGGAGGGAGTAAGGGAGAGAGAGAGAGACAAAGAACTAGAAGAAGAGATAGATAGAGGTAGATAAACAGACAGAGAGAGAGAGAGAGAGAGAGAGAGAGAGAAAGAGAGAGAGAGAGAGAAAGAGAGAGAGGTCAGACACTGTGTTATTATGTAAGTGCCCTTTGTTCGGATGAAAAATCCCTGATACCTGATAACCATCAGAATTATTTATCATTCACCTTATTCTCTCTCTCTATCTCTCTCTCTATCTCTCTGTCTCTCACGTCTCTCTCTCTGTCTCTCTCTCTCTCCCACACACACAAACCCCACACACACACACAGACGTAGACGCACAGACACGCGGCGGTGTGAATAATTGACAGTCTGACAGGGAGAATCTCCATTAAAAATAAATAGGGCTTAATGGAGAGCTGGGTTTAAATGCTTTGTGATTTAGAAGAAATAAAAAAATATGCTGACAGTGCCGGGCGAGCGCATGACCCACTCTCGCCAGAGCAGAAGTGACCTAAGAGATGTCAGAGGGAGGGGCCCTGTGACAACGTGTAGCTCACACACGCCACAATCAGACAAACACATCTTTAGTGCAGGACTGACTTGGAAGAGTAAATAACAACTTTATGACTGAATTTATTGTTTGGCCTCACTTATCTTTTCTGGCAGTCTTTTTCAGAAGGCCATATCCTGTATTTATCTTCTCTCTTTCCCTGAAATACACGTGTAACGCTTGTGTGATTTATAGTACTAAATGTATCGTGCTGTCCTAGCACTGGTCGTGCTGCTGTAGGTGCACTAGTGACCCTGCAGAGTGGCTGTGCACAGTGGCTATCAGGATGTGCTGCACTAACAGTAGTAGAGACGTTTAATGTTGACTGTGGCTGTCGTGCGATTGTTATTAGTGTAGCTGGGTGCAGCATTATATGGTAGCTAAGCCAGTGCTAGTGCCTATCGTAAGGAGAAAGCGTATGGGTACAAGTAACCTACAGGCTATCCCAGCCATTAGGCGGCACTGAGCGACAGTTCAACCTTGTTAACTGTTGGACAAAAGAGGGTTTGCCTTTAAAGGAGCAATATGTAAGAAGTCATAATCAATAAACTGTGAGATTTTCCAGTAAACAGTGCAAAATGAACGTAAATGATCAACAGAATGTGAAGAACTACAACAAAGACGTCTATATTTGCATATCATGTTGCAGAAATATCTACTGAAGCTAGCATGCTAAGAGCTAGCCCTAGCCCTCCCTTTAAACCTAAAGGATCTAACCTGCTCCCAGTTAAATCATTTATGGACAGGTGGCCAATGAAAGAAGGAGGTCCTGGCACATGACAACAGCAACCAGCTCTCGGCAAGAAACCACATTTGACAGCAAACAAGAGAAGCGACAGAAATAAGAGGAAACTGGCACGCATCAAATGCTGCTTTGTTTATTGTTGTTTATTTGTGATTATTTTTAAGTTTGTGGGTTTTTACTGTCCAAAGGAAAATATCAGTACTTCATTTCCAAAGGAAAACAAGAGGCAACTTTACAGGAGAGGCCAAAAACTTCATTTAACTTTAATGTAAGTCAATGGAACCAGATTTTTAACCAAGCACATTTGGGCCATTTCTGTTGGTCCATTCATTATCAAACTTTCACACAGTGTAAAGCGCAGCTGCTGTGTTCAAAAGATGCATGACAGTGAAAATCAACAAAAATTATGATGGACATGTTTGGACATGGACATGTTTTCATTGGACAACACATATATGTAAATAAGCTCTCTTCTGATTGGTCCTCTTTAAGGTCCAGGTTTAAAAAAACTGATTCAATTATGAGTGTAAATGGGAGGAGCTAAACTGTTGTCTGCTGTAAAGGCGTAAATTACATAAAGTAATGTATATGTATAAGCAGAGTTTATTTACTACATCAACTCTTCTTTATCATAGAATATGGCCCATGATATGGGCCCTTTAAAACTCGATCTGAGACGCTCCAGGTTTGGACAATGGTGTCAGTTCCATACAAATAACCGAGTCCTAAAATGAATCCTCTTTATGAACTCTCTATCATCTGCTCTTCACGACAAACAGTCAAACAGTAAACAGCAGCAGCAGCAGCCGAAGCAGAAGCAGAAAGCAACAACAACAACAACAACATGCTCACATACTGGAATGCTCGGACGTCATGCAGACGTGTGAATGCGTCTGATTACATTAACAGCTCGGGTGTGCTTCTGTCCCTACGAACACTCTGGCAAGCAGTCTATCTCTCTCTCTCTCTCTCTCTCTCTCTCTCTCTCTCTCTCTCTCTCTTTTTCTCACACACACACATATACACACACAGGGCGCGCAGCTGTCCTTACTGGAACGCTGTTAAAGGGAAGAGCCACAGGTGTTCTGATCCCGTCAATCTGAAAAGACACACATACAAACGTCCTGTCAGGCTGCTGCTCATCTGCCCTTTAAAGACGGTTACACAGTAGCAGTGCTGGCAAAGAGGGAAACTGAGTGACCGTGTAAATAATCCTGTTACATTAACTGAGTTTATTCATTTATTTATTTTTTTATTCATGTATTCATTCATTAATTCATTCATTTATTCTTTATTGATTAATTAATTAATTTATTGTATAAATGTATATGTGTATTAAATTTATTAAAAGTGCATGATGTGCATTTTTATATGTTCGTAAATTTTTTATTTTGTTATATATATATATATATATATATATATATATATAAATATTATATATATTTATGTATTTTATTTTATGTTATTGTCATTAAAGGTTTTAATTTTCTATTTCAGTTATTAAAACTGGTACTTATTGCACCTGACTTTTTAAATTTTAAATTAAACAGGCATCTGCTTAGACACCTGTAGAAACCTTTGTCTCTGGATTGGAGTATATACTTATATGGTTTTAAGCAAACAAACAAACAAACAAACAAACAAACTAAGAAATAAATAGATACACATTTTCATGGTTTGCCTGAGGAGGTTGCACCACCTGACATGGTAAACTAAAACCCCCCTTTTCCTAAGTTTGTGAAAGGACTGCTGACTCTGCAGTGCAACATGCAAGTGACTTAGACTCTTCTGTACAAGGCAGTACTCCTGTGTTTGCTTTTGGTTGCACCACCTGACATTTGAGGTAAGAGTATTTTGTTTAGAGTTTCAGAGAGATCAAAATGAATGTTTTTGTGTGTGTGTGTGTGTGTGTGTGTGTGTATGTGTGTGTATGTGTGTGTGTTTGTGTGTATGATTGTGTGTGTTTGTGTGTGTATGTGTGTGTGTTTGTGTGTATGATTGTGTGTGTGTGTGTGTTTGTGTGTGTGTGTATGATTGTGTGTGTGTGTTTGTGTGTGTATGTGTGTATGATTGTGTGTGTGTGTGTGTGTGTGTGTATGTGTGTGTTTGTGTGTGTGTATGTGTGTGTATGTGTGTGTGTATGTGTTTGTGTGTGTGTGTATGTTTGTGTGTTTGTGTGTGTGTGTGTGTGTGTGTGTGTGTGTGTGTGTGTGTGTGTGTGTGTAAATACTACACATACTGTACATTAGTACACACTCACTGTGGATGAATTACAGGAAACTCCCTATACACACACACACACACACACACACAGTATGTACGAGTGTCTGTGTGTGTAAGAAGATCAGCAGGATTAAAGGATGTACACTGAGAGTGTGGGAGGGGGACACACCTGTTGCTACATCTCTGCCATGTGAGAACACACACAAACACAGAAAGAGAGAGGAAGAGAGAGAGAGACAGAGAGAGAGAGGGTTCAACTGAAAACAAGAAATAAGAGCCAGTCTGAAGGAAATGCACCGTCACTGTGAGGAGTTTATGATGTACTCCTGTCCAAAAATCTCAAACCTCATATGAATCACTGCTGGGATTATACTCAGTAATGCTCATCGAGTGATGGTTTACAAGACAACCAGATAATAACTCCAGATATTAATTAAAACACTATTTAATATATTGTTAAATTAGCATATATACACACGTGGAACTTTTTGGCAAGGCACATCAGCTCTATGTTCACAGATGGAAAAATTAAGCATATCAAGAAAAGAACACTGTCCCTACTGTGAAACATGGAGGAGGCTCTGTTATGTTCTGGGGCTGCTTTGCTGCATCTGGCACAGGGTGTCTCAAATCTGTGCAGGGTACAATCAAATCTCAAGACTATCAAGGAATTCTAGAGAGAAATGTGCTGCCCAGTGTCAGAAAGCTTGGTCTCAGGCTCAGGTCATGGGTCTTGCAACAGGATAATGACCCAAAACACACATCTAAAAACACCCAAGAATGGCTAAGAGGAAAACACTGGACTATTCTGAAGTGGCCTCCTATGAGCCCTGACCTAAATCCTATTGAGCATCTTTGGAAGGTGCTGAAACATGCCGTCCGGAAAAGGCACCGTTCACACATTAGACAACTGGAGCAGTTCGCTCATGAGGTGTGGGCCAAAATACCTGCTGAGAGGTGCAGAAGTCTCATTGACAGATACAGGAATCGTTTGATTGCAGTCATTGCCTTAAAAGTTTGTGCAACAAAATATTAAGTTAAGGCTACCATCATTTCTGTCCAGGCCTGTTTCAGGAGTTTATGTTTTTAAATAATTCTGTTGAAGCATGGTTGAAAAGCAATGTCTTACTTTCATTTGTTTATTTTCATAGAATTTTTTTTAATATATATTTTTATTTATTATTACTTTTGTCAGATTAAAGTTATTTTTGTTACCATTGTGGGTTTTTCTTTCATTAACAGAGGGGTACCAACAATTTTGTCTCTGCTGTCAGGACAAAACCTCTCCAGTTATCTCCAGTTTTGTATTCGCCTGTTGCTGTTTATATTGTGTGTAAATTTTATGATGACTGAATTCCATTAAAGTCACATCACAGTAAAACTTACATCCTCCTGTAAAGTTATAATTTTAGAGATACAGTGTTTGTTTCATCAGCAACAATATACCAGATGATTATTATACACAACTGGATCAAAGGAATTTTAGGTTTCTGTAGTTTTAGCTTATTTGAAATGTTTTAGGGCTTAATTATTCAATCATTTATGTCCGTTTCTACTCAACTGTTTAGCCTTACTCCATTTCTCAGACCCGTATTCTGGATGGTGTTTTATTATAGTCCTGTTTTAACAGCTTTCTATAATGTATTAGTTTCATATTAAGTCATGTCATATGTGAAAGTGTATATGCGTCTAGTTTTGACAGTGCAGCTGTATGACGACAGTAAAACTGATGAATCTGAATAGTCTGGGATTAGTGTGAAGACTCCCCAGTAAACACTTTACTGAACTCATACTGTTCCTGTTACAGTCACACACTACACACAACTCATGAACCCTGACGTTCAGTGTTTCTGCTGTTCCCTGAAGTTACTGTGTTGGAGACACCAGGCTTCGTACTATGAGAGCAGCAGTATGTTAGCAGGTTTGAGAGCGAAGGAGTAGAGTACCCATAGTTCCCTCTGGAGTTGTATGCACTGTGTTGTGCTTGCTCAGTCCCCGTAACTCTCGCTCCTGTGCAGCAGGTTTAAGCTGATTGTGTTTGACCTGCTGTTGGCCGCAGTCTGCGTTCGGCTGGAGAGCGTAATCTGACCGAGGGTGTCCCTCTGCAGCTCGGCGCAGACGTTAGAGCGGAGGGCAGGAAGTGGTTGGTGAGGGGCCAGGCCACAGGAAGCAGCAGCCAGAGGACAAGAAGTAGTGGAAAGCACAGTACAGCCCCAGACGTCAGAGCAAGTGGAACAGAGGGAGAGAGGGAAAAAGAGTGGAAACAGAATTACAGCCCATGTCCTGCGTCTTTCTTTCCTTCTTTCTTTGTAAAACTTTTTTTTTGGAATGTCCCACGAGTTCCATTGTGTGTGTGTGTTTGTGTGTGTGTGTGTGTGTGTGTGTGTGGGTGTGTGTGTGTGTTTGTGTGCATTTGCCCAAACCCAGTCATTCTTCATTTCTACATGACCCTTTATTTTCCACCCACTCTTTATACCTTACAATCATGTATAACAAGCCTGCACTAATGCTTGTATGGCTGACTACAATCAAATCCTCCCAGCAGTGTTCCAACATCAAGTGTAAAGCCCTCCCAGAAGAGTAGAGGCCCTTCGTTTCAGAAGGTACGTGAAATGAGCAGGTGTCCACAAACATAGTGAGGCACACATGTGTGGCCAAACAAGCACACACTCTCAATCTCGACAGCAGTGCTCTGCTAAAACTGCAGGAATGGGAGAAGTGAGAACTGTTACTCAGCAGGAAGTGTCAAACCATGCTGGTGGTCCTGCAACGGGGCGCGCTAATGGACAGAAGTGACCACACACACAGACTTACGCCAAGATTAGCGTCAGAAGAGCATAGCCGTACATGGTGAGGAGTGCTGATAACTCTACATGGCTGTGGCTGGGACAGGACACTGACAGCGAGGGTTATTAATAAAATACGAGCGAGACAACAGAAAATTACTCACAGCTTCCATAAACACCGGGCTCTGTGACTGGTCTTCTTTTCTCTCTGTGTCCAAATTACTTCAACAAATTCACTTCATTACTCAAACTCTACCAGGGCCTTTACTGTGCCCTCTCTGAACGAAGATCCACAGTGAATTTACTACATGCATTATTTCTATATGATCCATACATATTGACTTATCACCGGCACTTTGGGTTTGGGCTAACGTTTGGCAGTGCTCGTTTTGATGAAGTGAAAGCTCTAGCATAAGTTTTGCAGTAAGGTCTCCAATGCTGTGTAATCCACCCTTATGAAACGATAATATATGGCAATGTATATAGTATATAGTGCAATATATTAAATAATATAATGTCATATATGGGAAACAAGTGCATATATTTTGCATATATTTATATAGTGATAAATATATTACAGTATATTGTATAATACATAAGGAATTGCCACTTTTCATATATTGTATGTATGGTAGTATATATATATATATATATATATATATATATATTGTAATATATTTCATTTTATATGTAATAGGCATCATATGTATTTCTTCATATGTGTTTGCATATATGATAATATATATAGTTTTATATATGTGAGAATATTTTCATACATACATGTGGCAATATACAGTATGTATATATTCTCACATATATAAAACTATATATGTCATCATATATGCAAAAACATATGGAGAAATACATATGATGTCTATTACATATAAAATATTGTAATATTTTACATATTATAATATATTACAAAATGTAAGTAAATATATATTTTACTACCATACATACAATATATAAAAAGCGGCAATTCCTTATGTATTATACAATATATTGTAATATATTTATCACTATATAAATATATGCACTTGTTTCCAATATATGACATTATATTATTTAATATATTGCACTATATTTTCCAATACATTGCCATATATTATCGTTTCATAAGGGCATTCATTCATTCATTCATTCATTCATTTGTTTATTCATTCGTTTATTCATTCATTCATTTATTCACTCACTCATTCATTCATTCATTCACTCACTCACTCACTCACTCGCTCATTCGTTTGCTCATTCATTCATTTGCTCGCTCATTCATTCATTCATTCATTCATTCATTTGATCGCTCATTTGTTCATTCATTCATTCATTCATTCACTCACTCACTCACTCATTCATTCATTCATTTATTCATTCATTCATTCACCCCTTCTATCATTGATTCATTCATTTGTTCATTCATTTCGTTCATGGCTCTGGCCAGTTGCAGTCTGCCACATGTCTTTCTCAGCCTACGTTCCTGTTCTGCTGGTTTCAGGTCTAACGGTTCTTGTGTGATATACTTGCAGGACCTCAGATTTATTATTTTGGTGATGAAAGATGAGATGAGATGAGGTGAGTAGCTCTGGATTGTCCTAGTAAGTTAGACGTAGGAACACTGAAATCTTGAGATTTTGGATCTGGGCAGGCTTCTCACTAGCTGTCTTCCCCGAGCATCCATGTTGTTAGTATCGTAATGACGTGATAAGCAAATAGTCAACATCAAGCTTAAACCCTCATTGCCATGATCACAGTCCACAAGTTGACTACTCTAGTCTGTGCCACCCAGGTGGTGCAGTATTTACAGGGTAATGACAGATGGCTGGATTTAGGGCATCTTCTGGTTTTGTGAATAGTCAAGTCAGTCAAGATTTATTTATATAGCGCTTTTTGCAACAGATGTTTACAAAGCAGCTTTACAATAGCAGCTGCATCATATTTTCATTATTTCTGAGAATGTGTATAGTTTGTTAGAACTGCCCTGATTTTTTGGGAGATTGATGTTTCAGGATGTCAAAGAAATGAAAGCCGTAGCGCAAGTTCTACCAGGAAGACTCCAATATCATATCACTCATTCATACATAACTCTGGTCAATAGCAGTCTGCCACCTGCCTCAGTTCCTGTTCTACTGCTTTCTGGTGCAGACATTTCGATACTTGTTATAAAGTTTCTCCATCCCAGCTGCTCATATCCAGCATGATCTGCAAGGCTCCAAAAGCTATAAGACCTGGGTCCAGGATGGGACCTACACCAAGGACTCTTTATTCCTTTTACAATATCACTTCCCACCACTTTTGCCTTTGAAGTCGTTCTGGCAGAAATCTGCAGGGATGTTTTTCCACACTTCCAAAGTTCAGCTGTAGACATTGGCTGCACTTTCTGCTTCTCACAGTTCAAGTATTCCCAAACACATTCAGTGAAGTTGAGGTCTGGACTCTGGGGGCCTTGGGCCATTGTTCTGAGAACACCAGTAGCTTCTTGGTTGGATGTGTCTGTCTCCTTTTCTCAGCAGGAGCTTCTTGGTGAACAACTACACATCCTTTCAGACCCATGGTGCTGCGTCCTCTCACAGTGGAAGGATGGACAGAAGCACCTGTGGATGCTTTCAGATCTGAATCTCAAGTGAAGCTTAATTTTACTTTAAAGATGACAAAAGCATGAGCCATGCTTTATCTGATGGGGTCAGCTTTGGAGATCTACCATTCTCTATATCCTGTAAGGTGTGTGAGCAGCTGGTGTATGATTAAGCTTAGCTGTAAGAGCGTGTGTGTGTGTGTGTGTGTGTGTGTGTGTGTGTGTGTAGGGCAGGGGTTAATGATGTAATGTGGATCAGTGAAGATGTGGCTGTTCTCCCTGCGGTGGCTGTGAGCTGTAACCCAGCACTGCTGCTGCTGTTTACCTGAATGCGTCTGTCTCGCTGCAACAGTAGCTGGTCTAAACACTGTCCGTGCGCATGAGACGTCACTGGGACCGGCTGGGAGCAGTGTGACGTGTGTATGCATAGATTGGGTTACCTGGACAGGGTGACCTTCCAAGCCCAAATGCCCACTGTGAAAGAAGGAGAGATGGTGAGAGGGTGTATTCTATTCTCTGTGGCTCTTTATTAGCACAGACACTCTGTTTTTTTTCCTGCTCCATCTCTCCTGTCCCTTTCTCTCTCTCTCTCTCTTTTCACACAGATCTATGTATTTTTACTGGATCCACTTTATTAGATACTTCTATGGTTATATTTATTGGCCATTTTATAGGAAACACCTACCATGTAGGTGCACTTTGTAGGTCAAAGACCAGTGAGGAAGCCCCAGGGCCTTCTAGACCTTAAGAAAATTCCAATAATTTCTATGGGGATAAATGTCTGTTGTTTTTAAATTATATAAATTTTATAAATAGCTGCACCCAGAAGGAAGTGTGGGATTGCAGTGCTATTGGGAAGGAAGATTCCAGGATGGTTACCAGGAACAATAAATGATGATACATTTTGATTGATATGTGTAATATTTATTGAGCTACACATACAGAAGTAGTGCCTCTCAGTATGGCGTTAGGCCACCATGTTGGCTAACGCAACATGCCAGACGTCTCGGCATGGAGTTGTTGGGGTTCCTAGTGGTGTCCTGTGATAATCCATCCCGTGTAGCTTGAATGTTCTCACACAGTTCCTGCAGATGGTGTGGTAGGGGTGGAGGTTGAGGGATACTAGGCCTTCTGGACGTGTGACACGTGACAACAAACTGTTCACCTTGGTGCTGACCATGGTGCCTCCACACATGGATTCATTGGTCGATTCAGTGGGACTCGTCACTGAAGATGACCCGCTGCCATTCTGAGTCACTCCCAGACGTTCTGGCACTATTGCAGTCTTTGGAGACATTGACGTGGTGTTAAGAGCAGTCATCCTAATGGTCTGAGTGCATGTAGTCCTGCGTCATGCAGCCGTCTGCCAATGCTACTGGCACTAACAGGATGACTCATGGAGGGCATCACTGCTCACTGAATGTCTCCAGTCATGGCTATGTGTGCCACATTCAACTAAGCTTTCCTCTTAGTGTAGGTGTCTCCGAACTTTGACTGGGACTGTGTGTATTCCTTTATCTCCAGACCCTGTCCTCCATCTGTCTTTAGCTCACTGTCAGAGTGGGCTGATATTTACAGTGATACAGAAGGCATGCAGACATATGGATGCATGGCTATGCAGCACTCAAGAGAAGCGAGCTGGAGGCAGAGATTAGCTGGAGCATGCCATGACATTTCAAACACACATGCTGCCTCTGACCCATAAAACGAAGGTTGACCATTTACGGTGAAAGGCTATATAAAGAGAGGAAACTTTGAAAGGGCACATTTTCCTTTAAAGCAGCTCACTGTGAGAGTTAACACGTCTTCAGATGACTGGCGTTCTCTGAAAAGCCAAAGCTTTAGCATTACAAAGAAATTGTAAGTTCCTGTATAAAGAGATTTAGAATTAAAGTAGGTTTTACTGTAGGTTAATTCCCAAGTCCACAGCAGGTGAAGGTGCCAAAATGCAAGTGATGCACCATCAAAGGTGCAATGGACATATTCACGTGTCTGTTATTACATCACTGAGATGCTGATCCGGATAGGATGGTAATTACTGAGGGGTGTCTGAGTTCGGAGGATTATAGAAGGCAGTTTACTTCACCTATTACTCCTTAGCTGAGGTGTAAAAGCTACAGACATGGCAGATTCATACTGGATTCGAATCATGGACTACATTGCTAAGCACTCAAAACACTGCACCTGCCTGTGTAACACCAATTCCTTATATAGGGCTTCAGACATGACTGACAAAGCTACTACTTTTTGATATTCTGCTGGTAACGCTAGATCATTTTGGAATGTTGCCTTTAAAAATGACCCAGGAACCAGACTTATTCCATTTCCTCCTTTAGACTTTCGATATCAGATGAATGAGTAGCTCCACTTTCACTACAGTGTCCTTAAATGACACATCATTAATACACACCATCGTTATTATACACCATGTGCACAAATTTACAAAATGTACAGCCTAGAGTCAGCTTTCAGTTCATCAGCTTCTCATCCGAAGTTCTCTATTCCACCCTGAATGGTGCGGTAGTTCCATTCTGTGGCCCGTACTGAAATATAGCTACTGCACCATGTAAGGTGAAATGTAAAACTGAATCAGAAGGCAGCTTCTGTCACATCATGGTCTTCAGGTTTCACAATTACCCTCTTAAATATATCTATAAATCTTTTACACGTATCTATTAAATATTGACGCTAGCTAGCGTGCTAGCGACCCACCAATATACACCTAGAAAACATTACAGCCATGTTGCAGTGGTGCTTTTTCCCAGTTACGTGGACGGAGCCGTTCTTGCCAGCCATTTACGTGATGGAAAGTGGCGTCCCCCTCCCATCCCCGCCATCCCACTTTACGTCAACAGCAAACGTTAGGGGCTTCATTAAAAAGAATAGGTTGGAATTTCTGGATGTGGCGTGACTCTACGAGGCACGTCTAGAGCGTGTTAGCCTTCAGGGTTTGGTGTGTTAATAAATGAGCCCTGTAGTCTCTCTCTAGGCAGAAGTGGAAGCCCTGTGGAGCTGTAAAGCACACTGACCACCGAGGACCCTGTGGTGCAGTGTGCACTACAGTAAGCATGAAGTGGAGAGATAGCCGCCGTGTTCCGCTTGGTTTTGGCCGCGACAAGCGATAAGGAGAGCTAATTCAGGCAGAGGGAATCTGTTCTGCATACAATGCTGATAGCCACTGATAAAGGCAACTGACGTTTTCGCTTTCCCACCCTAACCGCCTCTCTCTCGCTCTCTCTCTCTCTCTCCTTCGACTCCCCTGTTCGTCCCCTCCCTCCCATCTTCCTTCTCTCTGACGTCGAACAGAACTGCAGGATTACACAGGGTGGAAACCACAGTGCCTCCGTCAGCACAAACACAGAGCCCAGACATCACTTAAAGCCGGCAGAGCTGCTTCGCTCGACACCGTAGAGCACGGGAAAGGCGCAGAGGTTCAGCTGAGGTGTGGGCTGATGAGTTTTTGTTTGTGGAAATTGTTAGTTAGCATTGCTTTATTATAATCAGACTCGTCGAGTGACTTGAACAGAACCTGCATCGTTTCACATCACGTTTCACACATCTGATCCCGCTACAGTTTACCCTGCTCCCACCCAAATTCGGCAACATCTTTCCCTCTCCCACCTACAACGTTGACATTTCACCTCGACCCTGACTGCAGTCCCAGACAAGGGTCAGTGACATCCAATATCAGGCATACTCGATTCACAAATAAGGAATTTTCCCTGGAGTCATCAGGACTGAAATCGACTGCCGTATGTCAGACCTGCCTGAGTATAAACGTGGTGTACTGGCTCTCCTATAGCGCTCTTTCCACAGCTGGAGCCGACTGACTGTCTAAAGTCAGATCTATACTTGATGTGAGGTTTCTAAGTGGCGTGAGGATGCAAAAATTGCACAATTGTGTGACCTCTGACCCCGATGTGCCAGCCCCATGTGTTGTGCGTCACAGGGGCATTGTGGTTGTAATCTGCCACTTCATTCATTGAATGGGTGAATTTGAAGGAAGATTTGCTTCGCAGGTTTGTATTATATAGACTACATGTGCATTCATGGGATTTTCTATATATCAGTGCCACCCAGAGAACAACATGAAACATGCAATGTCAACTTTTACTTTTGTGCATCGTTTGAGCACAGCAGCTGCTGAGGAAACATGTTGATGAGTAGACCAACAGAAAGGCCCATGATATCTTGCGGGGGAAAAAAGTCTGGTTCCATTGACCTACAGTAAATGTACACTAGCTTTTCGTCCTCTCCTGTAAAGGGCCATTTTGGAGATATTTGTTTTTCTCTGGGCAGCGATGATATATATGTTGCCATGTCCCTGCACATTTTTTAGCCTCTTGAAATTTACTCCCATGCTTCAAAATATAGCAGTGGGACCCATGAGAATGCAGGCTTCTACTTCAAAGATAGACAGATATTGTTGTTTCTTTATTTCTTGCTGTCGGAAGACGTTAATAAAAAGTCATGTGTGGTTGGAGAGGGTGTATAACAGCCGGTAATCCTGAAACTCCTAATAAAGTTGTCAAGAAAATGTTTTAGTCAAATGTGCAAAGAACATTAAGAAGATGTTTATAATTTCATATGGTTATAAGTCAGATAAGACGTAATTTTATAACTGCAATGTTCAGAGGATGTTTTAAGGATGCTGTCAGGGCCACATATTATATTACATTATAACAAAGAGGAATTAATTCTCAGCGCAACATCCAGAATATGTTTAAGGGATGTTACTGAGACCTGAGACAGCAGAATGTTTATAGAGAACGTTCTCCAACCTGAAGAATGTTTTCTTCCAGCTGAAAACATTAATGGAACATAGCATGGTAATATTCTCAGGACATTTTTAAAGCAAATAAGTTGTAGCTGGTATGACACATATCACTTATGACCAGCATCTAAACATAGCCATAGTGTTGTCTAACCCCAAATAAATTTAAAGCTTTATAAATAAATAAATAAATAAATAAAAAGCTTATAATAAAGCTTTTTGTAATACTTCATTATTTCCTGTTGACAGAGTGGAATTTAATTTATGGTCCACTCTATTCTATTCTATTCTACTATGTACAATAAAACTGCATAGCATAATCCTGTCTTCTGGGTTTAGATTTTAGATTTTTAGTCTTTTATTTATATTTTGTTTTCTGTACTTTTTGTATATAGGTCTTATTTATTATTTGTATGTTTCCTGACACTTCTGTTCTTTCCTCTGTGCTGCTCTACCATTGCAAATTTCCCCAGTGTGGGATCAATAAAGGATTATCTTAAATTATCTTATCTTACACAAAGTATGTTCTGGCATGGCCACGCCCACAACTAATTTCATTGGCTACTGACGGTTTGGGGCTTGAGAGTGCATTTTGGTGGCTTGGTGATGCACATACTTGTCTTATGTCTGGCCAGTGCGACCTTGATGAGTGAAGCTCCCACTTTTCCCATTGGCTCCTGGCACCATTTATATGAATACTGGATGTGCCCCCCCCTTCACCCACCATCAGTGTGTAGTCATTCCATCCAGGCTACCTGCACCCTGTGTGCGGACTTCTACCTGTATCGTGTTGTATTTACCAGGCTTTGATACTAAAGGTTGTAGAAGTAAGCTAATGCCTCCTTAGCTGCTGAGTGAGGCATTATGTTTGCTTTCTGCTGTAGTGACCACTCACATGCTGTCCAGAGACTTAGACAGAGTTGCTTTGAAGTAACTGAATTGATTTAGGTGAAATCACAGTTGGGCTGGCTAAACTGAGTTGTGTTTTTGTTACTCAAAGGTTTTGAGTTGCTCCAACTGGATATCTTGATGTTGAAAAAATACAATTCAGCTGTGACGAACCACTGTCCCGCAATAACTGAACGATCTAGTATATGTTTTGGAGGATCTACATACACTCACCGGCCACCGCATTAGGCACACCTCTTTGTATCTACACTCAGTATTCTCGAGCCAATCAGACATTGTAGTCATTGAGTGGCTCAGGCACAGCAGTGCTGGTGGACAGTCCACCAACCAAAACTGTCTAGCCAACAGCGTCCTGTGGGCAGCATCCTGTGATCACTGACAAAGGACTACAGGATGACCAACCCTGCTCTGTGCAGCAGCAGATGAGTTATCGTCTCTGACTGTCCATCTACAAGGTGGACCAGCAAGGTAGGAGTGTCTAATAGAGTGGACAGTGAGTGGACACAGTGTTGAAACACTCCAGCAGCACTGCTGTGTCTAATCCGCTCACACCTCCACCAGGTCAGTGTCACTGCAGATACTGAGAATGATCCAACACCCACATAATACCTACTGTGTGGTGGTCCTGTGGGGTCCTGACCACTGAACAACAGGGTAACAAGGTGTATTGAGAATCAGATGGACTGCAGCTTGTAATTGTAGAGCTATAACCTGCACCTATATGGTAAATGGAGCTGATGGGATGGACACTGAGTGTAGATACTAATGAAAGTGATTTCGTTTTGTAACATGACACAACTGCATAAAGATGGATGAGTATGAACAAGGGAATCAGGCAATAATCTACATTATGGAAACAAAGCCACTCAACCAAGTGCAGCAGAGAAATGCAAGAAGAGGGAGGAAAGAGTGCTGCACATGCTTCGCAGGCCGTAGATGATGCTAGCATTAATGTTAAGGTTACTGAAGTAAAACATTTCTAGAAATAAGCTGATTATCATCAATATCATCATCAAGATGAGAAATGTTAGACTTAATGCCACTTGTGTAAAGCTTTTACAATGGCTGTGTGTTATCTGCTTTGCTAAAGGGCACGCTGCATGCATGTGAGCACCTCTGTTAACCCCGAAATGAAAAATGGCTCACCGTCCTGCCTCGCTGACCTCCCATGCACACGCAAATGAAGACCACAAGATGTCAGATGTCCTATTTGGCACAGAGCCTAACCCAATGATAAAATGTGTGCACGCAGGTCCTTTTGGGACACAGGTGTGTTGACACTAATAACAGAAATGGGTCACTTACAGAAAGGAATGTGAGCTATGACTGCAGAAAGATGGGATTTTAGCAAAAAAAAAAAACTGGAATTGAGAAAGCAGGCATGTGATGTGCGGAAGGGTGGCACAAGGTCAGCGTGGTTCTGAACATCTCGCAACATGTTTACTCCGGCCGTGACCTGATACCGCTTCCGGGAATTTGGCTCCCGTTCATGCGTGACAAAGATCCATCTGTGTGATCTCTGTGGCTGAACCGTCTGATCTTTACAGGAATGCTTCTTTCTGTAGTTTGCACTTTTACTGGATCAGTTTGGCATTAAAAGCCACTAAATTACAAGGATTTTGCACGTAACCCAAATGCAGCAGTTTGCCTCTTTACTTTCGAAACTGAAGCTGCTAGGCTAATCGTGCTGGCAAGCACTGGAAGTCAATAGTCAGCCAAACCATTTCTGTAAATATGTCTGAAACATCTCTCAACCTGTTAGTTTAGGTTGCACAGATGAAGTTTAGAGTAGGAGCTCTCAACCTTTTAAGCTCCAAGGCCCAAATGATCAAAGCTACAATGCATAGCGACCAACTTTTCCAAATACAGTTTCTCAGAGATTCAAACAATGGAGCTGTGAAAGCATCCATAGAAACCTCTCCATTAGTGTCTAACCAGTGGCTAGGTTGTCTCAAGGATGTCTGAGGATGCTTAATTAGCCACTACAACTTACTACCTCCACCTGAGTACATTTACATTTAAGGCATTTAGCAGACGCTCTTATCCAGAGCGACTTACAACAGTGCTTAGTGTTCCGTTGGATAATATTCCAGCTAGTACAGGAATAAACAAGCTATTAATATACTTTTATGGCGTTTAGCTGACGCTCTTATCCAGAGCGACTTACAAGGCTAATCATATTACAGGTAGGCCAATGTAGTGTTAGGAGTCTTGCCCAAGGACTCTTATTGGTGGAGCACAGTATAGTAAAGGCCCACAGGTTGAGAAAACCCTGCTCTAGACCACGTTTTGTAGGGTTGTAGTGCTATTGGGAAGGAAGATGAAGGTTACCAGGAACAATAAATGATAAATTAGACTGATATGGGCAATGTTTATTAAGGTACACATACAGAAGTAGTGTTTCTGAGAATGGCGTAGCTCCGCCTTATTTACTAAGACACCAGACGTCTCGGCATGGAGGTGTAGAGGTTCCTAATGGTGTCCTGTGACAATCGATGCAGCTTGAATATTCTCAGTTCCTGCAGATGGTGCGGTAGGGGTGGAGGTGGTGTGATACCAGGCCTTCTGAACATGTTATGCGTTACAACAAACCGTTCATCTCGGTACTGACCACGGTGCCTCCACACAGATTCGTTGGTCATCTCTACCAAGACAAAAGCAGGACTCGTTACTGAAGATGACCCGCTGCCATTCTGAGTCCCTCCATGACAAGTCTGTCACGATACCTTGGCCGTCTTTGGTGACGCTGACGTGGTGTTAAGGGCAGTCGTGGTAACGGTCTGTGTTCATGTAGTCCTGCACCATGCAGACGCCTGCCAGTGCTGCTGGCACTAACAGCATGACTCATGGTCACTGTTCGCTGAATATCTGCAATGGTGGCTGTTGGGTCAGTCAGGTACCGCGATAAGGCCTGTCCCTGCGTGACGTCACACATGCGGCTGAGTGTGAAACATAAATCATTTGCATATCTCATGATGACAAACCTACCCACCAAGTTTCATTCCTGTTGGTTGATTCCTTCTCGGCGCAACTATTCTACTATGATGAGTGTATATGATGTCATATAAATGTATCTGAGAAACAGTTTCCTAGCAACCCCTATTCTAAACAAAACAACCAAAATTTGGACACCCAACATGTCTTGATCTGATGTCATGTCATGGCTGATTGACTGCACTTGGAGAAAGGGGAAAGTAAATTTTGAAATTTTGAATTAAACAGATATTCAGAAGCAGATTTCATTTCCATGTTACCAGTATCATTTGTTCCTTTAGCTCCAAGGCAAAAAAGGGCACCGCAGCTACATGACACCTCAGAGACATTATCTCAGAGTGAAGGTGATGATCTATCGCACACAGCTTCACTTTCCTTTTGTGTGAGTTCAGTGGATTGATGCCTCTTAGTTCCGGCTTACTCTCATTATTCCTCCCCCTTATGTCTCTTAATGAAGGGAATAAGGCCCTCCACTATTCCCCCCCACCATTTCGTCACACAACGCTGCCTATCCGGCCCCCACCCTCGTCCCAGCCTGAGCTGGCAGATGGGCAGGTTAGTTGTTGAGCGTCAGTATGATGTCAGCGCAGTGCGTCATGAACAAGGAGGCACTTTACAGTCTCATCCTGTCTCTGCATATGATCCCCAGCATCGTCAGCTTGTTCAGCGGAACGTACAGCGTCACGTTTGGTGCTAATGAATAATCGCACTCTGCAGTTCTTCACTTGAATATGCCGTACTCATCAACTGACATATAGAGCCACCAAACAGAGCTCTGTGTGCCTCTGGGTTTCTGAAGTACAGAAGCATTATAACCTTTTGATGAAGATTAAAGAGTCCGGTGGGGCTCCAGTCAGCGGAAAGCCTTTTACAGCCACTATAGATGTTCCAGTATGAGTCAGGGGTGCTACTGAATGTATGTGGTGTCAGTATAAAGCCCATATATTTTGTAAATAATGAAGAGCCGCTGTTTCCTAACAGTGTAGAACAATAAAGAGCACCACAACCTCCTACATCTGTTGGTTTGTTGGACAGTGATGGGCATTCACCTGCTTGGGAATTGTGGAATTTGGGATACTGTACTATAATACTATACTAGTATTTCTATAGAGTAATAAATGCAGACACAGTTTAGTACTGTAGCAAGGCACCGCCTAAACATTATGCTTTCCCCATTTGGGAAATATCAGTTTGGAATATCAGTCAAAGTTCCAATATTGTTTTTTTACAGCCACTAATTGCCGATACAGGTATCATCATGCATACCTGCTAACTCTTGTGTTAGGGATGAATTCCTTACCTATAATGTATATATAAATGTCTTATGAAAACATACAGATACCAAACGCATGGAAACCTGCACACATGCACGCACACCAATCCTCTGCCATTTGCAAATCCAATACTACAGACTGAATGGTCCATTAGAGAGGCGTGGATTGCTCACGAAGCAGGATTTTCTCTGGAGTCTGATCAATCTACGTCATCGATTGCTCCCAAGCTCCATTGATCCCTCTGCATCCTCCTACTGGGTGTTTCGATGTGGCAGGAAATCAGGAGAGAGCCACACGTAACCTTCACTCCTGCTGCTCTGAAAACACGGATGAAGGGAGAGAGCACAGCGCACCGTCCCATGTACTGTTGACCTCTTTACCCTTGAAAGCAGCGGTTTTCACAGATGATAATAAGCAAGTTACATAGAAGAAAAAACTCTTTTCTAAATTTACTACATTTTGCCATGTTTTTAATAGTGATTGTTTTGGACACTGAAGCACATCAAAAACACTCAAACCTGTCAGAAAAGCATGAATTGAATGTAAATGTGATTCCATACATAGCAACTTCATACATATCAACTTAACTGTGACCTTCAAATTAAGTATTATAGCTTCATATTGAAAATAAATATAGTACCAATTTCATAAAGACCTCAGTGAAGTCTAATTCAGTGATTAACACGTACACAAGGTCTTTTAGAGTGATTTGATGTAAAACGTTGATTAAGAAAGCAGGCATGAAGTCTACAGTCCAAATTAACCAATTATATTTACAATCCAGAGCCACCAGTAAACCTAAATTTTGTGTATATATATATATATATATATATATATATATATATATATATATATATATATATATATATATATATATATATATATGTATGTACAATGTATAAATATATATATACAATGTATAAAATACATTGTGTGTACATATATATATATATATATATATATTTCATCCCATATGTATATGTATATATTAGGGCTGCCCTCTAGAAGTCGACTATTCGAATCGCCGCAAAGCTGAGAAACACGGGTGGAGCAATGTCTCAGAGAAAGTCTGGAGATTCGGAACAAGTTAAATCGAATTCTGCTCTTCTTTTAGTCAGACGTCCAACACTGCTTCAAACGAGTGAGCTGACTTTCGATTTAGACATAACAGCTGTTTGCGGTGAAGGAGAAACGGACCGAAGACGTTTGTTGTATTATAATTATATTTACATTTATGGCATTTAGCTGACGTTCTTTTCCAGAGCGACTTACATGGGTATCCATATTACAGGTAGGCCAGTGCAGTGTTAGGAGTCTCGCCCAAGGACTCTTATTGGTGTAGCATAGCCATGCAGACTGGGATTCAAACCCCAGTCTCCCACATGTGCTGGTGGCTCCCTGGTGGGTAGTGGTATTATCCACTGAGCCATACCAACCATGGTTTAAATGGTTTCCGGTCTACCATTCTTCTTTTCATCTAATAATAATTTAAATATGGACTAATCTGGTTTTATTTAGCAGTTCATTATTTATGAGAGATGAAAGACGAAGGGTCCTGCTACTGAAGAAGCTGTTAGAAGTGAAATGAAAAGACTATAAGCTATAAGCGCTAATGTTTAGCATTAGTACGCGCTGCTGCCCGACGCTGTATCCTGTAACTTAAGGCTCCAGTTCAGATCGATCATCATACGCCACGTCTCTTTTAGATCAGAAATATGTTCCTGTGACTCTGCTGACTTTCTAAATGAGGAGGACGTCAGATCTGAACCGTATGCAAATTGATTTACTGATTACTAGATAATGTACATGGAGGAAAAACCTGTGAACGAATAGTCGAATTGTCGACCAAGACGGGCGAATCCGATTCGACTGACAAATTTCTGAGTCGGGTACAGCCCTAGTATATATATACATTTCAGTCCCACAGAACATTCTAAAACAAGTTGGGAAGGCTTAAGCTGGACACATGTGATCTCCGATTCCTCACACAGCACTGCATCAAGAACCGCCTTAGGTAACAGCTGATATAACCACATGGGCAGGGGATTACTATGGCAAACCTTTATCAAGCACTTCAATACCAAAAGTTACAAGCACAAATACCACTTAAAGCATAGCCGAGGAAATAACAGAAGCCTTATGTTAACCATGTCCAAAGCGGCGTCGACTTCTCTGGGCCCTGAGGCTTCTGGGATGGACCATCACACAGTGGAAGTGAGGTCAGTGTGTCAGTACCCTTTGGCAAAGGGGATTTTCACTTCTGTGATGCAGCACTGATGCAGAAAAGTACACTGAGATCTTGGAGTAATAATATGCTGCCCTGAAGAAGATGTACTTGGACCTCCATGCATTTTTCAACAAGACAATGCAAAACCACATGCTGCTGCGTGCATGGTTGCAGGGGTAGAGGGTACGGGTACTGGACCGGCCTGCCTGCCTGCAGTCCTGACGGTCCTAAAAAGAGAATCTGTGGAGATGTTTGAAATGTGTATATGGTGACGTACTATTGCACACCTCAAGACGTGTTTACAGGAAGACTGGGACAGAATAACAC
>JAMWET010002724.1:0-45000 GCA_024036415.1 Prochilodus magdalenae | reverse complement strand
TCGTAACAGTCTGTGTGCATGCAGTCCTGCGTCATGCAGCCATCTGCCAATGGTGCTGGCACTAACAGGATGACTCATAGAGGGCATCACGGTGGCTGTCAGGTCTTTCTGTGCATGTCGGACAATTCGTCTCCATCTCTCTCGATGGTTTTTGTAGGTCTCTCAGATCCTTCATATTGCTGGTGCGTACCTTCTACTATCCACTACCACCCACAGTGTGCTATGGCAGTGTCCGCACAACTGGTATGGCATGCATAAGCCCGCTTCCTGGACCCCACGATGCAATCCCTCTCCTGCTACTCCAACTGCTCGGTTTGCTCTCAAACTCCTCTGTGGGGTATACTTCGCTCGCAAAGGATGCTACAGCACGAGTCAGAAAGCATGCACTACAGGACAACCTTATATAGTCATTCAGGTAAAGTGGTAAGGCCTGTCCTTGCTTAACTCACAGATGAATGTCAAATGTCATGATGTCATATCTACCTACCAAGTTTCATTCCTGCCATTTGAGTTAATAGACTTTGGATTGATCCACCACCTGAATAATACCTGCTCTGGGGTGGTCCTGTGAGGGTCCTGACCATTGACGAACAGGGTGAAAGGGGGCTAACAAAGTATGCAAAGAAACAGGGGGACCACTAAACAGTGTTGATAAAATGGACATGCGTGTCCTGTGTATGTTGACCTGGCACATGTGTTTATTGTCATGTGTATTTACGTGTTGTGTGTCTGCACTAGTCCTCTGTAATGTGCCGCACCTTGATAAGGCCTGAGGAGTGACGTTTCACTCCAATGTAAACAAGTTCTATTGGGAAATGACGATGAAGGTCACTTGAGCTGATCTTGATCTTTCTCGAAATGTCTAAAAAAGGCTACAGCAGAGCCCGAGACCACTTCAATTCACTTTCAAATGTTTTGCATTTTACATCTGCCGAATATTTCAACCCTATTTGGGTTTCCTCACCGAACAGACGCGTCCCGGCTAAGAGAATTCCATTAACCCAAATTGATAAAGTGAAAAGGGCCCCTGACCTAGACTAGCCCCTGACTGCCCTACTTCTAAAACCTGAACGCAGCCGATCTCAGAGTTTGCATAACACGCAGGAGGCCGCGATTACTGCGCATGGATTTAACGCCGCACAGAGGCAGGTCCAAATTCCACCGGTGGCTCCAGTAGAGATGGTGAACATGCACTGGTGGTGCACAGAGGCCCCCCTCGCTCCCATAAAGTCACTTCTTTACTGTGTGTGAGTTATGGCTGGTGCCTGGCGACACTTTGCAGCGCTGGAGCGTCGAAGTCAACGCGAAAGGCGAGAAATAAAACAAAATGAAACGAAGCGAGACAATAAAAAGCAGCCGTTTATGAGGAGCCGGGCGTGTGTAAAATAGGTTTAATAAAGTTACTGAGGGATGAGGTCAGCACTGCAGCCAGAACAAACCGCTCTCTCTTTCTCACTCGCTCAGCAGGAGGAGCGCAGGAAAGCTTTCTTTGCTTTTCTTTTCTTTTTTCTCCTCCATCCCCAGGAGAAAATGCAGAAAATATATAAATAAGGTGATTAAATGAGGAAAATGTAATGCGGCTGACGTCAAAGAAGCGTCCTGAGGGAGGGAGCTGATGGCTATCACAGGGCCGGCCCTCTCCTCAGTGTCTGCGCTGTGATTACAGTGCTGAACTGTAATGTTACCTCTCACATACTCACACACACACACTCACATTCAGACTCCGATATGGCGACATTTCAGAAGTGGGTCAGACACTCTGACACCCCTTCGCTTGTTACGTTTATTCCATGGGAGTGTTCCCGAGAGGGCTATTTTACTTTTCCTCCAGTCGCTCCGCTAATGTATACGAGTCACAGAAAGGCAGTAAATTAGGTTAATGGCCCTCGACTCACAGCTAGAATATATACAGAGCCTCGTTATTCGCAAGAAAGTGGGAAACTGAACCACCAGATGAGACTTATTTTAATTAAATGAGCTTTTTTTCTGCACGCTCTAATTAGTTCACTGTTTAATTGCTCTTCCGATCTCACAAACTAGCGATTGAAACTTGTGCCTATATAATATTTATATATGATATTCTTCAAATACACTCATCACCAATCAATCAATCAATCAATGTTTATTTGTATAGCGCTTTTTACAACCAACGTTGTCTCAAAGCAGCTTCACAGAAAATCTGTTTGTTATATATAAGAAAAGGAAAGAAACAAAACACAAAGTTAATGTGAAAATATTTGAGGGTGGGGGGGGAGGAACCGGGTCCAAGCCCCCCTTGAGCAAGCCAGAGGCAACAGTGGTGAGGAAAACTCCCGTGAGAAGAAAGAAACCTCGAGAGGAACCAGGCTCAAGGGCGGAACCCAACCTCCTCAGGTCGAACCCAGATGAGGCGAGAAAGACAGAACTACCAGGAGAAGAACGTCTATTAGATCCAGTCTGATTAGATCCAGTCTGATTAGATCCAGTCTGATTAGATCCAGTCTGATTAGATCCAGTCTGATTAGTCCAGGAGGGAGTAACTGCAGGATGGAGCCGACCCATAGATAGAGTTCATGATCAGAGCCAGACGCAGGTCAGTGTAGAGGTTACGGCCAAGGCGGGCGATGAAACAGGGTAGGAGACCCACGGTGGCGCTGATGCTCAGGTGCCTGGGGGTTCTGATGTGATCGCTCCGGAGAACACCCAGAAGGAAGTGTGGGATTGCTAATGGTGCTAAGGGGTAAGGTGGGATTGCTAATGGTTCCTAATGGTGTCCTGTGATAATCCATCCCATGCAGCTTGGATATTCTCACTCAGTTCCTGCAGATTGTGTGGTAGAGGTGGAGGTGGAGTGACACCAGGTCTTCTGATAGCACCCCGTTCATCTTGGTGCTGACCATGCTGCCTCCACGCAGGAATCTGTTGGTCGTCTTCAGTGACCAGTCCCGCTTTTGTCTTGGCATTCTGAGTCACTCCATGACAGTCTGGCATGACACCACTGCAGTCTTTGGTGACGTTGAGGTGGTGTCAAGGGCAGTCCTCGTAACAGTGTGTGTGCATGCAGTCCTGCGTCATGCAGCCATTTGCCAATGGTGCTGGCACGAACAGGATGACTCATAGAGGGCATCACTGTGGCTGTCAGGTCTTTCTGTGCATGCCGGACAATTCGTCTCCGTCTCTCTCGATGGTTTTTGTAGGTCTCCCAGATCCTTCATATTGCTGGTGCGTACCTTCTACCATCCACTACCACCAATAGCGTGCTGTGGCAGTGTCCGCACAACTGGTATGGCATGCTATATGTCGATAAGCCCATCCCGCTTCCTGGACCCCACGATGCAACCCCTCTCCTGCTACTCCAACTGCTCGATTTGCTCTCAAACTCCTCTGTGGGGTATACTTCGCTCTCAAAGGATGCTACTGCATGAGTCAGATTTGAAAGCATGCACTACAGGACAACCTTATATAGTCATTCAGGTAAAGTGGTAAGGCCTGTCCTTGCTTACATCACAGGTGAATGTCAAATGTCATGTTGTCAAATCTACCTACCAAGTTTCATTCCTGCCATTTGATTCCTTCTGGGTGTAACTCTTTTGTTTCTATTTCTCTCCTCTCCATATAATTGGGCGGTCCTAATCTCCCAACCCATCCCAGGGCAGACCTCTCTTGCCCTGCCCACACAAACTAGTTTCAGAGTCCCAGAAACATCGCAAGTTACCCAGCGTAACCTAAAACTAGCATGCTAGAGCACCTGTCTATAGCTGCCTGTCTTCTGTTTATTCCTGTATCCATCACCAACATTGTTTGTTCATCTCTTCCTTCATTACGTATCTGTGCCTCTGTTTGTCCATTAACTGGAGCATTGTTTTGTCTGTCCTTTCGTTTGCTTCTCTCCATCCCTCTACATATCTGTTTGTCCATTAGTTTGAGCATTACTTTGTCTATCTGTCCATCTGCCTGTCTGTTTTCCCAGCTTATTAGCAGGGATGGAACAGGTGGGAGTTAGCCACGCCCACACAATTCTCAGGTAGCCCTGATTAGTGTTTTGTTTTTTTTTTAAATCATGTTTGATCATATTTACAGCTTAAAATTAGTATTCGAGTTTAGTATCAACAAACCCTTAAAATATTTTACTCTGTGTTCTCCGGGACTCTAAGTGCAAGTTCTGTGTTTATACAAGCAAATAGACTTAACTTGGTCATACATAATTTAGTTACGTTTAATAAGTTTGCATGAACAAGGGAAGAAGAGACTGAGTAAAACAAGAGCGACAGACCCAGTGTTCAAGCAGGTACCAGGAGCCACTGGGAAATAAGAGGTGCATTAGGATCACATTACTAAACAAGCAGCTACCATCCCACACCAGAGCAGAGTGAGTTTCTCTGTTATATGGATTTCACGGGCAAAAACAACAAGAGAAAAATAAACAGCGTGATTTAATTTGAGTGCATTTCCAAAAAGAAAACTTTATTACGTTTCCCAAAAATCAAACTGTTTATTTAATCATAAAGTATGTTAAACTGCTCTTTCAGAACCAGCTGCAGCACTCAGTAACTGGCGCACAGTGCAGTGAAGTCTATGCAGCAGGAATGTAATGTCTATGAAGAATTTATTTTGATGTATAAATCATATACATATATATAACTTAAAGAAAACCACTTCCATAAGAGTGCATCCAGGAATTAAAGCAACATCAAGCTTCTTTAAGCTGCTGTAACACGGACATGCCCACTCACCAATTTCTATGGGGGCAGAGTTTAAGTGTTAAACCTCCTTTCTGGCCTTAAACCATCGAATGTCATTTGCCATGTTATCTAATATTCTGGAACACAGCATTACACCCTTCTGTCTCTTCGGTTTGACAGAACTCATGTTGTCTGCAGTTTATTCAAAAGCTCCTCTCACCCCGTCATCGGATAGGGGCTTTTCTAGTCTTTCCTAGTCTCACAGTCACTCTTGAGACTCCATTGTAGGTAGGAGGTAGGTGGGCATCTCTACACTGATAAGATGTTAACTTGGACATGATTAATGATCCAAATTTTTATCTGTGGCTTAAACGTACACCTGTGGGATATCAGTACCAGTAAATAAGCTCACCAGACAAATAACGTATCACCTGTGACTGAAGTCCCTAATTGCATGTAATACCTCCACCTGCAATAATAACAGCTGTGACCAGATTTGACATGGACTGGATGGGTTTCTGGATGTAGGCCACATCAATGTTCAACCACTCTTGCATTGAAGTATTGCACAGTTGGACCAGATTTGGTGGATGCCTTCCCGGGCATAATTCTGAGGAGAATTCCCTGTAGACTGGGATTTTAGCCACTGCTGGTTGACCTGTATGACCGTACGCTTCCATACACCTGCAGATTCAGCTTCACACTATGGTCTTTGCCTTTTAGCCAGTCATTAACATCTGCTTTGGAGCCACATTTCGAACAGGACATTCACTGTACTGTATCACCTCAGTCCCGTCACTTACACCCTGCGGGTATTTATAGCCCCATAATTCTTGTGCTGAAGTTACTACCACCTTAAACACACTAGGTGACTAATAATCTGTTGACTGGGGATCACCCAACAGCACTCGAGGTTCATCTTCATACACTATTCGGGATTAACTCCACCGATTACTCAAACCTTCGGGATCCAGGTATGCATTCGTTTACACTGTACACAGATTAAAGCTTGTCATTTTGTCAATCCAGTCTTTGGAGAGCTGAGACTGTTCATCTTCCGTCCCAGCTTCCAGCACACCTGAGCCAGGCAATCACAGCTCTATGATTACAGCCCATGATTACAAGGCTCAGGTGTGCTTTGTGCTGAAATCCATCAAACACTGTCTGTCTGGAGTCCCCAGTCTCGGGACTGTTCCCCTCAGCTGTAATCGACTGAAAGACCCAAAATGCTACAGAAAACAAGCACCTCATTGAGGCACAGTTCGAGCTTTTGCGCAACACCAGAAGAAAAAAATGGAACTAATTTCACAAATATTTGTGGTACATTCCATCACTGGGAGTCTTTACTGAATCTGTTAAGCAAGAAGTGAATGATGACAGTGGTGAGAAGAAACATCTGTGGACTCTTGAAACTGAATAGCTGCTAATATGGGATCTTATCTTTATTAAACAGATGCAGGTGAAGTCTTATTTATTCAGGATGATAAATAAAGACTTCGCTGTGTAAACTTTCTGAGCATCGTAAAATGCTGGATGCTTTTTCTTCTATTGAAAACCTTCATGGAGCCACATAATGGGTAGAATGGCCCCTTTCTCATTGCCACTCTGGACCTGGAAAGCCTGCTATATCAGTATATAACATTGGCAGAGTGTTCATCCTTATCCCCACCAATGTTATTTATGAAAGACCGTGATGTTGGCTGTAACCTTATCCATGTCATTCCTGTCTCGTTGAGTTTTGTGGCGACTGTAACAAACCTAATAGTGTGTAATACCTTCCCGAGCACAAACAACAGCTGCAGTTGGATTTGGCATGGACTGGAAAGTTTCTGAATGTAGGCCACATCAATGTTCAGATATTCTTACATCAAAGTGTTGCACTGAGTTTCCTGTATACTGGGATTTTAGCCGCTGCTGGTAGACCCGTATGACCGTACGGTTCCACTCACCTGCGGTTCCAGCTACTTCCTTCACACTATGGTCTTTGGCACGCCCAAACACAGTCACTCCTTTTAGCCCATCATTAATACCTGCTTTGGAGCCACACATTGAACGAGAGATTCACCACACCATATCACCTCTTCTCGATCTATGAATCCTGTCACTCACACCCCACATATATTTCATCCCTGTCTCACTGAGCCTTGTAGTTTTTATGGATGCCCACAGTCCTCTAACCTAAGATCTGTTTCAGGTTGCATGCAGAGAAATAAAGTCGTCTCATGCCAAACTGTTTGGGCAGTCTTTGTAAATCCCACACCAAATAAGCCTTGAAAGTTTGAACCTCCTGCAATAAAACCCTGTAGTACTACTCAACCTTCTGCTGTTGTCTTTGGCAGTGTTGTGCTGGCGGAACTTGACCAGCGGCAAGCACAATGCCCTTGCCAAGAATATTGGGATGTAGTCACTTGTCAAAAGGTTCAGCCATCATTACATTTACTCTTATTCTTCCTGCATACCTTCCTCAGGATTAACAAGAGTTTACTATACACCATCAGAACAGCACTACGTCTTCAATGTGTCATGGCAGACTCAATGCTGCAGTGACTCACTAACTATAGGGCTAGCTGGTTAGCATTCTAACTTCAGTAGATCTCTGCCGCATGGTACATGGACATTTTTTCCCCACAGTCTGTTCACAAGCTAGTTAATTTTGAAATGTTTTAAACTAAAAACATTACATATGGATCCTTTTAGAAGTCAAAGGATTTCAGAGGCTTCAGATTTCTGGCTGTATACTGTGTTTTCACCTCACAATAATAAAGATAACACAAAATGTCAGTGATCTAATGTGATTGTAATGTATGTAACGTAATGTAACAACTGCCCTGCTCGTGGTCAGGTGAAGCCATCAATGCAGATGGCAATTACGACACCCAACTGTTCCCTTACCTCATCTCTGGCCTTGTGTTTAAACGTTATTGAACAAATGGGTCTTAAGGATGACCACTGCAGGTACTACAGACAGGAAGTCTAACTACATGGTCAATGCATTACTCAGGAGATTATCACCGCTGATTTACAGGATGATGCCTAAGGCTTGACAGCCAGTGAAAGAGTGCTGGCCTTCAAACAAAGGGCACGGTAATATTACAGGTATGAATCATAATTATATCCTCTTCCCAAGACCGATCAATCCTCCCTCTGGGCTCTGAAAGACGACTCGCTTTTCAAGGCACGTTCTAATGTATGACTGCACAAAGGCAAATCAGAAGGGTAACTAGATCCTGCTCTTCAGGATGTTCCTTTGAAGTGCACACCGCCATTACAAATGGGCTTCTCATCTGTGCTGCTCGTCCATGTTATTCTGTCTCTAAAGTTCCTGTGTTCCTGTGACTCCATCTCAGAGAAAGACACAGTTGTGTAGGGGAAAAGTCCCTGAAATCTGCAGCTCAGAAGGGCATGAACCAGAGACTGTAGGTCCATGGCTCTTCAGTGTTTGACATAGAAATCCAAGGAGGGCAAGGGCACTTTAAATATAAGCCTGCAGGGACACCAGAGACACCTTCACCAGTCATAGCCTGAGCTTTAAAAAGAAACCTTTAAAAAATCAGACTAGACAGCCTAAAAGATAACATGGTAAACAAACTAAAAGATAGTTAGCTGTAACAGGCTAAAAGATAACAGGCTAAACAAGGTAAAAGATAACAGGCTAAATATGCTAAAAGATAACAGGCTAAACAGGCTAAAAGATACCAGGCTAAATATGCTAAAAGATAACAGACTAAAAAGGTAAAAGATAAAAGACTAAACAATGTAAAAGATAACAGGCTAAATATTCTAAAAGATAACATGCTAAACAGGCTAAACAAGCTAAAAGATAACATGCTAGACAGGCTAAACAAGCTAAAAGATAACATGCTAAACAGGCTAAAAGACAAAAGACTAAATATGCTAAAAGATAACATGCTAAACAGGCTAAAAGATAAAAGGCTAAACAGGCTAAAAGATAACAGACTAAACAGGCTAAAAGATAACAGACTAAATAGGCTAAAAGATAACAGACTAAACAGGCTAAAAGATAACAGACTAAACAGGCTAAAAGATAACAGACTAAACAAGGTAAAAGATACCAGGCTAAATATGCTAAAAGATAACATGCTAAACAGGCTAAAAGATAACAGGCTAAACAGGCTAAAAGATAACAGGCTAAACAGGCTAAAAGATAACAGGCTAAACAGGCTAAAAGATAACAGACTAAACAAGGTAAAAGATACCAGGCTAAATATGCTAAAAGATAACAGGCTAAACAGGCTAAAAGATAACATGCTAAACAGGCTAAAAGATAAAAGGCTAAACAAGGTAAAAGATACCAGGCTAAATATGCTAAAAGATAACAGACTAAACAAGGTAAAAGATAACAGGCTAAATATGCTAAAAGATAACATGCTAAACAGGCTAAAAGATAACAGGCTAAACAGGCTAAAAGATAACAGACTAAACAAGGTAAAAGATACCAGGCTAAATATGCTAAAAGATAACAGACTAAACAGGCTAAAAGATAACAGACTAAACAGGCTAAAAGATAACAGACTAAACAGGCTAAAAGATAACAGACTAAACAAGGTAAAAGATACCAGGCTAAATATGCTAAAAGATAACATGCTAAACAGGCTAAACAGGCCTAAAGATAACATGCTAAACAGGCTAAAAGATAACATGCTAAAAAGGCTAAAAGATAACAGGCTAAACAGGCTAAAAGATAACATGCTAAACAGGCTAAAAGATAACAGACTAAACAAGGTAAAAGATAACAGGCTAAATATGCTAAAAGATAACATGCTAAACATGCTAAAAGATAACATGCTAAACAGGCTAAAAGATAACATGCTAAAAAGGCTAAAAGATAACATGCTAAACAGGCTAAAAGATAACATGCTAAACAGGCTAAAAGATAACAGACTAAACAGGCTAAAAGATAACATGCTAAACAGGCTAAAAGATAACAGGCTAAACAGGCTAAAAGATAACATGTTAAAAGATGTTATGCTAACAAGGCTAAAAGACAGTTAGCTGTATGTGCAAAAATGTGCAAAACTACATTTCTGTGAATTTTTTTTCTTGAAATGTAATTATTATATTATATTAATTATATTAATAATTATTATAGTAATTATTATATATATAATATAAAATCCTTTTAAAATACTATGATTTTTCATGGACTATCATTTAGGCCTAATGTTGACCTAAGAAGATCTTAAGCGAGGAACAGCCCTACAAGCAAGTGCCCCTCCCATGAGTTAAAGAACCGCAGAAATGAGATGAAATAGGATTTACTGCCTTCCTGCTCTCTGTTTGGCACACATAATAAATCAGGCTTGTTCTCCTGTGTCCCGTATCCAGCTGACCTGACATCTGACTGCTGTTTTTCTTAACACTACGGCAGAAGCTCTAGAACCTGAGCTGACCCGGGTCATGCGTACCATCCAGCAGCTCCAGAGGTGATCTTAACACAGTCACACGCCCTGACCACACCAGTCAAACACATGACTCTTCAGGAGAAGGGGAATGACGCAGAGGGCTTGAGATGGGGAGAGGGGAAATCTGGGACAGATCGCAGAGAGGGTAGGCCAGGCCATTTCAGCCCAGGTGAAGCCTTCCTTGGAGTCATTAATTATGGTGACTGTTACCTGGCCCTGCACAGCCATCAAGGAGGAGTACTTTGCTTTCTTCCTCTGTAAATTACATGTCTTGATGTCACCGGCCATCAGGTCATTGGGAGACGTGGCTTTCTGGTCTTTAAGAGGCTTTTTGTCTCTTCCATGTAAACAAACTAGCCGTTAAGGATGTGTGAATGAGAGCATTGTGCTCCATCTGTTCAATCAAATCAGTGGTGTCTTCCCTCACCAACTGTAGAGGTGCTCTGTGCGTGCGTACGAGCGCATGTGTGCGAGAGAGGGCGCGTGCACAAATGCGTAAGTTGTGCGAGAAAAAAGCAGCTGGTCTTAATCATCAGCTCTCCTCGCCACGTGAGGTGCGGGTGGGCTGGCGTCAGTGAGCGCTGAGCAGATAAAGCCTGATGTCACCAGCAGGGCTCCAGCTAACCCCCCCACAATCTCCACCTTCTGCTGCCTGCAGCCCAGGCAAAGCACATCTGAACCAGCCCTGCTGATCTGAACCGTCCCTGCTGGTCTTCCAGCTGGCCCTACACTACCACACCTTATTCAGTTTAATGCTACCATGCAAAGCTTTAGGCTAGCAGGGGTTGATAAGGGGGCATAAAGACGCATCAGGGAACTCGGAATACTTTGTTGTTTGTTGGAAAAGGCATGAATATTGAAATGTTGTATAGCTGTTTATAAATGCTAGAATAATGTAACATTAATAAGAAGAACATTATGAATGCATTTACAGTTTGGAAAAGAGGTCTGCACATTTTCATGTACAGTTGCTGTGTATTCACGTAACATTTTATTTTTAATAATGTTCCCCAATATATTAATCTAGAAAAAAAAAAAAAAAAAAAAAAAAAAAAAAAAAAAAAAATATATATATAATATATATATTATATATATATAATATTAATATATATATATATATATATATTATTATAGAATATAAATAAATATATATAAATTAAATATATATAAATATAAAATTATAAATATAAATATATATATATATTTATTTATTTTTAATAATGTCCCCCAATATATTAACCTAGAAAAAAAAAAAAAAAAAAAAATATATATATATATATATATATATTATAAATATAAATTAAATATATATAAATTAAATATATATAAATATAAATTATAAATATAAATATATATATATATTTATTTATTTATATATATATGCCATTTTGGGGCATTTATTTATTTATTTTTATTTATTTATTTAGCATATTTTACATCACTTTTGCATCAATTTAACAGAAAAAAATACCATGCAATTTTTTATTGGTCTTTTTTATGGCCTTTAATTTGAGCCTTTTGGTGACGCAAGAAGATCCTTTGGGAGGGACAGCCCTACAAGCAAGTGCTCCTCCCATGAGTCAGTATAAGATGTGGTAACTTATTTTTGCTTAGAAACTTTTGGCATAACGACTAAGCATTCGCTTTCTCACTCTTCCTATTTCTCCCATCTCCCTGAAATCAATACAGCTCTGGAAATAAATAAGAGAGCACTCCAGTTTCTTCTTAAATCAGCATCTCCACATGTACAGCAGGTTCTGAGTGAGGAACAGGAGGTTGGGTTCTAGCTTTACTGGCAGATACAGTGAGCGTCTGGTTCATAAGAACAAGGTCAAGCAGCAAACACACAGGACAACACAGCTACAGACTGGCAGAGGGCCAAACCCACTCTCTACTGACTGTGATGAGCACCACCTCATTCCAATGTCCCTTAACCACCGTAAGATGACCTCAAGTGACCGACAGAGAGACTGGTGAGCGGTGGCTGGGGTGAAACGCACAGCGAGCATGGTTCTAAAAACAGGCTTCTGGAGGTCATTAGTGATTTTCTACATAAACAGATCTAATACAATATCTGATCTGGAGTTTGGGAGACATGGTTCCAGTAGTGTAGAGAATCAAACAGAACTGAGGAATTCTGGTCCAACACAAACCCAGAACCTGTACAACTAGAGGAACTGATCACTTTCAGGTGGTCTTGTAAATTTTTCCAGAGCTGTATGATTATATTTATCTAACTAGAACACGCTTAGCAAAAACTGCCATGTGCCATAGGCTATCAGAACATCAAAGAAAACGCATCTGTCATAAAATTATTTTGTTTTATTACTTAATATTTAATCAGATGTAATATAATTGTAATGTAATGTAATATAATTTAATCAGTGGGTGTAATTCCTACCAAATTGAGACATGTTTATACAGAGAACCAAAAATGCACGCTTACTCAATAAGATTCAATTAAAGTCCATGGAATGATAACGAGACTTGACATTTCGTGATGCACTGAACTGCTTCCAAAGGAATCATAATCAAATCAAATGGTTGGGATGTTAGACATTCACATGCCTCTTCCTGGACAGCATGACAAACACTCAGCCGTCAGCTCCACCTCTCGAAAGCCTCGTGTTCTGAAACAGCTGTATAACAAATGTGGCTGAATGTGGCTGATGGAAACCTGTTCACCATTAGCACTGAGTAAGCTGCATGTCTAAATCATCACAAACTGCACTGAGCTGCAAAGTGCTGTCAAACAGACTTGCTCGTGTGGATTCTGGCACAGTCACATAGCAACACACTGAAGCAGCAGCCCCTGTGAATGACGTCATTTGGCGTAAGGGGAAAGTGTGTTTGGGGAAGTATTGCTTTAAGGGGAACAGGTAGCGTGTTAGAGGGACTTAGCCGCAGTAATGAGATTAAATCAGGGTAACGCAGCAGGGATATGGGCCCGTCTGGTTATTACACACACATGGACACGCTCAGGGGAGCAGATGTCCAGACAGAGCATCCAACATGCATGTCAACAGTTGCACAAAAGCACACAGGTAAACACCTGAGAGTCAGGGGGGCATACAAACAGGTGCACAGCGTTTGTCACATGGAACAGTGAGACACTATAAGCTGCCAGTCTGGTTCCAGGCTGTGCACCCGTAGGAAGAGGAGCACTGATTGAACACTCAGGCTTCTCTGAGGAGATATTCTGTTACCAATCCACAAAGCAGGCCTGACCATGCAGTCACATGAACACTAACACATACACAATGTCAGAACTTAATATTTGACAGTTGAAAGAGTTGGAGAGGGGTCACATTATGGGCCACCAGAATGGTTGGTCTTATTGACGTATGGCACACCATACTGGTGGTGTACATATTGCTATAGCATGCTGTCATTAGCAGTGGATAGAAGAACGCACGCAACACGAACCCCGGAGAAGGAGAACAGACTAATTATCCGACATGTGCAGGGTGACCCAACAGCCACGTCATCTTGTTGGCACTGGCAGATGGCTGCACAATGCAGGAGCACATGCAGACACACCGTTACGATGACTGCCCTTTAACACCATGTCAGTTTCACCAAAGACTGCAATGGTGTCGTGCCAGACTGCCATGGAATGATGCAGAATGGCAGCAGGTCATATTCAGGGACGAGTCCTGCTTTTGTCTTGATGGAGATGGCAAAATCTGTGTGTGGAGGCACCGTGGTCAGCACCAAGATGAAGGATTATACATCACACATCCAGAAGGCCTGGTGTCCCTCACCTCCACCCCTACTGCAACATCTGCAGTGAGAGTATTCAAGCTGCATGGGGTGGATTATCACAGGTCATCATTAGAAACCTCTACAACAGCATGCCCAGACGTCTAGCATGTTGCATTAGCCTGACGCCGTACTGAGAGACACTACTTCTGTATGTGTCGCTCAATAAATATTACCCATATCAGTCTAAATGTATCATCATTTATTGTTCCTGGTAATCTTTATCTTCCCTGTAGCACTACAATCCCACACTCCCTTCTGTAGAAGGACGTCTGTATTACTATATCGTCGCTGTCCAAAGAAAAACAAGTATCTCCAAAATGGCAACTTTACAGGAGAGGCCAAAAACCTCATTAACCTTTAATGGAAGTCAATGGAACCAGACATCTTTCCAAACAGTTTTGAGCCGTTTCTGTTGGTCCATTCTTCATGAGATTCTCATGCAATGTAAACAGCAGCTCATGTGATCAAATGAGGCATAAAAGTAAAAATGGACAAAAGTGGAGATACATGTTTTTCATTGGACAGCGACGATATACTGTATAGATAGAATAATATCTAAAAGAATATAACAGTATATGAAGTCAGGTTTCATAACATTCCACAAATTATGTTTTATGTTACAAAACATGCTCAAGTGTTACTTTATTTTAGCCAAGCTAGCAACCACTGTTGCGATTAATCTGGCAGTTGAACAGGAAACATACTAGAACATATTCCAGGTTATAGCACCTACAACACGTAGGTGCTATATCATACAGTAAGTGGATATTATGATGTGTTATGAAACCGAACATTATAAGGTCATAAGGTCACATGCTCTTTTTTTTTGTGCTACACATGTCTGGTTCCATTGACTTCCATTAAAGTTACATGGGGTTTTTGTCCTCTCCAGTAAAGTTGCCATTTTGGAGATACTTGTCTTTCTTTGGACAGCGATAAATATTTAACAGTTGAAAGAGCTGGAGAGGGGTCACATCATGGGCCTCCAGGAAACGGGATGGTCTTATTGACGTATGGCACATCATA
The DNA here is from genome assembly GCA_024036415.1 of Prochilodus magdalenae. Classification (NCBI taxonomy): domain Eukaryota; kingdom Metazoa; phylum Chordata; class Actinopteri; order Characiformes; family Prochilodontidae; genus Prochilodus; species Prochilodus magdalenae. Next base: position 30,125 of record JAMWET010002724.1, on the reverse strand, counting down.
CTGCTATACAACATATTGCTATAGCATGCTGTGATCAGCAGTGGATAGAAGAACGCACGCACATGCTCTTTTTTTTGTGCTACACATGTATTTACAACTACTAAGTAATTATCTTGGCTTAATAAACGCATTATAAGGTGTTATGCACGCATTATAACATAAAGGCATTCATAAAGCACTGTGAACAGAGAAAGCGTTACTCCTATTTCTAATGCTGAACTCATAAACACTTGTACTGGAGGGAAACACCGCTTAGGGTCCCAAATCTAAGAACAGAAAGCCCACTATTCACACTAAGCCAAGCCCCAGGCTCAGGTGAGCATGTTGTGACCCTCCCCCATCTGGACCAATATCGTCACAGGGTTTAGCTAACGCCTACACTCATACATGAGGAGCTTATAATTAACTCTGCCACACAGACACACACATGCAGCGGGCAGACAGATTAGCAGCATCTATGGTTTATGGAAAATGATTGGCCTGACTCATCTGAGTCACAGTCCTCCAATGTAGCCAGGAGCTTTCGCTAATAAGATCAGGATACCCAGAACACATTGAAGTCATATAACTCGAACAGGTCGAGCATTTTTTAATATGTATGAATCCATTTGAGTAGACTTCTTTAATTGGGTTAAAGAGAGCACGCTGAAGGAAGCCCATTACACGCACACACACTCACCTACCCACGCGCAAAAACACATATTCGTAGCGACAGGCACAGCGAAGGTGAAGTCTGATTGCACTCTGAGTCATGGCTGCATGTGAATATAGATCTGATACCCACTCGCTCTTTCTACAAATAGGCAGGAATCGTCCACCAGGAATGTGCCTGCAACATCCATACGATCATGATTCACACTCTTCCATATGATTCACGCACCCCCTCCGGTTCATTCACCTCAACACCTGTCCTCAGGCCTCAAAATAGCAGACAGCGAGAACCAGTCAAACTTCTGACAGCTATCCTACCAAAGTCACTGAAGGCATTGTCTCGGTTAGGGCTTTGCCAGGCTTATGGGGCTATATCACAGTTCGGGCCTGTTCGTCTTTCGTCAAGGGTTGAACTGAGCAGAATCAGTTTACATCAGGGAAGGGGAAACAGTGAACCGGACCCATCCAGTCCTGAAGACTGACGCCTACGACTCAGGTGTTCCTATGGTGAAAAGGCGGAGGAAAAGAGGTATAATCGTTGTTCCTTTCACCCTCCTGCTGTGATGAAAAAGCCTTAGCTGGATGCCCTGGAGATTTTAACTTAGGCTATCATTATATTCCACTTGAACTTTTGTGATGATTTGCACCAGGCTTTGTCACTGCCAGTCCTCATATGAACTCCTAATCAGTAAGCCTGCATTATACCCATACTGAACTCCCTACCAGCCCTGTTCTCATGCACAGTATTCTATATATGTCTGTGTGTATGTCCTACACAACCATTTAAACCTATCTGGTGGATTCCTAACATTGATCATATTCTTTAGGGGTTTCTCCTTTGAGTCTTGGTTCTTCTCAGTGGTTCTTCCTCATGATCTTAGAAAGTTCCTCATTTCAAGTCTTGGTTCTTCTCAGTGGTTCTTCCTCATGATCTTAGAAAGTTCCTCATTTCAAGTCTTGGTTCTTCTCAGTGGTTCTTCCTCATGATCTTAGAAAGTTCCTCATTTCAAGTCTCGCTTCTTCTCAGTGGTTCTTACTCATGCTCTTAGAAAGTTCCTCATTTCAAGTCTCGGTTCTTCTCAGTGGTTCTTCCTCATGATCTTAGAAAGTTCCTCATTTCAAGTCTCAGTTCTTCTCAGTGGTCCTTCCTCATGATCTTAGAAAGTTCCTCATTTCAAGTCTCGGTTCTTCTCAGTGTCTCTTCCTAAAGCTCTTAGAAAGTTCCTCATTTCAAGTCCTGGTTCTTCTCAATGTCTCTTCCTCATGCTCTTAGAAAGTTCCTCATTTCAAGTCTCGGTTCTTCTCAATGTCTCTTCCTCATGCTCTTAGAAAGTTCCTCATTTCATGTCTCGGTTCTTCTCAGTGTCTCTTCCTAAAGCTCTTAGAAAGTTCCTCATTTCAAGTCTCAGTTCTTCTCAGTGGTTCTTCCTCATGATCTTAGAAAGTTCCTCATTTCAAGTCTCGGTTCTTCTCAGTGTCTCTTCCTAAAGCTCTTAGAAAGTTCCTCATTTCAAGTCTCGGTTCTTCTCAATGTCTCTTCCTCATGCTCTTAGAAAGTTCCTCATTTCAAGTCTCGGTTCTTCTCAATGTCTCTTCCTCATGCTCTTAGAAAGTTCCTCATTTCAAGTCTTGGTTCTTCTCAGTGTCTCTTCCTAAAGCTCTTAGAAAGTTCCTCATTTCAAGTCTCGGTTCTTCTCAGTGTCTCTTACTCATGATCTTAGAAGGTTCCTCATTTCAAGTCTTGGTTCTTCTCAATGTCTCTTTTTCATGCCCTTAGAAAGTTCCTTATTTCAACTCTTGGTTCTTCTCAATGTCTCTTCCTCATGCTCTTAGAAAGTTCCTCATTTCAAGTCTCGGTTATTCTCAGTGGTTCTTCTTCATGACCTTAGAAAGTTCCTCATTTCAAGTCTCGCTTCTTCTCAGTGGTTCTTCCTCATGATCTTAGAAAGTTCCTCATTTCAAGTCTCAGTTCTTCTCAGTGGTTCTTCCTCATGATCTTAGAAAGTTCCTCATTTCAAGTCTCCACATGCTCTTATGGAGTTTTGCCTTTTGATAAAGGTGGTTCTTCTAAGTAGTTCTTTCTCATGGTCTTATGGAGTTTCACCTTTTGATATTCTTGGTTCTTCTCAGTGCTTCCTGCTCATGCCCGTTGGGAGTTTCTCCCTCTAAGCGTCTTGGTTCTTCCGAATGTCTCTACTACATGCTTCAAGGTTGTTTCCGCTATTAATAATCCTTGTTCTTCTCAGGTGTTTCTCCTCATGCTCTTAGGGAGTTTCTACTTTTGGATCCTGGTTCCTCTCGAGTCTCAGTGGTTCTACCCTATGCTCTTAAGTTTCTCATTTTGACTCTGTTTTTATCAGTGGTTCTTCGTCATGCTAATAAAAGTTTTTCCTTTTAAGCCTCTGTTCTTCTCAGTCATTCTTCCCCGTGTTCTGTGAGAGCCCTGATTCCTCTCAGTGTTTCTTCCTTTTGAGTCTTTGTTTCATTTTCTTTTTGTCAACATTATGTAACTTCATGTCCTCCTGCTGTTGAGCATATTAGGCAGTTGGGGTGGCTCTTTGTCTTTGTTTCTGTTTACTGTTTACAAGAAGAGGATGGGCAGACTCTACTTTTTGAGAATGCTCAGATCTTTCAATGTGTGCTGCAAGATGTTGGAAATCATCTGTTGTTGCGGGGGCTTTCTTCTTTGGGGCAGTTTGCTAAGGAAAGGCAGCATCAGAGGAGCAGATGCTAAAAAGCTCAACAAGCTGATCAGGAAGGCTGGCTCAGTTCTGGGCTGTCCACTGGATGGTTTCGAGCTGGTGGTCGAAAGGTGGTCACTTAAACTCACTGCTACCCTGGACAATACATCACACCCCCTTCATGACCTTCTGGTCAGACAGTGGAGCACCTTCAGCAACAGACTCGTACAGCTCTGCTGTAGCAAAGAAAGGTACAGGATATCGTTTGTGCCAACAGCGATCCCACTGTACAACTCCTCTTCACTGTGCCAGGACACTGAACAGTTCAGGCTAACTGAACACCAGCTGGACATTACACAGTACACTTCTCCATACTCATATCACTGTGCACTGCCACTTTGTCTATCCCTATAAGATTTATGTATAATACCTTCTGTACTGTTGTTTACAGTGTACAGCTACCCTCTACTGTCATCTGGCTTTCTGATTGGACGGTTTTAGATGACTTGTGAAAGTGGAAATACACAGCCCCACTGTTCTCCTGTATAATATTTATGCTCTATGCTTTTATTATTGTACATACACTCTCCATGGTGATGATACTTTCAAGGCAGTATACTATACATTCATTCCACACCGTTAGATCTTTAGGTTTGGTTAATTAGTGTTTTTCTTATCATTCTGTCACGAGATTGTTTCTGAGGCAACCTTACCCCCTCCAGCTTAGCTATCACCTTACAAGAGCAGCTTTCATAAAGCGTTCCTGTGAAGCCTGGTGTAAATGCCCAAATGCATTGTTGAGGTATGACCTCTCTTCCTGTTTCCAGAAGCGCTGCCTAGTGACCAAACAACACAAGGGTCCACGAGTATCCTGAGGGCATGATGCCAGGACAGTTTCAAAACACAAAAGCGCTGTTGTGTTACCATTTTACTTCCTGTATGAAGCTATTTGCCTGTCATAGGTGGGAATGAACTGTAGTTGATTGAGTTTTCATTTAAATGCAAATTCTGTTTTGGCTGTTTTAGACAACAACACTCCAGTCAAGAAAAACAGGTTTAGGCTCTTGTTAATGCAACATGTGCTAATGCATACAAATGACCATTACTATAGCATGTCTATACACAGTGCTGTGTGCTAAATGGGCTGTAGGTTATTCCCTGAATAAATAAATAAGCCTCTGATTGAAATGCTTAGAAGCTATTGAGTGGAAAATGACAGCTGGTAACAATTCTATCAACTCATACATCAAGCAGATTCTCATGTCTTAAACAACCATATGGGAAGCCCTGTTCCTCGGTCGTGGAACAGGTTGGGTTTTAGAAGGGTCTAATTATTGTCCTACATTAAACGAAGAAAAACCCCTAATACGATTGGACTGTCCAACACGTTAGTGAAACCAGGAAGCATCGTGAACTGTCTAAAAATGGACAGTAGAACTCACAGCTTTGATTAATTAGGTGCCCCTCCTGTCTCCGCCCCCTTGCCAGGCCCCTTACCTGTCCCTAGTTTGTAGCTCCGCCCCCTTCCCAGGTGTTTCTCGTTAGTCCCTGGTCATTTATACTCCCTCAGTGGTTTTTTTGTGACCCTGTTCCTGTGTAGTGTTTGATTCTTATGTTTTTGTCTTTGGTTTTTGTTTGTTCTCAGGAGTTTTACAGCCTGTCTCTTTGTCTGTCCATATTACAATAAGAGCATTTATATACAATGAGAATTTATAGGATTGGGACTAAGCAACTGTGTAGCCATATGACAACCACTTGTTAGAAAGGCCGATTGGACAAAAATGCTTTATCTTGCTAGGAAGCATAAGTATTGGACTATGAGGCAAAGGGGAAACAACGGTCATGTGGTGGTTGGTGTAGCTCAGTGGATAACGCCGAGGGGCAAGACTCCTAACACTACATTGGTCCACCTGTAATGTGATTAACCTTGTAAGTCGCTCTGGATAAGAGTGTCAGCTAAATGCCAGAAATGTAAATGGTCCAGATACTGTATTCCAGAGCATCCAGATTAAGAATGGATCAGATTTAGCATAAAACAGTGCCCCCCAATGTGTATAGTCCCCTCTGTACGAGCCTCTGGGGGCAGTGCTATGATCTGGGGTTGGCTCAAATTGTGAAAAATTGGTTCACAGCCAGAGAGTACTGGTCTTAACCTCACTGAAAGGTGAGGACCTTCCGGAGTGGTTCCATATTCACGTCAGTAATATGACCCAAAAATTAATGGAGCTCTATATGGATATAAATGCTAAATAACGTTATTGAAGCAATGGCACAACGAGTACATGCCATAATCAAAGATAAAGGCGGTCCAGCAAAAATATCAGTATGCATTTTTTATGCTGTTTATGAATATGCCAGGAATGCTTCAGGTTCATGTAATTCCTGCACTTTGCTGCTTTTATCTGCTGCAGTTTGCAGCCAAACGTCATCATGTGCCCGTCTGGACTACAGTGCATGAGTAAGTTTGGAGAGTAGTTTATGTGCTGTAATTTGCTGTGCTGAGTGTGGAGAGTGAGTGATGGAGCTGCTGCTGGTTTCCTGTCTCTCCCACTCCTTCCCTCCGCTAACATCTCTCATGCTCTGAACACTGACGTCTTTCCTCCCTGCTGATGCGTCTCACAGCGCTCCTGTGTGTGTGCGTGCTTCTCTGCAGACAGTGAAGTTTCTGTGGAAGAGGAATGTCGGACGTGTGTACGTGTGTTTCTCGGGAGGAAAGTGAAAGAAAAAAAAATACGGAGAAACAACATTCATTTTCCTGCAGCCGGTGTGGGAAAACCTCATTCTGTGGCAGGTGCACCGCAGAGATAAGAGAGAGAGGTAGAGAGAGAGAGAGCGAGGGAGAGAAAGAGAGAGAGAGAGAGAGAGGGAAAAAGAGAGAGATAAGGAAAGAAAACAAGAGCCAATGAGAAAGAGACTGGGATAGAGGAATGGCCTGTGTGAGGATAAAAAAGCAGGAGATAGACAGAGAGACAGAGTTACTAAATAAGTGACTGAATAAAAGACAGAGAGAGAGAGAGAGAGAGAGAGAGAGAGAGAGAGGGAGAAGATAGTGAGAGGAACAGAGAGTTAGAAATTAGAAAGAAGTCTGAACTTAAAGCCCTATTCATTTACAAAAATTCCCAATTATTCCATGTTACTCATGGATCCGGTTAGCTTTACCTGGAAAGCCGGTCTGTCTCCAGTCTTTTGGAGTTCCCGAGGAACCCTCCCACCGCCCCCAGCTAGCTAGTAACAATGACTACAACAAGCTGTTGACACAGCAGCCACGGGGACAAGGCATTTCCTCCTGCTGCTTATTAGGCACGGCCCCATGCTGAAGTGGGTAATCCGGAGAGTTGGGAAAATTCCCAGTGTAGTGTTTTGGACTATGAGGATTGACGTGTAAACAATAACGCTCAAATGGCAAATTTATAAATATCACCACTAAATGTTTACATGTAGTACTGGGGTTAAACCAGCGGGCTCCCTGCCTCCTCGGCTTACTGACTGTGTTTCCCATTCCAACTTAAATGATGTGACACTTACATTCAGACCCCTGTTCAGGTGCATGTTACCACTGCACTATTTGGTGGGGCTAAAATTCCAAACATCAGCCCGAAGAGACGATCCAATTCACCATGACTATGAGGAACTAGCTAACACCACAGACAGCACTCCACGGAGTTTATTACTGTTCTTACGATTTCTACACGTGACTTATGGAATTATCAGAGCAGCTGAGCAGTGAGAAAGGAGCAAGCTAGCTAGCTCTGAAAATTATTAACAAAGCTAATTTACAAAATAAGTCAATTGGACTGTGAGTGCGATGCAAAATAGCATTTTGTCTAGTACACGGCTTATCCATTAGCGAACCACTGGGAAAATGCCAAGCAAAATGCCAGTGGATGCCGTTAGTGAGCTAATGGTGGCCCACTTTCCTCTTGCATATCGTCGCTGTCCAAAGAAAAACAAGTATCTCCAAAATGGCAACTTTACAGGAGAGGCCAAAAACCTCATTCAATTTTAATGTAAGTCAATGGAACCAGACGTCTTCCCAAGCACTTTTGGGCCATTTCAATTGGTCCATTCATCATGTAAATCTCACAAAGTGTAAAAAGGAGCTGCAGTTTTCAAATGATGAATTTAAGTCAAAATGGACAAAAATGGAGATACATGTTTTTAATTGGACAGCGACGATACGCTAACTGCGCCTAAGTTCTAGTATTCACGTTCTGACATGCAGATACTGCTCCTACACACTTTGCACACGTCTTGCAGTTGACTCTTCATGATATTGATCTCTGGCCTTAGCTAGCTATTGTTGCCATAGCTAGCGTTCTTTGCTTTAGCTAGCGTTCTTTGCCTGAGATAACTAGCTCTCTTTTGCCAGCCCCTGTCTGACCAGCAAGTCTCACAACGGTAGGAGAAACACAGTTGGAGTTTAGGATGGCCTGGACTGCATTATATAACTCCCGGGCTAAAATCAAGTCCCACTCCAGCCCTTGTAGGGCCAGTGCTGTCTGGAGAGGAGCAGCTCATGCACCGAGGCCTGAGAGCTGTAGCGCTGGGTGTTTCTTTCTTTGATTTGGAAGGTGAAGTTGCTCAAACACTCTGGAACAGGTTCAGCCGTGCTTGCATAGAAATTTACTGAGCAAACAAGGAACAGCCTCAGCAGCGGTCCTGAAGGACGTGCTGCATCGTGTGTCAAAAAATTAAAACGGAAAGGACAGTCCACAGTCTGCGCTGTCTGGCTTACACAATCCCATAAACTCAAACAAATTCACCATGAAAGAGCAAAACAGCCGGCTGGCATTTAACGGCAGCACTGGATGTGCTGAGTGTCAGGCCTCACACAGCATGCATGCGTGTATGTGGCAGTAAGAGCGTGTCGAATATTTTTAGAGTTGGCTCATGTGGTGAGGTGATGTGCATTAGCTCATAGCCGGTTCACACGACATGCTCAGGCAGGAGAAACCACGTACGCTCAAATTAAATGCACCAAAGCAGCAGCGCACATGCAGATACGCATCTCAAACCAAACCAAGAAACCAAATCAGCAGCTGCATTCACGTCAGTAGCGCAACGACCATATCCAGAACGTGATACGGGTTCAGCAGACGAAGAAGCAAAGAGCATGAAGAAGAGTTATTCATTAATGAAGTTTGCTAGACTTGGATCTAACTTCCCAAGTACTGGCAAAATAATGCTACAGTGCATAAGCACCTCCCCCGGGAACCACAGTTTGCCCTTGACCCTCCAGCTAATGAATAATATAATTTAATAAACACTCATAACCCACCTTCAACCAATCATTTCCCATCCTCTCTTTATCCCCTAGAACAGGGCTATCCAATCTTATCTGCAAAGGGCGGGCGTGGCTGCAGGGTTTTCATTCCAAATGAGCCGGAGCTCAACTGATTCTACTTGATTCATCAACCGCTCAGCCTTCAGACAGCAGATCATGTAGGCTCCTGCTTGGTTGGAATGAAAATCTGCAGCCACGCCGGCCCTTTGCGGATACCTATAACCTCTAGACGGCCAGACCACTTTATACTATGTTTGATAAATAGCTAAAATTGCTAAAATGACTTTATTAGAAGAAAAAAATGAACAAATAATGCATATTATAAACATATCTCTCATAGAGTGATAAGGTGAAGGGGGTGGAGGGTAACTTTCTATAGTTGTTTTCGGGCTCCCTTCCAGTGCGCTTTGTTTGGTGCATTTCCACCTAAATGAACCAGGTTCAGAACCCGAAAGGTTTGCTCCCAGGCTGTTGTTGTTTCAGCACGTACCAGGACTACACATTCGTGGCCGTGTCAGTTAAACACAAGAAGTCAACAATGACCACACACAGTGGTCTGCTGAAGAACCTCTTTCACGTCCATTATCGGTGGTTACAGGACGCTGTCCACAGGATGCTGTTGGCTGGATAGTTATGGCTGATGGACTATTTCCAGTCCAGCAGTGACGGTGAGGTGTTTAAACACTCCAGCAGCACTGAGTCTCTGATCCATTCACAACACATACTAACAGACCTTTGGAATAGCAAAGTATACAGAGAAACAGATGGACTACAGTCAGTAATCGTAGAGCTACAGAGTGCTCCTATATGGTGCTGATAAGGGGACAATGAGTGAGGACCCAAAAGAGGTGTGTCTAATAAAGTGTTCGGTCAGAGTATGAAGATGTCTTTTACAAGCTTTAAACTTCTATGTTTAATTTAGAACAGTCAAAATACGTTCATGTGAAATTCCTATAGCTTAGCACTAACCTACTGCCAGTATTGCATGGGGGTGCTTGCAGATGTAACCGGTGGATGACGATACGAGTGTCACCAACAGACAAAGGGACTCTGCGTTGTTTCGTTGTGGGACTTTTATTCTGATAACGAAATTAATCGGCTGTTTACAGTGTTGGGCAGCACCGCGATCACCTCTTATTCTCACTCCTTATAGGAAAAGAATATAAAACAATTAGCTCAGTCCAGACTCGGTATACTGCGAAGGCCATGCTGCACGACCAGCTAGCAATATGTGCAGCAGTATAATTCCACTCTAAAATTGGACCTCCGCAGAATACAATACAACACAAGTGCTGATAATGATGGGAACAACATATATATACATATGGCGAGCTTTTTATGAACTCCTAAAAGTAAGATTAATAAGGATTACACCCTGAGGCAGTCAGATACCAAAAGAGGTGTACAGAATAAAGTCAAAAGGGAGGAGGCAGCGGAAGAGGAGGGGACTTAAGAGAGGAGAAGGGAAGGGGCTGGTCCTAATTTAACTTACCCAGCAAAATACGAGTGAACCTTCCTATAGAGATTAATTTTGTTACCTTACTAACCATTAAAATTGCATATAGCTTTTTTACTCTGTTACACAGAAATTAGCATTTGACCTTTATGACCTGAACTAAATGCCTAGTGCTTATAGTCAGTTCTTTGCTGATAAATGGACGGTATGGACTGAGGAGTGAGTGTGAACAGTGCTTACATACTGTATCAGCTCTACAACAACTTTCTACATAAACCCTTTTCTTTCATACGGCCCCTTTAAGACTCCACTGCAACCTGCAACAGGTTCCAACGTCAGTCCCATTAACTCCACTAGGCCTGCTGGCCTGCATGAATATTTAACCTTCACAACCCAGTTCACTTCACTTGCTCTCTCTCTCTCTCTCTCTCTCTCTCTTTCTCTCTCTGTCTCACACACACACACACACACACAAATCAGTCAGTGGTTACCATGACCTCATATGGACATCACATAAGGACAGACACACACACACACTCACCCCCGCAACAGCAGCAGTGTGACGTGAAGCACATTAGCTTCGGCTGTTTGGCTCACCCTCTGACAGTGTCTGGGAGTCACTGGGCGTTCACATACACACACACACACACACACACACACACACACGCGAGCGAGCTGACAGCATCCCACTCACCACATACAAAGCAGTGGTGTCAATGTTACAGACGCACTGAACACAGAGTAGGCCTATGGAAACTATAGGAAACTATGATTGTACGCTACTGAACTTGAGTGTTGTATTAAACATCCAGCAGTGATATAAGTATGGTCAGATCAGACTAATCAGACCTGGCTGAGAACTGTGTGGGCGTGGCCAATAAGCAGCTTGATTCCACACAGAGGAATTTACACACACACACACACACACACACACACTAGTGAAGATGCACACAGGGGGAAGTGAGCACACCTGACCAGAGTAGTGGGCAGCCCTATTCTCAGCACCCGGGGAGCAGCTGGGGGTGAGTTTGTCCTTTGCCACTGTTACCCTTAGCTTGCTCACTGGGATTATGGACCTGGATTCTCTGTGGAGTTGCTTTGTGACAATATCTGTTGTAAAAGGTGCTATATTAATAAAGCTTGACTTTAATAAATAAATAATAATAATAATAATAATAATAATAAATAATAAATAAAATAAAAGTAGTAATTAACTAGCAATTACCTCGACCAAATAATAACACACATAATCACAGCCCATTTTATCATTTGACAGGTCTAACACAAACACAATCTCTTCCTCACATACTCACAAAGATGACGAGTGTCCCCTCTAGCTCACTCTCACTCTCTCACACACACATACCTCTCAGGAGACTTCTACCTCACACACACACACACCTGAATGTACACAGTGAACTTCACAGCAGACTGTGTTCTCTAATACTTCCTGCTGACACACTCACACACGCACACACACACATGCACACACACACATACACACAGCAACATTTACGCAAGATAGATGACACACTCATACTCAGAGAGAGAGATAGAGATGAGAGAGAGGGAATCAGAAGAGGCAATAAGGAACACCATGGGTTGCTCTGTGTGTGTGGTGGGGGTGGGGTGTGACAGTGGTCTTGCTGCTGGAGCCAGATACTTATATATTGCTGCTGTCTGACCATAACCTTATATCTCCATTACTGCATTTCAGTGCTTGGTGTAATTTGAAAATGCCTGGTATGCTTTACGTTGTGGGTTTGGGCGAATGGATTAAGAGAAATGACCTGGAAGCTATGTGGAAAAAGATTGGATTCCATCTCCTTACCTTTAAAGGTCATCAACCAGCAATAAATAAATAAATAATAAAACTTCTGGATACGAGTGTATAATACAGTATAGGTACATTTGTAGTGCTGGGCAGATGCTCTTATCAGAGAGCAGGTCGAACCAGGTGATGGAGGTTGTAGCAATAGAAGTCTTGTATATCGTCGCTGTCCAAAGAAAAACAGGTATCTCCAAAATGGCAACTTTACAGGAGAGGCCTAAAACCTCTTTTAATTTAAATGGAAGTCAATGGAACCAGACGTCTTTCCAAGAGCTTTGGGGTCATTTCTATTGGTCCATTCTTCATGAAATCTCCACATAGTGTAAACAGCAGCTCATGTGATCAAATAAAAGGCATAAAAGTAAAAATCAACAAAAATGGAGATACATGTTTTTTGGACAGCGACGATATGAACTATAGGTATAGCAGGGCGTATCTGACAGTCTCCCAGAACCCCCACCTGATGACATCACAGTCTTTCATGTCCCTTACCCACCAATCCCATCCCATTTCCTAGATCAGATTCTCCTGATTATGGATAGTTTAGACTGTTAGTACTAATACTCCTCTCTCACGCTGAGTCATTGTGAGGTATTGCCACATTGTTGTAGCGTACCGACGTTTATTACTTTCTGACTTTGTTCTAAATTTTTGGCTTTGGGACCCTGCTCTGATCTCTGGCTTTCTCCTCTCTGGTTTTCCTCTACTCTTGTCTTGCCCTCCCTTATTGTTTTTTGGTGTTTCGACTCTCGCCTGTCTCTTATTTGCCGCAGCCTGTCCCTTGTTCTTTGATTGCCTTTGTTGTTGAACCTCATTGCCAATCAGTTAAATAAACCCAGCCTTGTTTTCAGCACATCAATTAGACATTGTCCGGCATGAGAATTTGCCAAACACTAAAGTTGTATTAAGTTTTATTAATTTCTTTATTAACAGAATGCTTATATACAGTCCCATGACAACGCAGGGAAACATGGGTAACACTTAATATTACATACTGACTAACTAGCATGAAGTAAAACATTTTTATTGAACATGTAAACATGGAGTCGTTACATGTTTACTTCACATTGGTTAAGCACTAGAACCACAGTACCACTAAACTACTAATGGATGAGGTAATCATGTTAGTTAGTCAACACTTAATGCAAAGTGTAGACGCAACATCTCTAATAGATGGCCCTGTGTAAAAACAAATGCGCTTAATCTTCCTAATACCCCAAATATAGTCAATCTACCAAAACGGTTTTTATTGTGCCAAGATTAATAGTTTAGTTTCACACCGGAGCTACAAGGCTAATGTAGCTAACAAGCAGTCAAAGCCTATGTCACTCAAAAATGTCTCACAAGCAGGTTCCCGTGATGAAGACTCCGTACAATTCTCTTAAAGCTCCTGATATAAGTCACTAAAGGAGGTTTTACCAGAGAGTGTGTGGTAAGGAGAACTGCTGCTCAGTGATGTCCAGGTTTGTTGGACACTCTAGGGCGCTCCTGAATGAGCCCATGGAGCTTTGTGAAAAATCATAGCTTGTAACTTTGAGACTGCTGTTATATTTTTGAACACCTTTGAACTCCATTTGTAGAGCTTTGCAACAGCACCTTGTGCACATGCATCCATCACGCCATTGCAAGCAAACCACTGCACTATAAACAGGGCTGGTCAGCGCTCCCACCAACCTGCAGTAATGCTAGCATCCATTTCTCATTTTTAGCTCAGTAGCTCCTTCGAATCCCGGTTATTGAGGACTTGCTTGTGGGCAGTTTTGCAGTGAAAGATGATAGGAGAAATAGGAAGTGGCCCGGCTTCCCTTAGAACTTGGGTGCTGCTCTTATTACAAGTCATGGAGCACTCTTCTGGTGCTATATAGAACCAATTTTTGCTAGGACAGTATATAATAAAGGTATGGCCTATGAATCCAGGTTCTGGCACTGTATAAAACAAGTAGTGTGTGTGTCTGGAGATGTGTGTGTCCAGCATCATGGTATTATGAGCTGTTCTGTGAAAACGGCTGGGCCACTGTGCCTCCTACTGACCTCACAATTACTGACTGCACATAGGGCATGAATCACAAGAGCACAACAGAGCAGTGACACACACACACAAACACTGACCTGCAGTGATGTACACATACACTACCAGTCAAAATTCCAGGCTCCTCTAACCGAATATCCATTTTTCACCTCTTTAAATGTGTCATATAAGTGTATTCACACTGTCATCATAAAATAATCATAATTATTCATATCAGCTATTCAGTTAATCATGATTGAGTGATGAATATAGTTTGCTAGTGTCACCTGACATGGTTAGTGTTCATCTGTAAACAAGACTGAAGTTGGCTTCCTACACTTCCTACAGATTCTTAATGAAATGTTTCATTCCACCTTAAAAGCTACAGCTTGTACAGGTCCCGGAATGTAACTACAACACCATTTAAGGTAGAACTGAACATTCGCAAAACAAGCTGGCGAATAGGAAGCTCAAGTGCAGCTCCCGCATCTTCAACAGGATCCTGGACAAGTTTAATTCTGAGGTGTTAGTTTGCTCTGCAGCTGTCACTCTGGACAGTTTCTTAAACTCTTGGACATAATGGAGTAGCTTCACTCAGCCTTTAACACTGAGGAGCCTGAGGGGAGGAGCAGCTCCACCTTTATTAGCATCACAACCCCGACAGAAGCCTGTAAGTAGCAGCCATGCTGTGTGGTTGTACCAGTGTTTGCAGTTTAAGGCAGATCATTGTAAGCTGAGGGGGTCATAGTGAGGAACAGCTTTAGTGTGTTGATGCCCGGATGGAAAGCGAGTAGCTAGTATAGGTAACGTTAGCTACTAGCAAGCTACGACTAACTAACGTCAGCTTAGCTATTTAAATATGTAAGAGAGAGGAACTTATTTAAATGGAGGACCGTTTTATTTTCCTATCTGTCCTGACTGAGCCAGCTTGGTGCCTCCCTGCTAAACGGCAAACCCAATCACACTGCGTTACAAATGTTTATTTGTTTCCTTGTTCTCTGGGTACTACGTGAGTCCTCTTAGTTCCTCAGGCCTAAATATAGAGTACATGGCTTCTGGTCCCCATAAACTTTGCTCCTGTGGTCAGGACGATGACGTTCTGAAGAGTGATCTGTTGTCCAGAACATTGGCGATACGTTCATTGCTGAGTAGACGTCAGGTAGCTTCTGAAACTGTGAGAACTCTGGAGAAGCTTATAGAACTGTCCGGAACTTTCTAGAACTTTGAAGAATTGTTTAGACCTGTCTAGAACTGTCCAGTCGTAGTACATATAGCAGCACAATGTTCCACCTGAGTAAGTGCAGTAACTACAGATGCAGTCTGTGGCCAATTTATCGGGGCCGGAGTGAAGAAGTACTCCATGACAGCATTTGCTGAGATGTATGAGGCTTATTAAGCATACTTCAGGATCAAGACAAATCACGGGCTCCTCAGTGCATGTGCAAGCACTGCAGGAGAACTCTTGTAGGTAAGCTGGACAGTTGCTGCTCGCTTAGATGGCAGAATTTTTGTTTGTGGGGTTTTGTTTTTGTTTTGTTTTTTTTAAACTGAAGTTTAAAAGCTGTTATTAAAGACTCTGTCACAATTTTAGATGGTCTACCAAAATATATATTACATTACAGTATACAGGGGTTGGACAATGAAACTGAAACACCTGTCATTTTAGTGTGGGAGGTCTCATGGCTAAATTGGACCAGCCTGGTGGCCAATCTTCATTAACTGCACATTGCACCAGTAAGAGCAGAGTGTGAAGGTTCAGTTAGCAGGTAAGAGCACAGTTCTGCTCAAAATACTGCAATGCACACAACATTATGGGAGACATACCAGAGTTCAAAAGAGGACAAATGGTTGGTGCACGTCTTGCTGGCGCATCTGTGACCAAGACAGCAAGTCTTTGTGATGTATCAAGAGCCACGGTATCCAGGGTAATGTCAGCATACCACCAAGAAGGACGAACCTCCACCAGCATCACGTAGTGACCCGGCCACTATCCTGCAAGAAGAATGACTTAAACTCCCTCTGACCACTGTGCAGGACTTGTACATGTCATTCCCAAGACCAACTGACGCTGTATTGGCCGCAAAAGGAGGCCCTACACCATACTAATAAATGATTGTGGTCTAAAACCAGGTGTTTCAGTTTCATTGTCCAACCCCTGTATATTTACAGCACCTTCTTAATATCTCACACGTTACTGAGTATACATAGCTTTCATTGTCCTGCTCACAGAACTAAGTGTGAGATGAATGTGGGTTTACGTTTCACACATAGGCAAATGAAATATATCACACAGAAGCCAGGAACCAAAGCCTTGTTACGTAGTATCCATGAGCTCACCAAAAAAGGGGAATACAGGTCATTTCATCTGAGGGCCAAATCACAGGGTGTAAATGGGTGTGTGAAACCACATCCGCCCATTTCACATACCTTCTATATAGACACCAGAGACCTTAATTTCATCACGTTGAACAGGGAAATCACAGCAGTGGCTGCATGTTCCGGCTCCAGCTCCTCTGTGAGTACGTGTGCCGAAACTTTTGACAGGGACTGTACGTGTTCTAATTGTGTGCTGGGTGTGCGTGTGTGTGTATTGGCAGGTGGTGCAAGTGCAGTACAAATAAAACGAGCACTGTATTAAAGCATCCACACATCCACACGGCGATGCCTGCGTCATTCACTTTCATCATCGGAGCGCTGACTCACTGACAGACAGAAAGAATGAGTTTGTGGACCTTGCTTTGTGCTCATGGCCCATGTCATCACTCCAGCACACGTCACACACCAGTTCTGAGAAATCCGCACTCGTCTTTTCTTCTAGGCGGACGTTATCAGGCCTTCAGCTCCCTGCCAGTCCCTGCAGAGCAGCGCTAAGGTCCAGCATTGCTCTGACGCACTGGCCACAAGACCGGTCACAGCAAAACAGCTATGAGGCGAAATCAGAGCAGTGTTTGTCAACAGGAACACACGCACGTATCCAGATACCGAGAGCAGCAAAATGATGGTGTGAGGAAATTAAGCCAGATGAGAGAGAGGTCTGAACGCACAGCGGGTAAAAAACTGAAATCTACACAACTTAACAATAACACAACTTCCTAATAGTTCTACAGTTACACACTGCAGTCCATCTACTTCTCTGTACACCTTGTTATTCTGTTCTTTAATGGGCAGGACCCCCACTGGACCACCACAGAGCCAGTATTATGTGGGTGGTGGTGGTGTGTTAGTGTGTGTTGTGCTGGTGTATGTGTGGATCAGACACAGCAGTGCTGCTTTAAACACCTCAGTTTTAAACACCTCAGTGTCACTGCTGGACTGAGAAGAGTCCACCAACCGAAACTGTCCAGCCAACAGCGTCCTGTGACCACTGATGAAGGACTATAGGATGACCAACACTGTACCATGCAGCAGCAGATGAGCTATCGCCTCTGACTGCATGCCTACAAGATGGACCAGCGAGGTAGGAGTGCCTAATAGCGTGGACAGTGAGTGGACACAGTGTCTATACACTCCAGCAGCACTGCTGTGTCTGATCCACTCACACCAGCACCACGTCAGTGTCACTGCAGTGCTGAGAATGATCCACCACCCACATACTACCTACTCTGTGGTGGTGCTGTGGGGGTCCTCACCGTTGAAGAACAGAGTAATAGAGTATACAGAGAAACAGATGGACTAGAGTCTGTAGTTGTAGAACCATGATGTGCTCCTATATGGTCAGTGGAGCTGATAAGATGAACAGTGACTTTAGATATGAGTAGGGGTTGTAGTGTTCTGTACCTGAAGACGCGATCACTGTAACCCTTGAATCACTGTAGCCTGGAGTTGAATAAGTCCAACATGACAGGATGAAGAAGCGGCACTGCTGCCCCAACAGCGTATTCTAACCTCTTATCAATCGTGTCGGAGGTGCTGCTCCTGGTTAGATCATTTAAGGACAGATAATCAATGAACGGAACAGTAGACTAAACGATGGCCGAAGCTCTTGGTAACCGGCTGCCCCTAACAGCAAGAAACCACGTTCAGCAAGAAACCACGTTCAGCAAGAAACCACGTTCAGCAACCAACCAAAGACGCGTTATAAACAGAAGCAAAACAAGAGCTAACGCTGGCTCGACTTTTCACCACTGAATGTGTTCTTGGTGAGTAAAGGAGAGATGAAGAAGCCTGAAAGTCGAAGTTTGATGGTAAACTCTAAGGAAGATGGAGGAACTGTGTGTGTCCTGGTGATAGGTTATCCTCCTATTGTTTGCAGTACGAATTTAAAAGGCTGCAACTTCTTATAGGATTGCTCCTTTAAGTGTGTTCTCTGTAGAGGATGTGTTTACATATATTCTCCAACCGAGCATGCGTTTAGCCAGAGGTGTTTAAACTTTTACATACGACTAGAACTTCACATTCTACGTAATTACATCCACAAAAATGGTCCTTCAAAGGTTCTTTAGTAAAGGCTGTGGTTTATAAATAACAGTGACGGTTCAAACAAATATTTGAATGCATAAATAGGTTTCTGTTACGAGGGACGTGGGGACAGGTTGCAACTGCAAGTCTTATAATAAACCAAAAAAAACAAAAAACAAAGAGACCAAACAACAGAACAGGGCTCCACAATAACAGACATGCAGAAACTTACATGGATACTTAATCAACCAACAACGAGACGAAGGACCTGCAGGGAGACAAAACACCCAACAAGAACAAAGGGCTTGACATGGGGTATGACACAACTAGGGCTGACGAGAGACACCTGGGAAGGGGCGGAGCTAGAAACAAGGGACCGGACTAGAGGGCGGAGACAGGAGGAGCACAGGACCAAAACACAGAAGCACATGGACATGACAGGATACGGCCTGGTGTGACAGTTTCCTATATAGTTTTTATAAATAAATGTTCTCCATTATTTAGTTGATATTTTTATATATATAAATATATAAATGATAAATGATATGTATAAATGTAACCAGGTTTCAAATCATCCCTGGGACAGCAACAGGACTTCTGTAAAAGTAATAATAATAAATTAGAAATATTTTGCTAAAACTTTTTACTAAAAACATTTTGCTAAAATTTTGTTCTTGTCCTAAATCAGGTTTTATATTTATCTGGAAAATCCTATTGTCCTGATTTCCATGTATTTAGACATCTACAACACTGATTCTCAATGGTGTACTACAGGGCATTCTACTTGGGCCACTTTTGTTCTACAGTTACATCAATGGGAATTGTGATTTGGGCAACACCCTTATACAGCTCAGAACACGACTTTACATTTTAATGAGCATTAATTGTACTAATAATAGATCTATTTTAAGTAGGGTTAGAATTGAACCACAGTGCTGCCATCTTTGGCCCCTTTGTGCACTGTGAGGTTGCTGTGGGGAGAAGTCAGAGGTGAGCGGAAGGAGGAGACACTGATGGGGTAACACCAGGAAAGGAATGAATGGCCTGACTTAGACTGCTAGCAACACTGAGCATGTCATCTGAGTTCAAACCACTTATGCCTCAGGATTCTCCCTCTAGTACCCTTGTATACTCTTGAGTACTTGAATATCTCTCTCTCTCTCTCTCTCTCTCTCTCTCTCTCTCTTTCCTGTCACACATGTACTTCATCAAAGCCGAGTGAAAAATTGATGGTATCTTCAAACTGGTACCACTTGCACATAGTGGTACAGATAAAGATCTAAACATCGCTAGCCTTTGCGACATGGCTGAGTATGATGGAGTGACTGTGCTAGATTAGATTAGTGCTTAGTGATTACCCCTACTAAGTAGTTTCACTAAGTCTAAAGCCAAGTGTACTCACAGGGAACACACATCTATTTTTGATGACTAGTGCTTGGATTTTCCTCTAAGATTACATTCCGTGAAGAAGGGGTGGAAACAATATCATCAACTGAATAGGAATCACAACACCTGGGTCCAATTTACTAGTGAAATTCTGAGATTTGTACAAATACAATGTATAGCACAAACAGCATTGGCTAGGAATAAACAATATACAGGGGTTAGACAATGAAACTGAAACACCTGGTTTTAGACCACAATCATTTATTAGTATGGTGTAGGGCCTCCTTTTGCGGCCAATACAGCGTCAGTTGGTCTTGGGAATGACATATACTGCGTCCTGCACAGTGGTCAGAGGGAGTTTAAGCCATTCTTCTTGCAGGATAGTGGCCAGGTCACTACGTGATGCTGGTGGAGGTTCGTCCTTCTTGGTGGTATGCTGACATTACCCTGGATACCGTGGCTCTTGATACATCACAAAGACTTGCTGTCTTGGTCACAGATGCGCCAGCAAGACGTGTGTCCTCTTTTGAACTCTGGTATGTCCTCCATAATGTTGTGTGCATTGCAGTATTTTGAGCAGAACTGTGCTCTTACCTGCTAACTGAACCTTCACACTCTGCTCTTACTGATGCAATGTGCAATTA
This sequence comes from Prochilodus magdalenae, assembly GCA_024036415.1. Taxonomy (NCBI): domain Eukaryota; kingdom Metazoa; phylum Chordata; class Actinopteri; order Characiformes; family Prochilodontidae; genus Prochilodus; species Prochilodus magdalenae. Next base: position 9,786 of record JAMWET010002724.1, on the reverse strand, counting down.
ATGAAGATTGGCCACCAGGCTGGTCCAATTTAGCCATGAGACCTCCCACACTGTTGTTTCCGTTTCATTGTCCAACCCCTCTACATGTCACTACAGAAACCAGCTCGCTGTCGTAACCCCTGAGGTGTTTGAAATGTTCATTAGGAATACACTTTTATTAGAAAAAATGGTAACACTTTCTATGAATCAGGTATCCATAATGCATTATAAATGCATTCATAAACATCTATAAAGCATTCATAATGCTTTATAATACTTGACATAAGCCTTTGTAACTCTACATAAATGTTTATAATCACAGACATAAAACGTTATAACATCACAGTATAAGGCTTTATAGCACAAAGTGCTATAATGCATTATAATATGTATATATTTCCAGTTCTTATTATTGCTGCTGAGACCCGTATCATAAAGCTTTATAACAAATGTTAAGTTTATTTACATGATGCTTTAAAGATCCACAGTGATGCCCTCACTCAAACTGGTATACTTTTTAATGGTTCCAAGTATTTTAAAAATAAAAATGATTTTGTAAGTGCACATAACCTTTAATGAACACCTATAAGGTCTCTTTACAGACTTTAGGTAAAGTGATGTTATTGATCACCTCTATATGTGCTCATAACACACTTTATAAAATCATTATAAGGTCTCTTTACAGACTTTAGGTAAAGTGATGTTATTGATCACCTCTATATGTGCTCATAACACCTTATAAATCATTATAAGGTCTCTTTACAGACTTTAGGTAAAGTGATGTTATTGATCACCTCTATATGTGCTCATAACACCTTATAAATCATTATAAGGTCTCTTTACAGACTTTAGGTAAAGTGATGTTATTGATCACCTCTATATGTGCTCATAACACCTTATAAATCATTGTAAGTGCTCTTCACAGACTTTAAGTAAAGTGAGACTGTCTTACGTACATCTAAACAGAAAAGTACCAGAATCACTAGTTTGTACTTTAAACAGAGGTTCATTTATTGACAACATTTTTAACATCAACATCATTTAACATTAAAGTCTATAGTCCAGTTATTAAAAAAAAAACAGTGTATAAAAAAACAAAAGCAACATCACAAAGTTTAAATGAGATAAACACCACAAACATTTTTATAGATACTGTCTATTTCATCTTACATTTTGCAAAACATTACACAACCATAAATACTTTTCTGTTTGTAATCAACATATTGACATGAATAGTACAGCAAATATTAGTACAATTTCAATACTTATTCTAAGATATGATTTATACAACATTCATCTTGTTGTATGAATGAAAATTCAGAATATTCATCAAAATCATTTAATGTCTTTTATACAGTTTTCTAATGTCATGGAGCAATCTTCCAAGTATACCCCATTTGTGCTTTCTGGCAAGCCAGTGTTCCCACTCTATAATCTTTAGGTACTCTTTTAGAAGTTTTGTGTTTCGGTTTGCTCGGTGTCGCCACACATCAACCTTGAATTTTTGCCAAGCCCTCTCCAGGTGCTGGGTGTGGGCCCTGGTGAGTGGATGCACAAAATGTCTTTTGTGGCAAACAGTGTGGTGATCATAGCCGAGATCTGAAAGACTTCTATATGCTCGCCATTCATCAGTTATGATACTGGTGCCTCTTCTCACATAGCGTTTTACAATAGGTAGCAGCTGCTCACTTGACCTGCTGGAGACAATTTTCAGTATGGGCTTCCGGGTGGTAGAGCTTACTTCCAGAATTCCTAGAACCCACTTCTTGCTCCGCCACCAGGCAGAGCCTACACGTCCACAGTTGTACTATAAGAATTTTGGGGAAAAAATTAATAAGGTTTTCAATTATATACTGTAATGAAATATGTTTTGCATAGCACAATACAATGTTTTACAAAAGGTAAATATTTACTTGGCTAACATTTTATTATGTCCACCGGCACTGTAGTTTTAGTGAACAATTCACTATTCAGTAAAGTATAATAAACTGGCAACTATGTATATTTTACCTTGGTGAAAATATTGTATTGTGTTATGCAGAGCATCCAGAGAATATAGGCACAAGGCAGTGGCACAAGAAATGGTCAAATCAGTTTATTTTTTATTCACTGGTAAATTTTGATATAGATGTCTATATAATGTATTACAGAATATAGAATGCAATCTTTTTTTTCTAATATGTTGGGCAGTAATTGTGCACTAAACTGTGCTTTAAGTATATTCTCTGGATGTGTTGAAACTTATTTTCACAGGAAACAAATTTTTGATGAGTTATTTAAAAATGTTTTAAATGCAACCGCACACACACACAAACAATCAAGTCTGTTAAGCTTTCTTTTGTGTGAGAATTTACTCTCATCTATCATCACAAAGTGGTGTGGGCCTCCAACACGCAATCCTCCACGCTGACGAAGTCTTGTCATCCCTGAGATGCATACCTTAAGCACAAATTACCATGGTAAGTTTTGCTATTATTATTATTAATTAATTCAGCTTTGCTTGGTAAAGCATTTAAAGTGAGGTTAAAATCTAGCCAGAGTGAAAATGCTCTTACTTTTCTCAATGCTGATGTCATCTTGGTCAGAGTTTTGCTACTGCCAGCAATCCCATCCACGAGAAGATCTATTTGTCTCAGTCTCAGTCCCTGAGAAAATCTAAAGATTTGAAATTGCGTTACAGGTTAGTATACCCAGCTATGTAAGCCATAATGTACTATTATTGCTGGTTTTTTTTACCAGTATTAACCGTGAAATAAATTCTTATTGCCATTCAATTTACAATATAAAACAAACGGGACACTATTGCTTACCTGTAGATGAACTCTAGGTGCTGTCGAAGAGATAAACGGGAGCGAAAAAACATAGACCCCTTGCGAACAGAAGCTGTAACGTCTGTATGGTGATGCACATTCCTCGTACAACACCTGGCAAAATAATTGTTTGACATCCAATACAACGTTGAATACATCCATATTTGATTCTCAAATTTGCAACACGTATTTTCTAATGTTAAGTTTTGAAAATTACCATCAAAATCTCACCATTGATATCCGTCTCCGTGGAACCGCTTGTGTAATTTCATTTTTTTGTTGCATGTGTTGCATTTCATTGCACTGCGCAGAATCTGTTTTTTCTGCATCCATCGCACAATTTTGCATCTATTTCGGAGGTTATCCTTTCCTCTTAACAGTCCAAGAATTCTTTTTTGGATTAACGTCATCTTCCAGGCGTTCAATGACCTGTTCCAAAAAGTCTCCGTTCAGATTTATATTCTGCTTCTGTCCGGAAATCGCTTCTTCCCGCGTTTGAATTAAACGGACGAGCTGTAGTCACGTGATGCACCACAGCCCTGCTCAACGTCATTTCAGACAAAGAGAGTAAACGGAGAGTAAAGCAGATCTTTTTAAACTGCTGCTACAAAGAGGCAAGTCAGGAAAACCACAGTTGTTGGTAGTTTTAAGGTTCCTTGTAAAATCTGTAAACTAAAGTTTAAATCCTAACTGAAGCTAAGTTTATGTGTACATGCGCTAACTTGCTAGCTAGTTCATTATCCCAGTAACCTGCTAGTCAACAACGAACAGCATAGATTGACCTGCTTTGGCTAACCAACGTTAGTTTAACTTATTTGTACTTAGATATAAGACTCTAAATGTCTGTCGTAAGACCTTTTATCTTCTTGATTTGTGTTAAAATGGACTATCAATACAGTTACAAGACCAATCAACTGCGCTAACGTCAGCAAAGTGCAGAACACAGAGGCACTAGGAACACTAGACAGTTCGTAGCTTTGGTCAAATTAACAAGAGGATGTAGCTGTCCAGAAAAAGAGACCAACACAGCATCCATCAAAATGTATTTAAACATGGAACAGTTAAAACAGCTGGTTTAGTTGTTAATGATTGTTGAGTGTATTCTTATCTTATGATTGAATTCTCCTAGATGGACACTCGTGGACGGAAGTTGAAGAAGCCAATTTCAAAGGAAACAGAAGTGGCAGAGCCATGTACTTCTAACGTGACTCCAAGCACACAGTCTACTGTTCTGCCACCACAGCAGTGTAAAGCTGGCAAGTACTACTGCTTTTGATGTGCTCTGTATGAGTTTACTCAAATCAAAATTATGCATGTTTACAGATAGTTTAGCATTTCTTAGTCCACAGAGCTGCAATTTCAACCTTTTCAAATATTTAGTTAATTATAGTTAACAGTAATAGTAGTGTATGCCATACATTTTTTAAACTTCTAATTAAAAGATCACACATTTTAGGTAACCAGCTTGCTTACTTTCTTAGTCACCAAATCATTCTTGAGGTGCAGAGAATCATTGAAACTGTGGAGTACAGGGGTTCTCCGGATTGCATTTTAAATTAAATGTAATCAGGTTGCACCAGTATTTAAGAGTGACAGAAAACTAAAAACTATACATGTAAACTTAAAACTGTAAATGTCAGATTTTGATGAGTTTCCTTCTTTCCTGTGTCTGTAACAGCATGTACATATAACAGTACACCATATAAAATGTGAACCACATTTTAACTTTTACAAAGATGTGGTGCAAAACAGACTAAAATAAGTCCTGACCTAACAAATTGACTAGGTCTCTTGGTGCCATCCACTCCTAAATCCACTGGATTACCATTCGCAATTGATCAAAAATAGAGTGATCAAAAGTTAAAAGTGAATGTTGTACATAAATACATAGATAATGTTGTCAAAGAGTTCACAGATTGTGCTAAATGCCTACAAATTAAATATTGTTTGTCATCTTTTTCAGTATCACCAACCGCCTTGCAAGAATTACAAGTTGCGAAGATGCTTCTTGAAGCTGAAAAGGAGAAAGTTAAAAACCTTCAGGAAACAATAAAGCATCTTCAGGCGGACAAGGAATTCCTCAAGGATCAACTTTCTCGAATGACAGGTAGAAAGGCTTAGCTAATCAAGGTCATGGTGTCCAGAATATTTAAAAATTTGATCATAAGTTATACTTTGACCTGTCTTTAATCATGATGTCCATATAGCTGAATAAACTAAACCGATTAACTGGATTAATAAATGTATACTTCCTGTTTTCTGTTGTATTGTAGCTTCATCTTCAAGCCATTCAAGGTCCTCAAGCATTTCAGGATCATCTACAGGTGCTCCAAAAAGAAAATGTAGCTAGCTAACCCTCTTCCTTTTGTTACCTTTTGTCTACATTTAGATTTGTGTAGGATACACCATACCAAGTGTAACTTATATATATTTTTTAAATTATAATTTTGAGACCTCATTGGTCTGTTGCACACTGAAGACATATTGCTTTCAAACACATTTATAATGAAAAATACATTTGTGTGTTTGAACAGCAGTATCTGTAAAATGATAGTTTGTAACTGTATCAAGCAAACCTATCAGCATTACCCTGTGCTCATTTTTACAGAACATTTCACAGTGCCAATTGGTTATTTTTCTTAAATTGTAGAAACTTACTTTACTTACTAATCTTGTTACTTTGTAATTAACTGTAAACTTTGCCTTAAGGTTTCATACTTTTAAAAAAGTACTAGCATCTCACCCAGTTGCAAATTGTTGCGGTGGTTGTTTTGTAAAGAAGGGGAAAATAGTAAAGCAACAGTTATACTTACAGTTATAACTTAGACATTAGAGTTACAATAATGGTTAAACATTTTAACTTATGGAGCCATCATATTTTTTCTTAAAGCTGTGCCTATAACACTATTTAATTTTTTCCAGAAAGAGTCTCTGTTGAAAGTTACAAACACTGTATCAACAGGTGATAGATCACAATGCACAGTTACAGTCTGTATAGATACAAGTTTATTTACAAGTATGAGGGTACTGTTCAAACCATAATATTACAAAAAAAAATGATACAACAAATTTTGCTGCAGATACAATATATAGTTTTAGATTTAGGCCAAAAGTGTTTAACTGTGCATCGCAGTTCATACTAGTAAGTATATATGAGTGTCCTTGACTTATTTGGACTACTTAAATGTCATGTTTTGTGCTTAGGAAAGAAGGCCATTGGATCAGAGGTGGAAGAGTCAAGTGGTGAGATAGCAGGTAAGATGAAAACTATGTAACCGCGACACATGGGTATAGGTTTTGAGGTTTTTTGTGTGTGCATGGTTTGTTACAACTATTACTCACTCAATAATATATGTAATTAAATATAACAAAATGTAATACACCCCAAATCCAAAAAATCAGAAAAAATGTTAGAAAAAGATACTTTAAGACCTATTTTATTGCAAACAGTATGAACCCAAGCCATTTCTTTTTTCTTCTTGTAACACTTAACAGACTGAGGATACCAAGTGATGAAATGTTTAGTTGTTATTTTGCCCCATTCTTCCTGCATACATGTCTTAAGATATTCAATGGTACCGGGTCGTCACTGCCACATTTTTCATTTCTAATTCTCCACACATTCTCGATTAGGGAAAGCTCAGGCTTGCAGGCAGGCCAGTCCAGTATCTGTACCCTCTTCTTCCACAGCCATGCCTTTGTAATGTGTGCATCAACTGGAGATCCTCTGTCCATCTTTGCTCCTCAAAGACTGCTTTTGCAGCAATTGATGATTGAGATCATCTCACATCACTTGTTTGAAATCACATAATTATTTTGTTTTTTACCTCATTACTAACCCTTTATTGCTGTTGTACATGTGTTGCAGGCCTGAAATGTAGGAATGGATGTTTATTAACAAAATTAAAAATGAAGTTGATTAGACCATAAAATACTTGGGGTTTATACTGCCTGCAATCTAATAAAAGTCAAAGTAAATATAGTAAACACTGCTTTTCTATAATAAACAACTTCTTCTGATTCGGGGTTTCAACAATTTTTCTGTAAAAAAAAAAAATCTGTAACAGCAGATCATTTGGTCATTCACTGTTATAGGCCTAGTCAAAAGCAAACTGAAATATGCTTGTAACTAACATTATTTCTATAAAAAAGATTTCTTTTGAAGTAAAGAATGACTATGTTCTTGTCTTGCTAAGTTCTATCTTCAGAATCATCAACTATTGATGACACAGATGATGAGGAGATGAAGCTTTCCTCAAAGGGGAAGAAAGCAAAGTCAACAAAGCAAGATGACCTGATTCGCACTCGAGGTAATAACTGTTATTGATTATGACATAATTTTGCAGTGGTTCTGTGGTGTATCTGCATTCAAATATTTTTTTTTCTATAGCAAAAACTGTTCGTGGAGTAATACTGCGTTACAAGCGTGCCCTACAATCCTTTAACCAAGGTGGGTCAATGAAGAGGGCTTTCCAAAAAGTGGGAGTGGACCGTAATACCATTTCCAGGACATCACCAATTGCTGAGCTTGCCCTAGCAGCACCTGGTGTTTTTCAGACCCTACCCCCATAGAATGCTCACGTCGAGAAATTGGCAACGTTTGTAGACAGGTGTCGAGAGGCCACAACTGACAAAATAAAGGAAAAAATCAAGCAGATGAGAGCATGTAGACAACTGTTACCCATGACCTACTGCGGCATAGTTCAGCAATAAAAATGTTCTTTGGTTAATCAGAAATTTGCTGTTTTTGAAGTAGCAGGTTGTCTAGTTTTTCATTAAGTTCTTTAAAATAATCAGATTAAAAAAAATGTGCAAGCAGTAAATTGCATTTAAGTTTGTTAAATATGTTAAGTATTTTGCTATGAAAGACAAAGCTTTGTTTGTATTAAAATAATTTCTGCAAACATTTGTTCAGGATTTAACATCACAGATTCTGTTTTACTGGAAAACCTGAATTTATTTTTGTCAATAAAGAACCTCTGTTCAAAGTACAAACTAGTGATTCTGGTACTTTTCTGTTTAGATGTACGTAAGACAGTCTCACTTTACTTATCTGTGGTGAAGAGCACTTACAATGATTTTACAGGTGTTATAGACATATAGAGGTGATCAATAACATCACTTTACCTAAAGTCTGTAAAGAGACCTCATAATGATTTATAAGGTGTTATGAGCACATATAGAGGTGATCAATAACATCACTTTACCTAAAGTCTGTAAAGAGACCTCATAATGATTTATAAGGTTGATCAATATAGAGGTTGATCAATTAACATCACTTTACCTAAAGTCTGTAAAGAGAGACCTTATAGGTGTTCATTAAAGGTTATGTGCACTTACAAAATCATTTTTAATTTGAAAATACTTGGAACCATTAAAAAGTATACCAGTTTGAGTGAGGGCATCACTGTGGATCTTTAAAGCATCATGTAAATAAACTTAACATTTGTTATAAAGCTTTATGATACGGGTCTCAGCAGCAATATTAAGAACTGGAAATATATACATATTATAATGCATTATAGCACTTTGTGCTATAAAGCCTTATACTGTGATGTTATAACGTTTTATGTCTGTGATTATAAACATTTATGTAGAGTTACAAAGGCTTATGTCAAGTATTATAAAGCATTATGAATGCTTTATAGATGTTTATGAATGCATTTATAATGCATTATGGATACCTGATTCATAGAAAGTGTTACCGAAAAAATTTTTGGAGACATAAGCTCATTTGCTTGTTACTATTACTCTCCTGTAACAGCACTCTTTATTCCTCATTATTATACTTACTTTTATTTATATTTTATTTAATGATTTTAATGATTAGTGCTAATAATGATATTTTAATGATTTTTAAATGATTTAATTTGCTTTTATTTTGCTTTTATTTCTTTGTATTTTCCTCACTTTTATGTAAAGCACTTTGAATTGCCCTTGTATATGAAAGGTGCTATACAAATAAACCTGCCTTGCCTTGCCTTGCTAAGTTGGGACGTATCAACCTTGTGATGCACCATGTCCAGGGTGAGGCCTCTACTGCTTGTTGCTAATCGATTTTAGTCCAAAACTACTAAATTGTCCTTCTATTTCTTTTCCTGTGATGAGAATAAGAGGAACTGGAGAAAGTCAACAAGTAACAATTTTTAAACCTCTGAAGTAAACAAATTTGGTGCCAGTGGACTGGCTAGCTAACCTAGATCAAACAGGCCCATTGTGGATACCCTTGATATAGGTCGTGTGTTTTTGCTATGACCCCACATCTTGGTATTTCATTTAACAAATGGCTACCTCACACCTGGCATTAGACTTGACCAATGTACAGGCAGCTAAACACCAACAGAGAATGCTAACTGCCCATTCTGTTACCCTTGATGACGGATGCCTGTATTGGCTGGCATCACACCAACTGATGTCTGAATAGTGAGAACCATTCTACCCACCTAGAGAGAGCGAAGACAGTTATGCTAGCTTGGACTCCAAGGTCAACAGAATGAGCTCCATGACGGCGTGGACATATGCTGCTTCAGAGTTTCATATTTCTTCACATTGTTTCACACTCATTCGTTCATCTTCGGAGACGCTTATCCTACTGGGTCACGGGGATGCTGGAGTCTATCCCAGCACTCGTTGGTCCTTTAGCGTCTCCAATACACCTGACTGCATGTGTGTAAACTGTGGGAGGAAACCAGAGCAGCCAGAGGAATCCCTAATAGGCATGGGGAAAACATGCACCAGACAAAAAGGACCCTGGACACCCCAGCCGGGAATCAAACCCAGGCCTTTCTTGCTGTGAGGCAACAGTGCTACCAGATGTTCTCCCAAAAATATAAGATGTCTCTAACAATGGTTCCAGATGCTCATATCTAAAGAAGAGGCAGAAAAATCTGTGAATAAAAATACTTTTAAAATACCTCAAGGGCGATTCAGTTAGCCTGCAAGTGAGGGCAGTCCAGCAAATCGTCACTGTCCAAAGAAAAACAAATATCTCCACAAT